>CM059301.1:2142500-2670000 GCA_030340665.1 Neosalanx taihuensis | reverse complement strand
ATGCCATCGCGGGCCAAGAGGGTGCAGGTTTTCGCGTCAACCAAGCCCCTACACCAGCTGATTTCACCAACGCGTTTCTTCACTTAGTGAAATCAAACTCGTTATTGATATCAGCTGGTGTAGGGGCTTGGTTGACGCGAAAACCTGCACCCTCTTGGCCCGCGATGGCACGGGTTTGACACCCCTGGTTTAAGTGAATGAACATTGACTGAAGTGATTTGAGAGTCCGTTGAAGTGTGACCCTGTGGTGCTGCAGACTTCGATGTGTGTGCTGGCGCCCCCTGTGAACAGCAGTGCACGGACCACTTTGGCCGCATCGTGTGCACCTGTTACCCAGGCTACCGCTACGACCGAGAGCGTCACAGGAACCGAGAGACCCCGTACTGTCTGGGTGAGTTTGTTATCATGTTGCACAGACGACAGACTCACTGTTCCGTATTTGTTTCTAACAAAACGGAATACTTGACTTGTTAGATAAGTGGGAATATTACTACGAGTGTTAAGAACCACCTGTAATTCTTCAATACTTTTACAAATCTATGCTTTGTGGGAAACACTTCACATTTGAATAATGTAACTTAAACCGTTAAACCCATCATTGTTATTTGTTCTGGTTTAAGTGTAGGACTCAGACAGTCCCATGTGTAGTTGTTGTTTTCAAACAGCCTCCTCGTCAGATGTGACAGAAGCACAAGCAGCATACCTCCCACTGTGTTCCCTTCATCCTCTCCTCTCCCTTCTCTCGTTCACACACCCTCACCGGTGTAGACGTCGACGAATGCGCCAGCAAAAATGAGACAATGTGCTCTCAGGTCTGTGTCAACTCTGTCGGGAGCTACAGGTGCGAGTGTAAGAGCGGCTACTTCCTGGAGGAAGACAGGAAGACGTGCACCTTGGGGGAGAGAGGTGAGAGTTTCATTTTAGAGAGTGTTTTCTGCTTCCCTGCGCTAAGGAGGGGACGTTTGATTGAGATGAAGAGGACTGAACTCGGTGTGCGTAGAGACACCTGGTGGTTATTACACAAGAAGCACCTCCACTACTTGTCAAAATGATCCCCCCCCCCTCCTCCTCCTCCATAAAAACACACAGCCCCCTTTGGCTCATATTTTGTTTTGATTTGCCTGATGCCTCGGAAGCAAACATTAGAAATGGACCAGAGAGGAGAAAAACGGTCTGGTAGGAAGTGAAGCAGTGAGGAGCTGGCAGCTTCCTCTCTGGAGGTTGTCTCACACATCTTAGACAGGTTGGTGTGTTCAACAGAGAGCTTGATGGAGCACAAGCATGGCTCCCAGTATGTGTTGTGCTACAGAGGATAAGAACTTAGAAGAACACACTCCCACCTGAGCAGAGCAAAAGAAAACTCCAACATCTTCCTCTACTGTTTACTCAGCTGTAGATGCAGAAGCAAAACATGGCCAGGTGGCTAGTTTTGGTTTGGTTTTGGTGTATAAACAGCTTTGTCCACCCCTACCACCACACGCGCACAGTTTTGAAAGGCTCCTATCGTCTTTAAAACAATAAACCTTGAACAAAGAGTCAGGCCTAGTTGCTAGGTTGTCCCCAGAAACAGAAGCAGTGTATTGCTGTGTACTGTAGGTACATCAAGCTGAACTGAGGGGGGGGAAGAGGAGTCCTGCGACCCGTGGGCCCTTTAGCTGGCTCACTTCCTCTGCTCTCTGGCACATTTACAGCTTCCTGCCTCCCTCGGCTGTGATCAGGGACCCGAGTCCAAGTGATGACACATTGCAATGTTTAGCTACATAACACTTGTCACTCATTCCCAACACACATAACCTGCTTGTTAAGCTGTTAATTACTTCATTCTTAACGTGTTTTTTTTTGTTTGGATGTTGCTTTTATCTGTGGAGAGAACACCATTGTTTTCTAAAGAACAGTCTCTTCCAGTAAACAGTAAATTGAAGGTGTGTTGCAGAGGTGTTCCGCTGAATCCATGGGGAGGTAACAGGGTTGCTCTGTGTACCCCAGCAGCGCGTCTGTTTGACAAGTCAGACAACGTGATGAAGGTGGGAACGTGCTCGGCCACCTGCGAAGACTTCCACCAGATCAAGATGGCGGTTCTCCAGCTCAAACAGAAGGTGCGGAAACAGAAGGTTCCTCTGGGGGACGATGGGAAAACACCTGAGAGGAACACTGCATCCATTTACACACATGACATACTTCATTATGCCATACGTTGTGACTAGATACAGTCAGGCTGACAGTCGGGGGCTGCTGATCCTCCATGTATGCACCTGATGCACCTGTAAAGGGCTTGGAGCGCCTGTATTGCTCATTAGTTTTGTTTATTAAGGGGCTTATACTACCATACCTGCCAACAGCTCAGAAATAACAGCAGGTCTCTTTTTATACATCCTCAGAGATGCATTACATAGGTTTACTGGCCAATAAAAAAAGAGTGAAATCATTTCAAATACTGGAGCTAGTTAGTGGTGAGACTTATGCCCGCGGTATTAAAGTTTGTCGGCAAGTCATATTAAAGTCTGCCATGTGGTGATATTACCCTGTGGGTCTTTGCTGCGTCTGCCTATCTGACCAGCAGTCTGTCAACATGACAACTCACCACGCGTCCCTGTAATACATGATATATCACTTGCAGCTGTATAGGTACACATGCGATTCTTGCTGGGGAAAAAAAGGACGGAAGATTGAGCCAACAAAGCGATGGTGCTGAAAGGTAGTTCAGAGCCTGTGTTTGGGTACAAGGACTTCAGGTCTTTTAAGGGCCACGGTATAGGCTTCATCTGAGCTGCCTCCACCGAAGGACTGGAGAGGTTTGGAGGGAAATTGGAAAGAACATCCTGTACCTCAGCTACAACAACCTATTCTCTGCCATGTGGAAGTTCCCGTCGATCCAAATGGAAAACATAATTGTGTGTAAAATCTTCAACTAATTAGATTTTTTATGTAACTGATTTTTCTGAATAATAATTACGGTAACAATTTCATGCTCCGCTGAAGCATACGAGCGTGCAGAAGGTGAAGCACACGAGATGACATGAAAAATATGAAACGACCGGCATGTTAGCTGTTATATGACTGCAAGAGTAAAGACAGCTAGCAACATAGAGCCATGTCTGTAGAATCAGCCCAAAGACAGACCTGCAGGTCACACAAGTTCATGATCCCAGAGCACCATCTTGGAGCTTACCACTCTTTGTATTTTTTTGGGGGGGGATTTAAATAGTGGTAGTAGGGAAGTACCCCCCCCCCCCCCCCCCCCAACTCCCCATCCCCCAGAGAAGGTTTGATCCTGGGCCAGCTTTGCCTGGCTCACCTGAATTATTCACCAAGGTTTCCATCTGGTCCATGTGTGAGCTTTAAAGTCTGCTAAGTTCCATTTGTATGTTGACATTGGGTTTTCATACAGTTCTCTTCGAGTCTTAGCTTAGGAGTCATGTAAGTGTATTGGCATGTAATGTATATCCAGTGACAAACTACCATTGAATGTTTCATGAACAGGAATTCTTGTCAGACTGCAGCTAAGATTGACGGGTACTTTTTTAGTGTGTGTGGTGTTCCCCTCCTTGGCCTTGTTCTGACATCACTTCCTGCTTTAGATGCTGCCCAGTAATGCAGAAGTCCACAAGCAGATGACCAGTGAGAAGATGCACTCCTTCCTGCCTGGGCCTCCTGGACAGCCAGGACCCCCAGGTGAGGACCCCCACGCCTCACTGGGTCTCTACTATGCCACTGGGCTTGACTTGGATGTTGCATTGAAATCTCTCTCTGTGACCCTTTCTCTCTCTCTGTGACCCTTCTCTCTCTCTCTCTCTCTCTCTCTCTCTCTCTCTCTCTCTCTCTCTCTCTCTCTCTCTCTCTCTCTCTCTGTCTCTCTGTCTCTCTCTCTCTCTCTCTCTCTCTCTCTCTCTCTCTCTCTGTGTGTGTGTCCCTCTTTCTCTGCCCTCTCATTATTTGTGTTCCCGGGACAAAAAGGCCCGCAGGGGGTACCAGGACCTCCCGGCCAGCCAGGGGCCCCTGGCCTAGTGGGGCCCAGAGGACTGATGGGCCCTGTAGGACCATCACCAGACCTCAGCAACATCAAACATGGCCGGCGTGGGCCGATGGTCAGTCTGAACCATTATACACTGTGCTACTGTACTACTGTTAAGAGGACTAGGGGGAGTTATTAGACTGGAACATGTTGTTTTATTAGGCTGTGTACAGTCAAGAAATGACATTACTAAGAGTTTTCTATTCCTTTTTTTCCCATCATATATTTGAGATCTGCTGAGCTACCATGTTTGCAATAAGGAAGCGCCCGTGATGTGTGTGTGTGTCTGTGTCTGTGTGCGTGTCTGCGTGTGTGTGCGCGCGTGCGTTTGTGTGTGTGTGTGTGTGTGCGCGTGTGTCTGTCTGTGTGTGTGTGTGTGCGCGCGTGCGTTTGTGTCTGTGTCTGTGTGTGTGTGTGTGTGTGTGTGTGTGTGCGTGTGTGTGCGTGTGTCTGTCTGTGTGTGTGTGTGTGTGTGCGTGTGTGTGCGTGCGTGTGTCTGTGTGTGTGTGTGTGTGTGTGTGTGTGTGTGTGTGTGCGTGTGTGTGCGTGTGTCTGTCTGTGTGTGTGTGTGTGTGTGTGTGCGTGTGTGTGCGTGCGTGTGTCTGTCTGTGTGTGTGTGTGTGTGTGTGTGAGGTGCGTGTGTGCGTGCATGTGTCTCTGCCTCCCCAGCTAGTGATGACCTCTCTGGGGACATGTGTGTCCCTGCAGGTCTCCTCCTCAGTCCATAGATCATGCGCTCTAACGTTCAGATCGAGCTGGGATTGATTTATCCTCCTGGATGGGATTGGAGTGCGGCCCACTTGGCCCCTCACGTCACACAATAACTTCAAAAGGATCAATGCAGTGTTAAATGTGTCACACTAAACACACCCGCACCCGCACACACACACACACACACTCCTGTGGTGCCCTTAAGGGCATCTTACAGGCCCCTGGAATTGACAAATGTTAATGATAATAACAGGGAAATGGCATATTGCCAGGGTTGTTTTCTTTGGCTCGTTCCATGTTGAGGTTCCTACACGTTGCCTTGTCTGTGAATGTTGACCCTTCTTTTTTAATGTACTAGACCTGAGAAGGAAGGTGTCAGAATGACACAGGGAGAATGTTTATTCATGTGGGGGGAGGGGGGGTTGCAGTGTGGCCTGTATTCATATGCCAGGAGTTATGAAGTTTTGGGCTTGTTGAAAACCTAGGCCTATCAGCACCTATGATACTTGCAGTGTGGTGCTAGCACGGAGCTCCATGACGGAACAATGTGGCTTTCTACTGTGAAGGCTCATGATCGCACTGTTCGCACCCTTGACATTCTTCTTCTGATGGGCCTGAATGCATGACTGTGAAAGTGCATGACGCCAAAGAGGCGGGGCTTTTCCTGTCCCTCAAGACTTCTTATTGGCTTTTGGGCATGTGTCTGGGCGTCTCCCAGGGTCATGGGTGACATGTGAGGGGCGGTGGGAGTCTCTCAGTGCCCAGTGTGAATAAGCTGGGGTCTTAAAAATCAGTCCCACACCCTTTATGTGGTCGCCAAGCCTCTTTCATTATGGCCATAACTTCAAGATGAGATACAGCTCTTTGCCTTTTGGGTGTTGAAAGCACTGTGATGCTTTGGAATTAAGCCCAAAATCAAACCGTCCTATTCCTTGTTGAAGCTTAAAAATGAAAAACAGTCACAAAATATGGGATTTCACGGTTCGGTTTTTCACACATCCCCTAATGATCTCTTGTTTCATGTGCTTGAAGATTGTGGTTGATATTGATACCTGTGTTATGTTTTTCATCCTGTACAGGGCCCTCCAGGTGCCCGGGGAAAAGATGGAGTGAAGGTGAGTCGAATGCTTCGCATCTCATTCTCTCAAATCAACGCAGTTTGTTAGGGCTGGACAGTGAGGCTTCAAGCTATCAGTGAGAGTCCATCAGATGTAAATACTGCCCCCATGTGGTCGGAAAATTACAAAACATGCACCCAAATGATGAGCGGGTACAATGCGTGAATATTTTTACGAAGCCAAGTCCAAATCTTTAAACAAAACTAAAAAACCCATGACGTGAGTAAATTCAGTTCTGCATCGTATGCTTAACATTTGGATTTGGACAAGAATCAGGTCAAGTGGTTGGCTAGTGTCAGCTTCATGACAGCCAAAATACCTCTTGGTGTGGTTAACATTGAAGTTATACAACACAGACCATAAAGATCTGCATCAGATCATTGCCTCAGTACGATAGGTCACGTTTTTGAGAAACACTTTGTGTCACATCCTGATAGCAATCAATAAATCAAATGCTCTGACAGTAATGTCAAATACAATCTGCAATCTGTGGCCTGGACTGTAATACCATGCCCAGTCATTGCATGTAGACAGACTACAATGATTAGATGACCGAATGCAATGATTGGATGGGATGCTTGTCTACCCACCTCCCAGCTGAGGTCAGACAGAGCGTTCTTGTGTTTTGGGGGAGTGTCTTTAAAGCAACAAGCCAAAATGGCTAGTTTCGCAAAACTAACCTACCCTACTTTTAACTAAGATTAATTGGGTCTTACATTTACATGTAGTCATTTAGCAGACGCTCTTATCCAGAGCAACTTAAAGCAAGTATAGGGACATTCCCCCTGAGGCAAGTGGGGTGAAGTGCATTGCCCAAGGACGCAACGTCATGTTGACCCAGCCAGGGTTTGAACCAGAGACCTTCGATTTACTAACCTGCCACCTTCACCGCTCAGCCACATGACTCAGTATCTTAATGCATTCTGGTGTTCACTCCAGTTCACACAGTATGCCATCTTGTTTTCCCATGCTGGAATTACACAAAGCAGCTCCTAGACCAGCCAGTGAAGTATTCTCATGCGTTTTTTACTGTAAGCCATCTTGGCTAAATATTGGTTTTGTTTCTCCAGGGAGATCGAGGGGCTCCTGGACTTTCCGGACCACCAGTAAGACTCTATTTCGATGCCTCTCACTTTATTCTTTCTAGAAGTATTGTGTACTTCTAGCGCTCAATACTCGATATGATATACAGTGAAGCAGCAAAACTCAAATAATGTATTCCATGAAAGATCATTGAAAATAGCGTATCCTAAGTTTAGCAAATACACAGTAACTTCCGTTATGTTCAGTATATTTAATGTTGTTTGATAACGCTTAATAGGAATATAATACATATTCATAGTTATACAATGTATAACATATGTGTTTACGAAATATAATTCATATTTAATGCAAAAGTCCATCATTTATAAATAAAAGAGAACAAATAAAAGAGAGAGCTGGTGATAAGGAGTTGGTGTTCGAAATATTTCTATGTGCGTGTTGGAAAAAGGGCTAGAGAAAGGGAGGGAAGAGTGTCAGAGGTGAAAAACACGGCCTTGTGAACGTCTTTAGTTTAGAGGTCAATGAAGAAAGAGGCAGCCTCCCATCCCCAGGAGAGGCCAGACCAGAGCCAACGATGAATGTTCCTCCAAAGCTTTTGAAGATGTTTAGGACAATACATCACACTAATGGTGACAGAGTTCAGTGGAGAAAAAAAAACGCTAAATACCAACTTGTTCCACACCTGTGTGTAATAACACTGGAATGCCCCTCTCTCTACCAATAACAGTCTTAATAACCAATGACAGTTTGTCTTATTTAACACATTACTACAATGTCCAAACCGTGAAAAGGTCACTGTTGTAAAGTTCAATTGGTTAACTCGACCCACTTGTGGATATGCTGCCATTTCTTGGTGTAGCTGTCCGTAGCCATTTCTGTGAAGGATTTAGAAATGTGCATTTTAAAGTCGGAAGACCTTCGAATGACCGTGGGATGAATCTCCTGTGACCTATGTGACCCAGGGACCTCCCGGATCATTCGACTTCCTCCTGTTGCTGATGGCAGACATCCGGAACGACATCGCGGAGTTGCAGCGTAAAGTGTTGGGCAGGCAGATCTCCTCTCCTGGGGAGGACTTCCCCATGGCTCCCCACAGCTGGGGGGAACACCAGGACCTGTTGGAGGCCGGGTCTGGAGACGACTACAGCGACTCCAAACCTCCCGGAGGCAAGGCCAAGAACTACAGGAAGAGGAAGCTTTCAAGGGAGGTTACACACTCTGAATGGACACCTTGAGAATGCTCACATTTGCCGCTGGTGTAAATAATAAGTATTTTATTTAACAAATATTTTTTGGACCCTCAGTTTAGAATGTATTACTTTTCTTCTCTTTTTATTTTTTACCAAATGTTTATTTTTATAAACTGAATATTGTGTGATATTTATATGTTGGACTGACTTGACCATTATCAGCAGTATTTTGTCAACGTTCGTTTCTGTTTTTCTCAGAGTTTTTGCCTCACACTGGGAGGTCTGTCTTGCACAGATACTAGATCATCTTGTCATCATGGTAGCTGTTCTAGTCTTCATTGTCTCTGAAAACTCCAATTAGTAAAGCTACAATTCTTTAAAAAGTAAACATTTGTGTTGTAAGGGTAGCGAATGGGACTGCAGTAGGTTTATTATCAGTTTCTATTTATTAAGTACGTCCAAACACTATCTTTGAATTAAGTCTGGTTTTCTTGGGGACAAAGGTAGCGGGAAGTCCTGCTTCAAGGTTGAAGAATCCGGTCAGTACGCCCAATGCCTGGTTCAAACCCCGGCTGTGCCAATATGATGTTGTGTCCTTAGGCAAGACACTTCACCCTATTTGCCTCAGAGAGAATGTCCCTGTACTTGCTGTAAGTCAATAGGAGCATCTGCTAAATGACCACATTTAAATCATACTTTCCCCTTGGTGGTGTTTTTTCTGTTCATACATTACAGTGTCTGATGATGCCGAATAGCATGTTGTCAATTAAAACAACTGGAAAATCAAGTGTGGCAATAAGAGAATAGAGTTCTACCAAGAAAGACACCTGCAGTACTTCCTGTTGTGTGGCTGTAGTTCATCTGACTGGTGGAGCTTCACATGACCAAAGTATTGTTGCCTTTTATGTGTTCCTCTGACTGTATCTGTTTATAAGAAGTTATTCGTTTTAAGAGATTGCAATATCAGAAATAATGTGAAAATAAGAATCATAACTTGTATGGGCGGGGTGTGATGTCATGATTGTAAACAAATTAAAACTGGAGCTTTGGAACGGTCAGACTTTCAGAGTGAAACATTCCTCAACTCTGTCAGACTGTTCTCCCTCTCTGTCAGACTGTTCTCCCTCTCTGTCAGACTGTTCTCCCTCTCTATCAGACTGTTCTCCCTCTCTGTCAGACTGTTCTCCCTCTCTATCAGACTGTTCTCCCTCTCTGTCAGACTGTTCTCCCTCTCTGTTCTCCCTCTCTGTCAGACTGTTCTCCCTCTCTGTTCTCCCTCTCTGTCAGACTGTTCTCCCTCTCTGTCAGACTGTTCTCCCTCTCTATCAGACTGTTCTCCCTCTCTGTTCTCCCTCTCTGTCAGACTGTTCTCCCTCTCTGTTGTCCCTCTCTGTCAGACTGTTCTCCCTCTCTGTTCTCCCTCTCTGTCAGACTGTTCTCCCTCTCTGTCAGACTGTTCTCCCTCTCTGTCAGACTGTTCTCCCTCTCTGTTCTCCCTCTCTGTCAGACTGTTCTCCCTCTCTGTTCTCCCTCTCTGTCAGACTGTTCTCCCTCTCTGTTCTCCCTCTCTGTCAGACTGTTCTCCCTCTCTGTTCTCCCTCTCTATCAGACTGTTCTCCCTCTCTGTCAGAATGTTCTCCCTCTCTGTTGTCCCTCTCTGTCAGACTGTTCTCCCTCTCTGTTCTCCCTCTCTGTCAGACTGTTCTCCCTCTCTGTCAGACTGTTCTCCCTCTCTGTCAGACTGTTCTCCCTCTCTGTCAGACTGTTCTCCCTCTCTGTCAGACTGTTCTCCCTCTCTGTTCTCCCTCTCTGTCAGACTGTTCTCCCTCTCTGTTCTCCCTCTCTGTCAGACTGTTCTCCCTCTCTGTCAGACTGTTCTCCCTCTCTGTTCTCCCTCTCTGTCAGACTGTTCTCCCTCTCTGTTCTCCCTCTCTGTCAGACTGTTCTCCCTCTCTGTTCTCCCTCTCTGTCAGACTGTTCTCCCTCTCTGTTCTCCCTCTCTGTCAGACTGTTCTCCCTCTCTGTTCTCCCTCTCTGTCAGACTGTTCTCCCTCTCTGTTCTCCCTCTCTGTCAGACTGTTCTCCCTCTCTGTTCTCCCTCTCTGTCAGACTGTTCTCCCTCTCTGTTCTCCCTCTCTGTCAGACTGTTCTCCCTCTCTGTCAGACTGTTCTCCCTCTCTGTCAGACTGTTCTCCCTCTCTGTCAGACTGTTCTCCCTCTCTGTCAGACTGTTCTCCCTCTCTGTTCTCCCTCTCTGTCAGACTGTTCTCCCTCTCTGTTCTCCCTCTCTGTCAGACTGTTCTCCCTCTCTGTTCTCCCTCTCTGTCAGACTGTTCTCCCTCTCTGTCAGACTGTTCTCCCTCTCTGTCAGACTGTTCTCCCTCTCTGTTCTCCCTCTCTGTCAGACTGTTCTCTCTGTCAGACTGTTCTCCCTCTCTGTTCTCCCTCTCTGTCAGACTGTTCTCCCTCTCTGTCAGACTGTTCTCCCTCTCTGTCAGACTGTTCTCCCTCTCTGTTCTCCCTCTCTGTCAGACTACCATATCAGTGTTGATCACACAAATAATGTCTCGTTTTAATTTAGTCTGAGGAAAGAGACACCTCACTGATACACATCAATGTGAGCAGAGGGATGGCAGCCATTTTAAATGTTTACTGCATATTATTATTTTGTATTATTATTTATTGTCATGGATAGATACACACTGTGCTTAAAAAAAGGTTTTCAACCTCTTTCAAATTACAATGCTGATACTATACCTGATACTACAAATTGATCACACGATGTGACTATTAGTGACATGGACCTCTGACACACTAGATGATCACAGATGATCAGGACACACTTAGTAGAAGGATTTATGTGTTTGCTCTCTGTGTTCATTTGTTGCATATTCCGCCAGCTGAAGATCATACATCACATCTAACCAACTGTCTTAATCAATCACCCTGAGCTGACAGAGGTTAAAATAGCTTGATCTTTCTAACACATGGGGAAGCAATGGGTTAATCTGATAGGAACAGACATGTGATGAAGCTGCCAAGTTTAGTCCTCAGAACTGTATACAGCTCACTGTTGTCATGTTGTGTTCTCAATGAGATCTGTAAGAGTCTGACATGAGAAATTGTTGAGAACGTCAATCAACATTCATTTATGCACCGATAGTATTTACTCTGCATAGTTCACTTGGCACTGTCAGTTATTCTTTATATCCACTAGGTGGCAGTAACTGATTAACAATATCCCACGTTAAGCAACGCTTCTACTTATTTCCTCAAACTGCAAGAGATGCAGTGTCATCGCTCCCCATGACAGAATGATGTTACTCACATGAGTCACATCTAATCCAGATTCACTGTGTCCATGTAGTGAAAAGTGAAAGTATGAGGCTGTGTTATCTCACACGTTTGCATTTTAACGCAATTATTTGAGCGTTTGGCTACAAATCGCAGGGTTTTAGGTATGAATCGACCCACAATTTATGCACTGCTTTAGATAAAAGCTAAATAAAGGCAGCTAAAGTCAGCTAAATAAATATATCTTTAATAGAAAAGGGAAGGTTGTTATTGTGACAAGTTGCTGGGTTGTGATTAATATTTCTAATGAGTAAAACTGCAATACCTGATGGGAGTATTAACAAGCATTTGTTACATTTGAGAGAATAAACGCATAAGACAAAAAATATCCCCTGCTTATCAAAAGCATGTGATACATCAAAACATGGCAACAGATGAAACCTGCTTTGGCCTGTTGAAGTATGAGTGGGTTTTAGTATGTCAGGATTTACCCTTTTTTCCAGTGACAATTCACCCATAGCACTGTTACAGCAACCCCGGAAAATAGGGTAAAGTTTCACCATTTATATTTAACTTAACATGCATTTTAAGTTTTATTTACATTTATATCAGAACTGTAAGAATGATTGTAGGTTATTTGTATCAAATATTGACTACAAAACTATTTATATTTCAGAATATATTTTTCCTGTTGTATACAGACATGTTTAGTCCAATGGACTGAAATTAAGATCACAAATTGGCTTTGATGGGCTGTTGCAACATGAAGAGAATTGAGATATCTTAGTGTGAAGGTGGACGTAATTAAACTGGGTGGATTTGACCACTGCAGCACAGCCTCTAGCTTTCTCTAACCCAAAGATGATAAGGATCATTAAGTCAGCTGTTATTTATCTGAGAAAAGATCACAGAAGCCATGTTCTGAATTACATTTGAATGCACCGCCCCAACTTCATTAAAGCAATGTAACAAATCAAACCCTTACCGAGCTTGAGCTTCATTAAACACTCCATTATTGTTTACTTGTTGTTTATTTGTCCCATAATGAGGCCATGCTGAGCTAAATGTGTCATCATTTGCTTTGATTAAAAGGGGACCAAGACTACGAGTCTCAAGCACGTTCCCAATTTGAGGGGGGGTGAGTTGGCAAAGATGTTTTTGCAAAATACCATTTGGAAGTAATTAATCGACAGTGTACAAGTGGTTTGCCTTAAAAGATTTCACATTTATTCTGAAGTGATCCTTGTGCCTAATTATATCCTGCTTGTCTCTCTCATTATTTAGAACTGTCCACAACAAAAATGTAACACAGAGTCCCCCTGTCCCCCCCCCCCCTCTTTTTTCCAAATCATTCAATTAATCCTTAATGGAACAGAATGAATGCGTTTCTGTCCTGGAAAGAAGAAAAAAAATACATTAATGAGGTAATTTTATTAGCACGGCTGGTCCAGGATTGTTGGGGAAATGGGGGTACAGGGCTAGAGAGAGAAAATTAGGGTTACTCTGCGCACTAATTAATGCATTTAAAGTATTTAGCGCAACCACCAAATTAACTGCCCCAAAAACTTTCATTGATGGAGAAAAGAGATACATTGTTGCCCACCCAACATAATTACAGGACAGTGCAAATTCAGTTCTAATGAGGTGAAAGCCACCCTTTAACATGTCCCCACCCCCACCCTGTCCCCTCCCCCCACTCTGGAGAGCCTTCTCTTGTTGGCCCTAAGTTTAAGGAAGCATTGAGGGAGGGGAAAATAATGGGTTGTTGGGTCCTTGAGTGCTTTACACGCTACACACAGGTAAAGGCTTGAATAGCTTCCCCTCTGGGACCCCTGGGAGGCCAGTCTTCCCAGCACACACTTGGCCCTGAAAAAGGGGTCTCCAGCAAGAAGGCTGAAGTTGAATGGACCGACGCTGCAGCAAGCAGACCTGAATGACCGGTCGTTCTTGTGTTGTACCCCCTCCCCCCTCCTTTCTCGCCACCCCCACCACCCCACCCCAAACCCCCCTCCTCATCAAGTTATCTTTACTCAAGCATTGTCTCCTCTAATTGGAGCTGATGAGGGCTTAATTGGTAGCTTTTTTACAAAACCCAGTACTTAAGAAATGGCAAGCTGAGGAGGACAGCATGAGCAGAGTTAATGAGAGGCTTTGCACAAATAAAGGCTTTAAATGGGCCTTTTTCACAGAATGAGAGAAAAGGAAAGTTGAGGATATCCTTTTGTGTCCTGACATCTTTCACGTACGTGCAGGTATCTGAAAGGAAGATTCCACGCGGTGGTCGGAGAAATGTTGAGCACTTGTGGGTATAAAGGAGCCTATTCTGTGTTGTTGGGGGGCCTTCATTTAGTGTCTATAAATAATGAGAGAGGGCTTTTCCTTAAATGAATGTCCTTCAGTCCTAAACAATGACATCCCACTTTTCTCTGGCCACACTTGCCCATGTTGAGCCACTCTGAGGTAAATGTTTTAGTTCCCATAAACAATAGTAAATACCATATTGCCCTTCTGTTGAACTGCATTGTCAGGGGCTAGGATATATTGTATGTGTGCAGACCTATTATCAAACCAGGGAGTGAATGGGCCAACAACCCAGTGGCATGCTCCCTTTGCTGTTTATAAAACAATAAGACAAATACAAGAAGGATTTATGAGGATGATTGGAATTGGTAAACAGCTGTCAGTCACAGAAATCCAGTTTGAGTTGTTGTAGCAGTAATCTTCACGGCAGGTTGCTGGACATGACATTTCCCTATCATGCTGGCGTCTAAGCCAACGCTGTGTTCATGTGGTAATTGTTGGCTCTGTACTACCAGGGCACAAATAAACTCCATGAGGCGACTTGATTTAGCTAGTCTGTGGTGTCACACTGAGCACACGAGACTGAGCGCACGAGACAGCTACTCTCTCTCTCCGCCACTGCGGTTAAGGTACCTGAGTCCCTGTAGGGGCAAACATCTCAGTGCACCTGTGTATGGAGAGCCTTCTCTTGTTGGCCCTAAGTTTAAGGAAGCATTGAGGGAGGGGAAAATAATAGGTTGTTGGGTCCTTGAGTGCTTTACACGCTACACACAGGTAAAGGCTTGAATAGCTTCCCCTGTGTATGAGGCTTCCACTACACAGACTGAACAAACAAGTTAGAGTCATTTGGGAAATCAACAACAGTTATTTGTATTTGGGAGTTGTAGTAGGTTAGGGCGTTGGTTTAGTAATCAGAAGGTCTCCGGTTCAAACCCTGTTTGTGGCAACATGACCCTGGGCAAAGCACTTCACCATACTTGCCTCAGGGGGAATGTCCCTGTAACGGCTGTAAGTCGCTCTGAATAAGAGCGTCTGCTAAATGACTGAACATTAAATATGATACTTGCTTTGGGGGAATGTCCCTGTACTTGCTGTAAGTCACTCTGGATATGAGTGTCGACTAAATTTCCATTTACATGTAGTCATTTAGCAGACGTTCTTATCCAGACACTTACAGCAAGTACAGGGACATTACCCCAAGGCAAGTAGGTGGAAGTGCCTTGCCCAAGGACACAACGTCATGTTACCTTAGCTGGGAATCTTCAAAGCAGCCCTACACCCTAACCACTCTGCCATCTGTAAATGTAAAGTATTTATGTTCAAAAAGGTCAGTAGTTTACCGGGGGAAAAAACAACTAAATAAATCGCAAATGCTGATTGACACAGGGCAGGCTACCTTCACTGTGATTTCCTGAGAGGTTGTGCTAAAGCTTGAGTCATATTATTCAGGTTTACTCAGCATCACTAACACCCAAGGTAACCTTTAGTCAGACCCCTGTTTAATTGGCTGGCCAAATATTTGTGCTGACTAATTTGTAATGTTATTCACAGTCTAAGTGATCTATTAGCTTCCTACTGGTCTCATTGTCTAGATCCAAAAGCACTATTTGCATTTCTATTGTCATGAAAATCATGCATTTCCTCTAAAGAAGAGTGAGTATTAGCTTTGGAATGAAGGCCCCATACAAAGAGACGCTACTCTTTTTAGAGTCCCCCAAACAGACATTAGTTTTGGCCTTTGGCACTGTCTGCTGACATTAAATGTTGAAAATATCGCTTATTTAGTGAGTTTGCGCTAATGATATAGGGTGTAAAGTCTAGCGAATTCTACAAACACGTGCCTGAGTCATTTAGCCTAAATGGCATTCCAAGAATGGTGACCTGCTGGTTTGCAACATGCAGTGGATCCTTCTTCACTGTCAGGGGGATAAGTGCATCGAAAGTGAATGGAGAGTGAGCGAGCAGGGGAATTGTGTCGAAGCGACCTCCCACTGTGGATTTAGGTTTCTCCGAGGAAGACAGGTCGGCAGGGATCATGTCATAAAGTAAACCTTCCTTTAAGCTTATGTGTCATTTTAGCTTGGCCACCTGCACAGTGAGGTGTAATACACACTAACCGCATGAGCCCAGGGTCCACAGAGCACCTTCTATTCGGAGTCACGCAGTATGAAACTCGGTCTGTAAAGGTGGACGTAAATCCAGCATTTACTTCAACAAATAGATTGTCCATGTATTGATAATACAAACTCATTATTTTTAAATCCGATTATCTCATGTATAGGCACACCATTTTTATGTTTCTCTAATCAAGAGGGCGCTCAACTTTGTCTAGTTGTGGTTATCAACGACAAATGTGCTCGTTGGACACTGAGTATAAGCAATTCAGGCTTTGCAACTGCAAAAAAATTCAATACAGGTAGTGACACGGTGTAATTAACGTGTGTAGACAAAGTAAGATTTGGACTTTCTGTGCATCCACATCCTCATCCTCCGCGCGGCAGCCTCACGTGCGTCTGAATGAACTGACCAATGAGGAGGCGCCCTGTTGAATAAACTGACCAATGAGGAGGCGCCCTGTTGGCCCTGCAGAGGCGCGTCATCCTCCCTGGAGCAGCGCTACGTCAGCACTGGGATTCAAACATGGCGGTGTCCACAAGAAAGCTTCTGGCTGTAGATGCTTGCATACTTCTTGTTTTCATATTTCACCAGACTTATGCCAATATTGCCGCAGGTTCATCCACTGCAGAAGAGCCACCACACCGCCGTTTCGAATATAAGTACAGTTTTAAAGGACCCCACCTGTCCCAAGCAGACGGCAGCATTCCTTTTTGGGTTCATACCGGCAGTAAGTTTGGCACCTGCTGTTAGTTAACATCATCTTAAAAGTGCTCACTTCCTTGCAGTTGTGTGATTGTTGTCTCATTCATATGACAATTTAAGATAAGGCTATATTAAGTGATGCATTATTACTTTATAAGTGTCTGCAAGCTATTACTGCTGCTAGAGACATCTGTTAACCATAGTATGAGCAAACTAGTGTAGATGAATCCCAATACAATGTCAGAATGGACACAAAGTTATCCTTTCACAGTCAGATAATGTTGCCACTACAAGTTGTCATCACAGATGGGTATAGGATGTCAAACACAAAGGTCTAGCAGTGGGTGAAACAAAATGGTTCCCATTTAAATGAGCAGACATGAGTCACAGAATGAGAGACACAGTTGGCTCCACACCAGACTTGTGGAGCAGACATGGACATACTGACAAACTGCAGAGTGTTTAAGAAACGTACCTAGAAAGCCACATTTTAACCTATGTCTGTTACCAGAGCATGGATGATTCATCTGTGAAAAGTGTCTTTAACTATTAACATGTCATTTGAGTTGATAGTTTTCAACATAAGCCACAGTGTTGGTTCTAAACACAATGGTTCTGTACCCTTACTGTGGGTGTGCAAGGGTTAACAAATCAGTTTCAATGGCCAGCGCAAAGGACAAAGATATTGAAGTCAACAGCAGCTCCCTGTAAAAGATTGCACTATCACAACATTTGTATTTGGTGAACACAAGCCAAGCTGTTATGTAAACACTAGGATAAGACCCCTTAGTGTACTGAATTATGAATCTTGAAGATATTGAGTTAGTTTAATGGCATAACTTTTATCTTGTTCTGGTTGAAGTTATCCTGCTTAGATTATTAGGGTTTTGAGGCTTGGAATTGAAGTTATTTGGCAACAGTTTAAGCATACAGTATGTATTAAGTGAGGTGTGTGGTAGTGGTACCTTTTAGAGCAGTGGTGTCAACCTTGTGCTGATTTCACTACTGAGTTTCTCTACTTAGTGAAATCAGCTGGAGTAGTGCTTGGTTGATATGAAAACCTGCACCCGCTTGGCTCTAGATCAGTGGTTCTCAACCCTGGTCCTCAGGGCCCACAGTCCTGCATGTTTTCGATGTTTCCCTGCTCCAACACACCTGATTCAAATGAATGAGTCACTATGAAGCTCAGCAGAAGCCTGATAATGACAATTCATTTGAATCAGGTGTGTTGGAAGGGGGAAACATCTAAAACATGCAGGACAGTGGGCCCTGAGGACCAGGGTTGAGAACCATTGCTCTAGATGGCATGAGTTTGAAACCACTCCACTGTTGTAGTGGGTTAACCAGCTTTCTTGTTTCAGATGCCATCCCCAGTGCAGACCAGATCCGGATCACGCCTTCACTCAGGAGTCAGAAAGGATCGGTGTGGACTAAGAACAAGGTCACTTTTGAGAACTGGGAGGCCGAGGTGACCTTCCGTGTGTCAGGCCGAGGGAGAATGGGAGCTGATGGATTGGTAAAAACACAACTGCAAGTTTATTCATTTTGTAGTAATGTACTTTGGAAATCCTCTGTCCGCTCAACTTCTTCCGAGCTTTCCAACCTGAGTCTTAGATAGTTCCATCGAGTAGTGTTTAACATTTATGTTATATTATAGAAGTTAATTTATGCTTTACATCTGTAAATTACCAGTATTACATTATTAAAGTTGATAATGTAATAGATCAAGTAACAAATGAATCTCTTTGTTCTTGTAGGCAGTTTGGTTCACATCTGAACAAGGTCTTGATGGCCCAGTATATGGTGCAGCTGATGCATGGAATGGCATTGGCATTTTCTTTGACTCTTTTGACAACGACGGCAAGGTAATATGGCAGATGCTATTGTCTGTGAACATTGTCTGGACAACAAAGAAAGAGTGATTTCTCAGTGCATAATGCCCAGCAATGTAAACAATTTTGGGGAATGACTAAATCTTGACAATATCAAATATGATCTTCTGATATGTAAACAAAATAAATCGTGTAGACGGATGATGTGTGTTCTATTGGGATTAAAGGAAATGTTGTTTTCAGGTGGGATGATTGAAGGTTTGCTGGTTTAAGGAAGAGACACATATGACCATGGTGTTTTAGATTAGGTGGATTTGGATTAACTCTTTCCTCATTATATTATTTCAGAAAAATAACCCTGCTATCGTAGTTGTCGGAAACAATGGAAAACTTGTTTATGACCACCAAAAGTAAGTAAATATTTCTCTGACTTAATCGCTCACTCAGATCAACTGAAATGTAACAACTTGAAGAAGATTAGAAAATATGATTATTTGTGCTTTGAGAAAATAATCCTCTATCTTTCGTAATCTCGCAGGCCAGTGAAAGCTTTAAATCACTTTTCTGTTCTGTGGCGTTGGATGTCTGTCTCAGGCGTGACACCATTCCCCCCTCATTGCCCAGTGCCTACAACAGTGTTAACAAAAAAATAATTAAGGATTTACCTCTTTTCCAAAATACCTTTGTTGTTTTGTTTTTTTTTTGCTTGCCCTCCTTAAAACCTTAAATTTTTTATTTACAATATTTATAAATAAATTAAAAAATCCTGATTTGGCTATTTGAGACTGTTGTTCATAATTTTATGGATATCTGTGCTTTACTGTTGTACTGAAAACTATGTTGTCCTTCAGTGATGGCACAACCCAAGCTCTGGGAACTTGCTTAAGGGACTTCAGAAACAAACCATACCCTGTCAGAGCCAAAATAGTATACTACAAGAAAACCTTAACGGTAAGACCTGTCAATCCTCTGAGAAAACATGAGATGAATTACTTAAATGGCAAGTGCTATGAAATGAACTATTTAGTCTTAAGTGTGTGAAAGTGCCTATTATAATGTATTCATAAATGTTCTTTTAAAACACTGTATTCTCAGGTGTTCATAAATAATGGCTTCACACCAGATAAAGAGGACTATGAGTTTTGTACCAAGGTAGAAAACATGGTCATTCCCACAGAAGGATACTTTGGAATCTCCGCAGCCACTGGTGGATTAGCAGGTAGCTATTATCACATTGATTGGTTTGACAGTTTCTGAAATTGTTTGATATTGTTTGAATGATTGCTTTCAGTGATTACAAAGCAGTTCAGATGGAGATCTTTCTGTTTTTCAGATGACCACGATGTTCTCTCCTTCTTATTGTTCAGACTAGCTGAGCCAGGGCAACAACTGGTAACAAGATTCCCTTAATACCACTCTTCAGTGCAATTTAATTAGTAGAACATCTGACTGAAATTGTGTGGCCATTTCTGAATAGCAGTATATGAGAGTGGGGTGTAGCAAGAGGCCTCTTGTGAGTTCAGTGCTTGTTTTGTCTCTCCTATTGAAGCCCCCACCTGAAGCCGAGATTCCCAAGGAGGACAAGGATAAGTACCAGGAGGAATTTGAGAACTTTCAGCAAGAGCTCGACAAAAAGAAAGAAGAATTTCAGAAAGAGCATCCGGATGTCCAGGGAGAGCCCAGTTAGTTTCACTGCAAACATAACAAACAATGTTTCAAATATACCTCCTTCTTTGTGCCTTATCACTGCCTTTTGATGTTTGTGTTGCTACAACAACAAAAAACAGGTCAAAAGGTCACCAGGAGGGAAAATCTGTTTATTAAATTATTATGTATTATTTTCACATCCCTAAGGCCTCGTCATTACCTCATTAATTATATGATGATATGTGTTTCAATTTGTTGTAAATGTTAAGACTGTTAAGCTAATGTGTGTGTGTGTCTGTCTGTCTGTGTGTGTGTGTGTGTGTGTCAATATGTCTGTCTGTGTGTGTATCGGTCCGTGTGCTGAGTAGTTGAGGACCTTTACGAGAGCGTCAACGAGCGGGAGATCCGCCAGGTGTTTGAAGGGCAGAACAGGATCCACCTGGAGATCAAACAGCTTCACCGACAGCTGGCCATGATCCTGGATGAGCAGCGGAGATATGTGTCAGTTATCACTGACGAGATGAGCAAGCGTGAGCCAAGCACAGACGCTGCACAGGTTGGATCTCACACACACACACACACACACACACACACACACATATACACACACACACTGTACATACACTTGTACACTGAACAAACTCATAAACATAAACCCACACACCTTACATAACTCACCCTGTACAAATACACCTCATGGCAGTGTTCTGTGTATCTTTAAAGCCCCAAATGCAGTTAAATTTACGTAACTTAATTCTCATTTTATTATTTTCAAATCATTGAACCATGTTCTATTTGTTTTCCTTTAGGTCCCTAATCAAGAGATGAGTGCAGTGGTTGCAACACAACAGGAAGTGCTTAGAAACCTGAATGAGCTTAGGTAAGTAACATCAGGAGCAGTTGTTTTTTTGTTATTCTTCAACTGTAGGTGTTTACTACGACCCATGGAAAAAACACATGTGGAATCTAATCCATAATATCCATAAATCATTTAATCTCTCATTACAATACTCTCGACTGTAACAGGTAGGACTACCCCTCCCCTCACCACCCCTCTGTACTGTAACCTGCAGTATCCCTCACCCCTCTGTACTGTAACCTCCAGTATCCCTCACCCCTCTGTACTGTATCTGCAGTATCCCTCACCCCTCTGTACTGTAACCTGCAGTATCCCTCACCCTCTGTACTGTAACCTCCAGTATCCCTCACCCCTCTGTACTGTAACCTGCAGTATCCCTCACCCCTCTGTACTGTAACCTCCAGTATCCCTCACCCCTCTGTACTGTATCTGCAGTATCCCTCACCCCTCTGTACTGTAACCTGCAGTATCCCTCACCCTCTGTACTGTAACCTCCAGTATCTCTCACCCCTCTGTACTGTAACCTGCAGTATCCCTCACCCCTCTGTACTGTAACCTCCAGTATCTCTCACCCCTCTGTACTGTAACCTCCAGTATCTCTCACCCCTCTGTACTGTAACCTGCAGTATCCCTCACCCCTCTGTACTGTAACCTCCAGTATCCCTCAACCCTCTGTACTGTAACCTCCAGTATCCCTCACCCCTCTGTACTGTAACCTGCAGTATCCCTCACCCCTCTGTACTGTAACCTCCAGTATCCCTCACCCCTCTGTACTGTAACTTCCAGTATCCCTCACCCTTCTGTACTGTAACCTGCAGTATCCCTCACCCTTCTGTACTGTAACCTGCAGTATCCCTCACCCCTCTGTACTGTAACCTCCAGTATCTCTCACCCCTCTGTACTGTAACCTCCAGTATCACTCACCCCTCCCTCATAACCTTATATTCACCTCACCCCTCTGGGTTTAGCCTTAAACCATATATACATTCAGTCATTTAGCAGACGCTCTTATCCAGAGTGACTTACAGCAAGTACAGGGACATTACCCCTGAGGAAAGTAGGGTGAAGTGCCTTGCCCAAGGACACAACGTCATGTTGCATGGGAACCTTCTACTTTTACCCATTACCAGCCCAATTCCCTAACCACTCAGCTACCTGACTCAATTTGCATATTTGCATTTAGTCCTTTCTAACTGCCTCTTAGCTTGACCTCTACTGTGATTTGATCCTGATAATGGGAACTACTTGTAAATAGTATTTGATAGATGAAAATAAAATGAGTATTAAAACTGACTGGTGAGGTATTGGTAGTTCTGCCCTCCTTTTTGTCATGTTGGGTGTCAGCTTTTACACATGTTGTTTTATTTTCTGATTAGCTGACGGAGATCAAGATGTTAATCTGTACCAAATAGCCACAGCAGTCTTTTGTTCAGATAAAACTCAAAATGTTTTGATCAGTATTATTTGTTTGTTTATTTATGAATAGCAGATTATTAGTGTCCTTTTTAAATTGGAAAAGTGAGGCGGGCCATAAATTAACACCTTAAATTGTATAAAGGATTACAGAGCAGAAAGAACAATTACAATAACACATTGTAATTTTTTAATTTGTTCATACAATACTACAACTCTAATTACTTTGTGTAGTGGAGGTGATTAAAGACATTAACACTGTCTTATATTGCGTGTTCCAATTATGCAGGCATATTTGCATAACCATTTAATCAGAATAAAGTATTAAAGATGTAGTTATTAACTACTTATAGTAATCTTCCAGCTCCTCATTGCTTTATCATGGGGAAACCAAGCTGTTTTAGAATGTCCTTAATCCAACATTGCATTTATTACATCTGAAATGTAGGCATTTACTGAGCATTCTCACAAATCCACTTGGTCTTGAGTGCTGAATCAGGTCATATTTACGTCAAAGCACCAGGGCTTTGCCACATCTATATTTCTTGACTGAAAAGAGCAGGATGCTCATTGTTGTGATTCAGTTTGAGGAAATCACAATGCTGATACATCTGTTGGTGATTTTTTAATGCGAAGTAATCTGATTGACATAATACATTAATTCTGCCATTGCATGCCCTTGATGGATCTGCATAACCTTGTAGATTATAGACTCAGAAGATCCTCATCTCTTCAATAAACACTTGATTGATCATGTGACCTTATCATAGTTTTTAAAATTAATATATCCAAGGAGGGCCTTTTGGTTATAAATAGGTCACTTGTACTGGATTAAGATTAGATGTGGGGTTTAATAAATGTACACTTTTTCAAGGAGATTTTCTGTTTAATGTTCTTTTTGAAGGAAAAATGTGATTTTGTTTTGTATGTGTTTGCTGTCAGTCCCCCAGATTTGTGCCCTTTGGCACTGCAAGAACAGACCACATCTTAGCACTGATTGGACATCGGAGATTAGACAAAAGACTTTAAATATACACTTTAGATATTGTCTTTCTCTGATTGCTTTCTTGCTCTTTCAAGGACTGTGTTCGTTGTTGCGCTCAAACTGCTTGTATTTATCATGCTTTGTTGATGTAATCTTCTTTAATTTATTGGAGGCAATAAGGTATACTGTTGATTTTCCCCCTGTTAGTAATAATATATAAGAATATATCATTTGATTAGAAACACGATCCTATGATGATCTTTATTACATGGTGAAATCTGTTTTGCTCGTCCCTGGTTATAGACTGGTATGCAGTGGGGGATCGATGTTGGTTGGGCAGAATTTGTGACTTTTATAGATATTTTTGGGAACAATGTCTGTTGGCCATCAGAAGATTGGTAACTAGCCAATCATAAAAAAATTCAGGATTTTATGACCAGCAAGAGAGAAATAGGAAATATTTGTATTTATCCATTCATTTTAGGGGCAATACAAACATCTGGTGGGGTTTCCCCTCTTACAGCTAGCTCTGCTTTCAATACACACCACACACCCAATATTTAAGGGGGGAAGTAAAGTTACACATTTAGGGAGCGTTAAATGCTACATTCAATTGAATCAGCGCTTTCCTGAGTGATGTTGGCATATTGTACCACATCCTGGTGTTAATTGAGCAATTCAATCAAATTTTTATAGCAATTATATTGTTGTCATTAATGTCACAAAACAAGTATGTTTTAAGATTGTCCATTTGTTGTATGAACATGTTTTTATATGTATGTATATATATATATATCACTGTGGGATGTTATTTAATTGTTTATGATTTAAGGATATGGTCTCTTGAGCCAGATAAAAATATTAGTTTAAAGGACTTTATTAAAATATTAGTATATAAATTGTTTATTCCTGCAAGTATTGAAATGGATCAAAAATTAGGTATTACTATCAAATCAATCTTACACTTGGTTGGCCATTCATTATTTTTATTAATTAATTTAATGGACAAATTCTATTTATGGACTTAAAATCCATATTAAGATGTCTTTACAGTCAATCAAAAATGTTATCAATGCTTAATCAACCTCTCAATATGGTCTGTTTTTTCAGAAACTCGTTTTACGAATCCTTGAAACAGATAGGAGCAACCCAGAACCAAGGCAGTGCAGTGGGTATGGGGGCTTACGAGACTGTCCAACACTTTAATGACATCAAAGAACATCTTCACGTGGTTAAGAGGAATGTGGAGCAGCTGGTCCAACGCAATGGGGTGAGCATGTCCTGGGTCACAACAAATCTCAATGGCTACAATTTGAAATAAAAGACATCCTGGTTGTTAATGGAAGTCAGTACCTTGTTCCCTCCCCCCAAAATATCATATTTCTGCTGTTTTCAGAACCCTGGTGACAAAGTGGTCAAGTGTCCAGAGTTTCCACCGCTGCCCTCCTGTTTGTCCACTGTTCACTTTGTGATTTTCGTGGTCATTCAGTCAGTCCTGTTCTTCAGCTATATCATGTACAGGTGAGGGTCTGTTTGAGTTTTTGCTGTCACTTTACATTCATATATATGTAGATATAAATATATATAAATATATATATGTAGATATATATGTAGATATTTCTGCTTCATTCATGCTGTAATAACTTGTTTCCTCGTTTTTTTTGTTCTCTGTGTAGAAGTCAACAAGAAGCTGCAGCAAAGAAGTTCTTTTGATGATGTGCATTCATTCATTTACAATATATAAATAAGGGATTGTTTTGGTTTCAATGATTTTCTGGTTTGTTTTTTGTTTACAATTTGTAAATTATTGTATTTTGAACATGAGATTTACTTTTTGAGACTTTTTTAATTTTCTTTATTATTTTTTTTTAATTTGGTCAGAACGACATGTTGTGTGTAAATGCTTTCTCAAAGCGATTAGTTCATGAGTCAAGATTCCAAACATGATGTAATATATTCCATACAGTATTTTTGCCCAATGTTCTGGAAATTTGTTCTGTTGACAATTTCATGACAAACTGCTCAAAAAATAGAAAATAATTCAGTTCTTCTAATTTGGTACTGTGGATTAAATGTTCGATTTTGTTGAATTTCTAAACTATGTTGATGACCAGAGCATATGTACAGTGTGTGAATGTGTTTTGAATGGACAGAACTGTAAAGATCCTCTCCCTAAGCAATTTATATAAACAACTACAAACCTTGTCTTTCCATCCTTTGTATCAAGCTATATCAATAATATTGTGTAAACATTATTTTACTATGCTAAACTCTTCAACAGAACACCTCAGAATAAAATCCATAGCATCATATGTGAGCATGTGCCAGTTGCACTGTCAGTGATGGTGTCTGCAGACACTTTAATGGTGCGTATGAGCATGTTACAGTACCCTGTTACAGTACCATGTTACAGTACCCTGTGGCCTGGAAACACCATTATGTTCATTGCTGTTGAATGTAATCTTTACATTATTTAACTCTTTACAGTGTGATCACCTAACTCTGAACACTTGAAGGTCTTCAGGAGAACTATGGAATATGGCTAGTTTGATTTTGTAGACTTCAGGATATAAAATGTAAAGTGTAAATTGTAATGGTCTCTGTAATCCAGCTGCCATGCACGTTAAAGTTTATCCACTCCAAGCTGAAAAAGTCATGAATCAGCCAGGCTGGGAACGTTAAAGCACGACCCTGCGGATGTGTGGACATCATGGCAGTGCATGTCTGTAGTGCAGCATATGCATGTCACACAACTGTCAAACCTTTACAAATGAAAGTGAACCTTAATACAATGCATAGACTGATAATCCCTTGTCCATCAGTCATCCTTCTCCCTCACTATCTCTCTAACTCCCTCATACCGACCCACACACACACTCTTTCTCCAGCCCCACACCCTCCCCAACATCCACCCTATAATAGGATTTGACCAGTGCATGTGGAGGTCCAGCACATCTGGACCATCCATGCCATCTTCACAAATCAACTGACAGCAGGACAAAGATCTTCGCCTGACTGATCACTATAGTAGCGTAGCATGATGTCACATGATGACACAGTCACATTTTAACACATACTTTAAATATCCAGATACACTTTATATGCATGTCATCGGACTTCATTGCAAAGAGAAAGGCTCATCTGAACAATGCATTCAATCAAATATAAAAATGAATATGACATCAATCATTGCTCTTTGAAGGAGCGATTTCACCACACTCAACTATTGGGAAATCCTTTACATTAAAGGCAATCTAATAGTTTGCAATAGAGTAGTTTTAAAACGCTGGCCTGGGAATATATCGGGATCCCCCCGAAGGAGCTGGAGGAGGTGTGTGTGTGTGTGTGTGTGTGTGTGTGTGTGTGTGTGTGTTTGTGTGTGTGTGTTTGTGTGTGTGTGTGTGTGCGTGTGCGTGTGCGTGTGGAGAGGGAAGTCTGGGCCTCCCTGCTCAGACTGCTGCCCCTGCGACCTAGCCCCGGATAAGAGGTAGAAATGGATGGATGGAGAAAGAATAGTTTTAGATCTAGAAAGAGTGGTTTGTTATCTTCATCAGTTCCCATACTTGACTTGACGCTATTGTATTTGCCATGACAATGGTATAGTTCTTTTTAATTAAACCACAATATTTTCAGATTATTGTTAGATTAATTTTGTATTGCTCACCCACATTATATTGTCACAGTTGACCCTCCCCCACTATCCAATAAGCTTACATATTGTAACTGCTTTTCTATACCCTATAACCTACATAACAGGAGAGAGGTTAATGCAACCTTCTGAAACCTTGACTCCTCCCCCCAGTTACCAGGAATAAACGAACAACAGCCGATTAGTATTGGAGATACTACATATACTTTACTTCATATACAAGCTTTCTCTAAAACAGCTTTTCCCTTAAAACATCCTTTCCCTAAAACAGCCTTTCCCTTAAAACATCCTTTCCCTAAAACAGCTTTTTTCTAAAACAACTTTTCTCTCAAACTTGACTCTCCAATTCACAGAGACATCAGTTGATGCTATAGGGAGGACCTGTGGGCCCACACTGCCTCTAGTCCATCATGGTGCCACTGCATAAAGCCCAGGACGGCCGTAGGATGTGGCTGTCTGTGTGAGTGGGGGTTTAACAGCCTGGTAATCCAGCTTCATGTTGCTCCTCAGCCTCTGCTCTACCCCCGGAGCTCAGGGGTATAAATGGAAATCACCAGTGGACGTGGCCACACGAGCCGCCCCCTTCTTAAGTAATGTGATTAACAACCAGTGGGCGGAAGCAACATATGTGACGCCACCAGGAAAACAAGAATGTCCTCTCAAAATCTGTCTTTTTAATGATGACCTCTCAAGGCAGGAGGGTGTGAGGAGGGGGGCACCCAAAACTGGGAGATGTGAACGTTGTGCATTAATCATTGATCTCAAATCTATAAAATTTTTGACATTCTAAAAAAAAAACAAAGAAGGAAAACAGGCCATCTGCCTCTTAGTATAGAGGAGATAGAGGTTTAATCCAGATTATGGCTGGGGCAAACAGTTTTTTGTCGGAGCCGTCAGTGTGTCCTTTGCTACATAGACAAGCAGCACTTTAGCTAGGCAGGCTCCCAGTGGATTTGATAGGTGCAAGAATTCAACCCAGGAAACCTCACAGGAGAACAACTATACTACTTAATTATTGAATTAACATATTTCTAAAGCAGATAGTAGACCCTATTGGACACAATGGCTTTTCTAATCAAAAGCATGCTGCCCAGTAACCCACTGAAGGGAATGGGTCTGGGTGGAGGAGACGAACCAGCAGAGGAGGCTGCGCCCTCCGACCCTGCAAAAGCAGCAGGGATGACGCGCGAGGAATATGAGGAGTATCAAAAACAGTTGGTGGAGGAGAAGTGAGTACAACACAATCACTTTGTTTTGTTTTTGATAGTGCTGGATGGTCACAGATGAAACACAACCAATTCAATCATAGCAAGATCTGACCTTGACAGGCACCAGGAAACCAGGAAACATCATTTCATAATTTTTTAATACAATAAATATATATAAAGTTGCTCAGTAAGATTTATGTTCAGTCGGTCAAATATTAGTTATGATCATGACCATCTTGTTGTAAAACACATTTTTTTCACTCTTTCACTGTTCTTTTACTCAAGGTCATAAAATACATGGTAACCACACTGTGCACCTTCTAGAATGCTGTTTGGAGGAAAGGCTTCAAAAGCAAGCGACAGGACAATTATAGCCTTCAATTAATCTCCTCTCAATGAGCTTTATCCCTCTTCTAAACAAACGTGTTGTTGATAAAGATACAGATTAGCTTGTTGTTGTCCCTGAAATTGACCTACAAAACACTGGGGTCCCCACTTGACAAAGTTTGAATGAACTATCAGTCCATTTTATTTGGATTATTAAGATTATTATGTAAATTTCCAGTATATCTGCCACCTATTATCTGAGCACACAAACACTGAAAGGAAAGTAAAATGGCTGCCAGTGTTTGAGCAGAGATCGTTTCACTGCAAGTGCAGGTGGGGAAGGGGCTTCATGATGCAGGAAAAACTAAGCTTCAGAAACCAATCAATCGTATGTAGTGTGTAACTTTCTCTTTTTTTCTAGGTTATTAAAGATACATCAGTAGTTTCAGAGAATCTGGATTCTGAATGTTGCTGAGTGACAATATTTGAGAAAATTGGTGCTTAAAATGTTTGGTGGCCATTTTGTTTTATGTAAGAAGATGGTTCTGACCAGTAGTGTGAATATCATTCATGCTGAGACTTATTGAATATAATTTGAATCCTGTCTGAGCACAAGTGAAGCAGGGTTACTATGAGTCACACACAGATGTTGTGTAAATGTTCTCCATCACAAAATAATTTATCCCCATTCCAGACAATTGTTCTATAATGTAAATAGCAGTAATTCACTGACAAATGTTTTACTCAAATGGGTTACATAACAATATTTAAGACGTGTAACTGATTTGAGAACAAATGCTGTGGCAAGCAGTTTTTGAGAATATAAAAAATGGTTGTATATTTCCATTATATTCCATCCCACGTTTTAAGAGTAATCAGATATTTTACTCTAAAGTTACAAATACGTGTCTAATTGAATTATTAACTGTAATCTTTTTAACAAAGGCAAGGTTGTCTGATTGAGAAAAGCAATGATAGGATGAACTATCTGCAAAACATTCATGCATCCATATGCGTCCTTGCTGATAGGCATGGGTAGTGTAATGGGGGGAGGGGGGGGGGTAGGGTGAGTCTAAGCAGAACCCCATACTTTCCTGTACTATTTAGATGTTTAGGCCCAGAGTGTCAATTAGCCAGGGGCCCCAGAAACCCTAGCAGCGCCCCTGATGATAGGGAAGGTTCTTTACAGAACATGACTGGTTTGGAACAAGTTGCTCTGGATCCAGTCTGAATAGTAGTAGAGTAACATTCTGAGATGGATCCAAACAGATAATCCTTTGTGAAGAATGGTGTAGGTGAAGCATGTGTATTCCTAAAGAGGAAATACACCTTAAAACTGCCAGTGGCATTTGAAATCCAAAAGAGTTAGCTTGGGCCCAATTAAACAATTAATTAAACATTTAGTGCGTGTGAGCGTTAGTCGGACGATGATATTATACTGTCTAAAAATACCTACCTGCACTCCTCAAAACTCTTTCAAAATTATGGACCAAGAACCACCATCAACAATCGCTCCACCCTCAATACACCATACATACATGTAATAACACAAACATGTACTGTACACCATATTATATCATATTTTTGTATTGTTTATTTTATAGAGTTTACAAAAAGTTAAACATATCCAACTTCCTTTCCATTTTAGGATGGAGAGAGATGCTGACTTCTTACACAAGAAGGCAGAGAGAGCAACTTTGCGAGTATGCCTCCGAGACAAATACAGACTCCCCAAGGTAAGTAACTTAGGCGGCCATCTTGTTTCACACACAAAGTGTTAGTCTGTCTTATTAGACCCACTGAAGTCTCTGTGTTTTTTTGACAGTGTATCGCCATCTACTGTGTTCACGTATCACTTGATATAATTAGATAAACTACAGCTACGCTAGTAAGTTTAAATGACTAAATGTACACTACAGTGGTCCAGGCAGTCTTATAGTGTGTAAATGGTGTTTAAAAGCAGGCAGCTTCCTTACACTGGCCCAGGCTGCCTTGATCCCCGTTAGAACATGTCAGGTCACACTGGGGCAAAGGTAGGTGGACACTCTGCCAAGGATTAGGGACCAAGATGTTCAATAAAAGGCCTGGAGGACTTTACTAGTCCCATATTGCAGCTTGGCTTTAGACGTGCGCACGGCCATCTGCTGTGCTGTGCCACAGGTGTCTCTGGGTCAGGAGGAAAGTTCAGGCACTGTGGACCGACTTTAACTATTGGAACCATCTACATCAGTGGATCTATTGGTTTTTATTGCAAAGTTTTTGTCTTAAAGATTTGATTTGAATTATCCAAAATGGACGGAGGACAAAAGGTAAAGTCAGATTAAAATTGCCATCAAAACAAAATATAGTATTATAGTCTGTATACCTCAATTTAGTAAATTGTGCTGGCTGCATTTAATGAAGAGAATTCAAGGTCACTGTTATATTTCACAACAGGAAATGTGATGTGTTGGGAAGCTAGATTCAACAGCTTTACCTCTTAAGTCCATGACTCCTTGGAAAGACATTCACGATCAACATGTTTGTAAAGGTGTTGTTTTGTCTTAATAACAATAAACAAATAATTTCAGGGATATTTTTACATACTAGCACTTTCATTCGTCAACAATAGCTAAGTGGTGTGTGTATAATCCTGCTTTAGGCAAAGCAAACTCCTGCATATGTTTGGACAAGAATCTAGATTCATTCTATCGTTCCACTGGGATAGAATGAATGTTTCGTGTAAAGATATGACAGCTGAGTCTAGATACTATTCCCAGTTAGGCTCAGCTAATTCTGGGAAGTGAAGTGAGAGGTTGCGTGTTTCAGGCTAAGCTTCTAAAGAGAACAAGGTATTTTCCAGTAACTCATTAGTTTGCATTGCCTCTAGTTTGTGTGTTCATATGTTAAGTATGAGATCTTCTAAACAGATCACATCAACATTTACTTGTATCACCCATATTACAAGCAAAGTCACAGACAGCTTCACATAGGCCCATAGAAGTACCCCTCAACCAACCTAAACCCTCAAGAAAGACAAGGAAAAACTCTAGGAAATACTCGATAGAGGAGAAAAAATTGAAGAAACCTTGAGAGGATCAATTCAGTGATAGAGTTTCAAATACAGTTAAAATTGTGTTTTGAATGACTTTGACTGGTGATAAAGGCCATGTGTCCTCAGCTGTATGGTCTGTAACCTGTGTGTATCTTGATCCTTCAGAGCGAGCAGGACGAGAACATGCTCCAGATGGCAGGAGATGATGTTGACGTTCCTGAGGAGCTCCTCAAGATGGTGGATGAGGACGCCACAGAGGAGGAAGATAAAGACTCCATCCTGGGGCAAATGCAGAACATCCAGAACATGGACATGGACCAGATCAAGGAGAAGGCCTCAGCCATGGCCACTGAGATGAAGACCAAGGCGGAGGAGAAGTGCTCCGTCATGTAGGCCAAATGTAACACAGAGAAACAAAGAAAATGGCTTCCCTTGCTTAAGAATCTGAGGTCTAACTGTGGAGATTCAATCAAACCCGCAGAGCTTTATTTATGCTTTCAAATCACTCTAAGTTGTCTAAGTCATGTTTAAGTCCCCTGCAACATCAGGAGGTAAACTAAGCAAACAACTAAATATTGCTCAGACAGGTTTGACTGAATTCTGACCCAAGGATATTCCCATTTCCCTCCTCTATGGAAAAGTTCCAACAGCTTCCAAATCTCACTGTTACCTCCCCAAAACTCCTTGTTTGAATGGTATTTTTTCGAGTTGTTCCTCTCAAATCCTTGTTGAATTCATATAGATGTTTTGGTATGTGTTTTCTGAATAAATGCTGTTAGAGGTGTATTTTCCCCTCTCCCTGCTTTTTGTATTTTTCTCCATCTGTCATCCCATCATTCAAGACACTATTGGGGTTGTTTGTTTTGATGATCTGTTCCACTTCACTCATACTTAGAAACACAAAACTGGCATTTTATGTAATTTTAGAGCAATTAGAGCAGCGTAATCCAAAGAAAACAACACTAAAGCAAAGCAAATATGTATCAATAAAGTTCACAACTAGCCACTCTATAGTTGCAAATACGAAGTCTTTTCAATCTGTAGTTAAAACTAAACATATGATTGACTGAACATCAGACAATATATATATACAGTATATATATGTATATGTATATAAAAACAAGTGTGAGCAGAGGCTGTTGACCAATAAAATGACTGACTTGTAGTCTGTTTGGTCTAACAATTCCTTCAGCATTATTTAATTAACACAGAGATAGTCCAAGTGAAGCAACTAAATAACACAGAGATTAAGTGCTTACTATTTGGAATTCACCAACACCAAATAAAAAGGGTCTTAGTTTAATTGGAGATTATTGAAAAGCACTTTCTGGAGTTGATTAGACAGACGGAAAAGATCCAAAATCCTTGCTGTTGAGAGTTTAACATGTGCCCAAGTTCAGAGGGCTTTGCTGAATCTTCAGAGAGGGTAATAGGATCAAGGTAAAGTCAGAAGCCCATCAGAGTTAACTGTGTTTGGCAGCTTGTCCCTGAAAGTGGGACTTGTGGGATGTCTGTCAAGAGCTGGAAATAACTGTATATAGCCTGTTGATGTGTTATTTTATGTAATTTGTGTACGGTGTCCTTGAGTGTCGAGAAAGGCACCTTCCAAACAACATGTATTATTATTATTATTATACACATTATCAGGAGATGTTACATTTGCCATCCATTGTAATATCTATCAAATCTAAGTCAGTAAGTTTTGCATTTGGATCTCCCCATTTTGAAGAGTTGTTATTTTAAAGGTGTGTGGTCATGTCTTAGACTACTGAGTCTGTAGTCGAACTTGTAGTGACCAACATGATGGTACTGGTCTTTTCTCAAAGAAATGAGAAACTTGTTGATTGATGTGCAGAACCATGCAGGTTCTATGGGTATCAGTAGCGTGAATTCTGTTAAAATACTAAAATGTGGAGTCTACATGGAGAACTGGTTGTTGATGTTTCTACAAATTATTTTAATGTATATTATGCTATGAATAAATTTACTAAATTATAAGTATACTGTTAGGTGTGTTTGTTTTCATGAACTCCTAATGTGTTCGTGTGATCATTAGCATACAGTTTGGTAATCCTTGTCAATTCAATTGTGTTTCAAAGAAAGATTCCTTTCTCTTTCTCTGTGTCTTTCACTGTCTTTTTCTCTGTCTCTTTTACAATACATGTGTATATATATAAGCTGTCATGATGTCTGTATTGCAATAGTCATATTGCAAAAGCTGTCGAACGTTACTTCACCACTTCAGATTTCTGAGGAACTTTCCTTATGTAAACATGACAACATCTACTGGTTACTTTCCTGAGAACAAATGTTTAGTTTACATTTACATGGGTAAAGGAAAGCAATCAGGTCTCATTAGAGACCCCAAACTCTCAGCACTCTCTGGATCTTCCAATACAGTGAGCATCTCTTTGGCAAACAAAGGATAATGTCACCTTGGGTAATTAGGAAAACCTTAATAGTTTTAAGGGTTTTAACCCTTTTGAGTAAAAAAAAATGTAATCCCCTTAAACAGCGTGTGGTCGAGGGTTTACCCAACTGCTGTCAATTGCTGTTAGTGTTAATTACATATATCACTTAGATATTGATTAAGGACTTAAGACATTTCCTGTTTCTGGTTTGTTCTCAGTTGTTCAAATATAAGGATCCATATGCTACATACTCTGATGATAGGAGAGGCACATTGGCACATTATTTGACCTAGGAATTAAAACAAAAACGACAGACATTAATAATGCAAGGAGAAGACCCTCTTGATAAGGAAGATTTATCAACAATCAGAATTACGCATATTAAATAATCGAATACGATACGAGAGAAACAGCACACAACAGTTTTTTGTTAGAAATAAATTATACAAATTAGGTTTAAATCAATTATTGCAATTAATAGGCGATAAACCATGTGAACATTTTTGCTTTGTGTAAAGTTGTGTTGGCATTTTTAACATTCACGAAATACTACCGAGCTTTTTCACTCATATTAAGACACTTCTCATCATTTAATAATTTCTTCAATAATAAAATAGATTTGATTAAATGTAAGTCTGACATATTTGCAATCTGAGACCTAACAAAAAAATCTTGTCATTCTAAATTTCCTCTACCTTAAGCTTTAATCTGTATAGCACTCCTTTTTTTCCTTTTTTATTTGGTTACAGGCCATCATGGACATGACATCTGGAGGAGGAGGAAAAGATGGTTTTAAGATTTATGTAAGGCAGTTTAAAGCCTTGACAGTGTGTTGGTACAAGATTTGAGATAGGGAGGAGTTAGTGCTGACGGAACTGGGCATTGGTTCACTGGGACAATGTCATTACCCCTAAATCCAGGGCAAAGCCTACATGACATCCCCTTTTGACGTGTTGTGGGGGCTGTCACATGGGCATGGGGGGTCCTGCTCGGGGTACTTAAAAGACCCTTAGGAGTGGCGCTAACAAGTCCGGACAGATTTTTTAACGGAATACACACTTCGCAGTTTTTTTTTGTTTGTTTACCTTTACCTTTTTAACATTACATTGATCGATTTTAGAATTGTATTCGATTTGACCATATTTCTTTTTTTCCCATTATTTAAAACTGTTTTGGGGTTTTCTACCGCTTCTGAAGCTTCTTCAGAGAAGTTTTGACTGAAGTCTTCTTCAATGTGGCTCATTGGTTCGCCTATGGAAGTTGTGATGGAAGAGCGCGTGTCACCTTCCGCACGTGCCGTCAGCAGTCCGGTGAACTCATCACGAGTTCACAGCATTGAAGCAATACTGGGATTTAAAGATGAACACATCTTCAATCAGACGCCATCATATAACAGTTCGAGTAAATTACACGTTAAAGATTGCGAGGGAAAAGGGAATGAGAGTATGCCCGCACTCAAGAAAAAACATCACACAGAACATTTTGAAAGTAAGTAAAAAAATAAATAATCATAATACCAAAGTATTTTTGACTGCTTCTTAAAAGGCATGTTGTATTGTACTCTATCCTATGAGTTAATGGGCTGTACTAATTTGTTTAATTGGCTCTAAACTAATGAACTAATCTTATGCATGGTGCTGTGTATTTACAGGTGTTTGTTGCTCGAGTGGTTCCGGAGCCCCGGGTAGTCCTGATTCACCTGACCGGGACAGTAAACTTTCTGATGATGAGAATCCGAAGAAGAAGCACCGGCGAAACCGGACAACGTTCACGACCTTCCAGCTTCACGAGCTGGAGCGAGCCTTTGAGAAGTCCCACTACCCGGATGTTTACAGTCGAGAGGAACTTGCCCTTAAAGTTAACCTACCGGAAGTTCGAGTGCAGGTAAATTACTGTAATAATTGTGTACAAGAGTTTGATAAAACTTCAACTGTTAGAATATTTTGCAAAAAAAAGAGAGATTAATTTAGGAGTCCAGTAGTCCAAAACATATAATCCTTTCAATCATTTATTAATATAAAGTACATATGCCTTTAGAGTATTTTTTGTAATATAATTAAATAATCATATTTATAGTCTTCATTCAGTACAGTCATTATATAACTATCCAAAAAGTTTCACGCCGTCATTTATAGTTAGGCGAATGGGCTGTAACGTGTTCAGTAAATCATATTTGTGAGTTTAACAACAAGATGACAATTCCCAAATTAAATGTTAAAAGCAATGCGCCTTTAACTCAGTTTCAATTGTTGATGGATCACTAATCGTTTAGTAAAAAGCATGGGATGCTTATTTGAACATTTGAAGACTATTCAGACTGTATCCTCTTAGCAGAATTAATCAGCAAAAACTACCATGATCATCCAACAAATGAATGATAAAATAAAACCATCTTATAAATACATTATTCATTACAGAAATGTCTACCTATCCAGATAGTAATGTCAAAAAATTATCCATGACTAAGCCAGAGTCTTACTGTGTGATTGGCAGGTGTGGTTCCAGAACCGTAGGGCCAAGTGGCGACGGCAGGAGAAGTTAGAAGTCAACGCCATCAACCTCCAGGACACGGCCCTGTCTTTCAGCCGCTCTCCTCCACACTCCCTGGGCTCAGGGCTGCAGCTGGAGCCCTGGCTCAGTACCCCCATCACCACCTCCACCACCCTACAGTCTCTCCCCGGCTTCATCAGCCCTCAGCAAGGCCTTCCCAGCAGTTATACCCCTCCACAGAACTTTCTGAACTCACCCTCTGCCCTTGGACACAACCTGCCCCATTTAGGCACGGCCATGTGCCCTCCACCACCCTACCAGTGCGCTGGGTTCATGGACAAGCTGACCGTAGAGGGGACAGACCCCCGAAACTCCAGCATCGCCTCACTAAGGATGAAGGCTAAGGAGCACATCCAGTCTATTGGGAAGACGTGGTAATATTGAACCGACGACATCTTCCTCAAAGGGACATTCAGAGATGAAGGGATATCTGTGGACAGATATGGATCCACCCCATGTACCAAGTGAAGGACCTGCTGTTGTTGTATGTGGGCACAGACAGAGGCCATACAGGGAACACTTCTTTCTCACCAGACAATGTTTTTCTTATTATTTCTGTGCTTGATCTTAAATGCTGCTGCTGCCGTTACAGTGGCATCATTTACAGTTGTACATGTCTCACTGCTGACTGTGTTGTTATTTCATCTATTCTAGTCGGCTTTCTGCATTGGATTTCTTATGTATTTACTTCCAGGACAATCACACATGTAATAATCGAGTTACTATTTGTATATTTGGTAAATTGACATAGTCCGGAGCCAGGGTAGCTGAAGTGAAAAGAGTGCTTAACATCTTTGAGATGGACACTTCGAGAATAACTTTAGATAAAATAAACTATTATTTTGCACACTTTATATCTGGCTCCTATCAAGATCCTTTTGCTTGGTAGCATCATATCTAGAATCCCAATTTGGGGGGAACTCTTGAGAACTTTACGAAACGTAATATTTTTCATCTGTTGTTCGTTTTTATTATGTTTTAATGAACAAATTCTGTTTTACATTTTGTTGTGCTTTGGAGTAAGGATTATTTCACACTTGTTTTTAGCAAGACACTACATAAGAACAACTTTAAACTTAATCACTGAATTTCACAATGATCTTTTCTTCTTTTCATCTGATCTTCACGTCATAGTGCGAACCTGCTCTCCCTCTACATTAATGAACTGCACGAGTTAGAGAAAAAGCAATCGAGCAAATTTGTTTCCCAAGAAGACAATATATTTTATATTGCTTTATTATAACCTCAACTGCCTCAAAATCTAAAGCCCAAAATGTATAGCATTACAACTTCCTTACAGATTAACTTCAAAACTATGAAAATGCAGGCAGGCTGGTATCAACTCATCAGTAAGTTATGATCAGTGACCCATGCTCTTTTGTATAACACTCTCTTGGAAGTCACTTAGGATAAAAGCATCTGCTAAATTAATAAATGTAAATTTAGTAAGGTCTTGCATCATAATGACCTTACTTTTATTTGACAATGCCAGATACAATAAAGGAGAATACAGTTTACTATAGACTCACAATACAGATGTGTGTCATTTCCTCCTCATTGATTTGTGTAAACACTATTCCTTTGACACTATAGGATTACACTGGAAGAGAGACTAAGCACTGTGTAAGAGGTCTGCACCCCATTATCCATCATTCATCTGTGACATAATGAGGAAAGGGGATAAATCCTCCTGCATTCTGTGTGAACAGAATGAGATTTACCAACAACATTGTGACAGTTGGCTGTTAGTGTGAGCAGCCCCTTGCCCAATAATTAAGTCAATTGTCTCCAGTGGACAGCTGAAGAACTGGGGAAAAAGATAGTTGCTCAACATTCAACAGTTGGTTTCCAGACAAAATTCTTTCACAAGTTTTATTTAAGCACCCTCTTAACTAGGAAACGATATTGATCCTAAGCAATTTTAAAGAAGATAGTAAACAATACCTGGCCATATTGGAGTCATTTTCTGTATAGATTTTTTTTTTAATGTGGGTTGTTATGCAATCAAATTGCAGTCTTTGCCTGCAAATAAGTTCTTGTCTTCCATCTTGTGGTTAATATCTGATACTACATCTATGACTCACCTTGGGGGTCATTCAACCAGTCTCATCATTTCAGTCTCCAACAGTAAAGACCTCCGTTGAAACATAAGCAAATATACAGCTTTTCACTATGCAGTAGTCCCAGTATGACATTTATTAAGAGCTCTAAACACAACATGCTTGGTGTGTGTGGGGTGACACCTTTAACATATCACAAAAGATTACAATTTCACAAAAGATTAAGATGGCACAAACATAATGTAAACTATATTTAACAAGTTATACATTTACTCTTGAAATGGATTACTAAGAGTATATCAAATAAACGGATGTCATTCAAAAAATCCACCGCTGTAAGGTGAAGGTATATGTGTAGGACAGAGTGTGTGTATGTAAGGCTGTACAGTTAGTCACTGGGAGCTTGTCTGAGAGAACGTCCTTCAGCTAGAGCGATCCCCCTTTATGTTCAGCACCCGCAGCAGAAGGCTTCCCAACTTTATACAGAAGAAGAAAACATTCACAAATGTTTCAGCACAGTAAAGGTTTGCTTCAACAGCCAAATTGCAGTGTACATTTAACAAATATCGATCTTATGATTTGAATCTGACAAGGCATACAAGACATTCTAATGTATGTAGTATATATACACACACACACACACACACACACACACACACACACACACACACAGTAGGGCAGGTAGGAGACGCAGGAGAACCTTCAACATACAAACAACATCAGGTACTGACCTGTTGGATGAACATGTCTCTCTCTTGCTGGTTCTGCTTCCTGCTTCGGATCAGAGCCTGTCCGAGGAGGTGTTGTCTCCGGGCCTCCTGTCCCAGCAGAACGGTCCCATCCAGCCTGGATGGACGCCTGTGGCTGGTCTCCAGCCTGTTATCTGCTGGGAGACTCCCATGGTCAGTGACTCCCATGGTCAGAGCTCCCTCCTCTGCCTCAGAGAGGCCATCTACACTCTTCTTCCCCATCAAGTGCCCTAGGAAGCACATCAAGATGGTGAAAGATGATGAAAGAATATTTTCACAAGATATCACAAAATTTTCATCATCTGTGGGTCCTGTTCTCAAGTTTCAAGTTTCTATGATAGAAGGACAATTGCAACAGATTGTTTTTATACAACTTGTTTTGTTAACATGCATTCAAAAGACAAAATCTAAAGTCAAAATGTTACATTTATTTAAAACACAGAATCCCTTTAACGATAAGGAAGTTGAGTCTATATAACTCCTCTATCTTTTATCTTTGCTCAAATGTGGGTCTTTTTTTTCGGATTCAAGAAACGCAGCCCTCTGATGACACAAAAACAGTTCTGTACAGCAAAACATTGAGAATTAATAAACACCTATACAATTGCGTTATAGCTCCATAATAATCGTTATTATTATAATTATTAATGTTCACATAAATAAATAGTACTGATGTAATTGTTGAAGTATTTCTTACCGACTGCCCAGTGGTTTCCTCGTGGATAAACGTGTTCAATAGTTGCTGGATTGTCTGAACATTGCATCACACATGTAATTGACAGTAAAATCACAACCATGGATGATGATGGTTTATAAATCCATGTCTGTCCGATCTCTCCCATGTTATAAGATGGAAGAGAGGAGCGCAGTCCTGAAGTTTGATCCGAGCAGTTTACAGGCGCAAATCAAACATTCTTCAGAGGCAGAAACCGGCTGGTCCTTTATATCATTTCTAGAAACTTCCAACTTGTTGATCTTTCTGAAGTTAAACACGAGGATCCCGTGGTGTTAGTGAAGAGGTGATGATGAAAGACAAATGCCTTCCTGGTCACCATACGTCAGCAGTCTTTAACTCACATCATCATCATCATGTTAAAATGACAAACTAAAAAGGACACATCTTAATAACGCGTCATCAGCCAAACAGTAACGATTGTTTGTCTTTTCATGAAACTTGACGTCAGATCTGCACTTTGACCTGTTCATTGATTTCCCCTACAGGTGCAAATTGCCCAAACTCATCAGAGATTTCCCAAGGCCTACTGTAATTTATATATGAATTATTTATACATAAATGGTTGAGACAAGATAGTAGGATGGTTAAGGCAATACAGCAAGGTTCACTAACATAGGAAAATCAACTTTATGTACAACTGGGGTTCATCTTGACACAAAGACAACAGTTTCTCTTTATATATGAACGTGGTCTTGACATTGGACATTATGGAATCTACATGAATCTATCAGTGAAGTTAATAAGATGCTCAGTGTGGAAAGATCAACAGCTTTAAGAAAGCTTATTGTTCTGAACATGCCTTTATGCTCAAAGCTTTCTCTTGGAAGTCGCTTTGGAGAAAAGCGTCAGCTAAATGAATACATGTACATGCATGTACTTTTGATTACATGGGAATATTTGAGTGACCTCATTGTGTCCTTGGGCAAGGCACTTCACCCTACTTGCCTCAGGGAGAATGTCCCTGTACTTACTGTAAGTCGCTTTGGATATAAGCGTCTGCTAAATGAATAAATGTAAATGTAAATTACAGTTGCCACACAAATATCACTGTACAATTTATTTTTAGGCAGTTTGGAAATCCACCCAATGCTTAGCCTTTAGTGTTCCCAGCAGGTTTACATGATAATAAGGTTGAGTATTTCCTAATTAAAACTGCTTCAATGATTTATTCAATGTCAACAGCATCATGCACATGATAAGTTCTGTATATTTGTTCATGATTCAACTCCGGTTTTGAAGAACCAACAACGTGTGATTCCAGCCTTTTGTGTTCCAGGTCAATATTGAAGCACTTCATTGATCATCATTTTTAAAAGGATGCCTCATTTCAGGTGAATGACGACAACTTATAACTATTGTCCTGACGGACATACAGCTGCTTCATGTCTCTCTCCAGATCCTCTCCAGATCCCATCACTCAGTGTAAATCACTCTTAAGTCACCTCAGCCACACGAGGACAAAACACGTGGTAAAAACAATGAATCTCAACGTGCAGAGAAAGAGCTTTGGAAACGAAATTGACGTTGTACCAAGTTAAGTCAACTGCAAATCTAGCCTTTTCAACTGTTATGTAAAACGTGTTTTGCAGTAACTTGAAAGTCCTTATATTATAGGTTAATGAGTTTCCATCAGTGTTCCGTGTGACTGAGACACTAAGGTGACACTAGATGTCAGTGTTTAGTTCTTCTGGTCAAAAACCCAAGGCTCAATTAACCAAATGACCTCACTGGCAAAATATCATGTCAAGAATGGATCATTTTCACTCGAAAGTGTGTAATTTAGGGTTGTCCTTTTAGCAGGATGTATCAATTAAAGTTGATCATACGCTTTACTGGCCATTAGGCCAATCATGTGTCATATTAATGAATATTGTTCCATTTACTCACTATTTCAGTGACATAAAAAGACGCGTGAAAAACCATTGTATAAATAATTGCAGCGTCACTTATTATTATATTCTTGGTTTTATATTCACAAGGACGATTACACATTTCAATGAATGCCAAATCCAAAAAATTAAGAAGAAATATTAATACTTTAATAAAGCTTGTACTTGATATTTTGTATTCTACTGCATCTTAACTGTACTTTATATTTTAACCTGTTACTCTGTTGTTGCAAACTGCAATCTCCCCTCTGGAGGACGAAGGATTTTCTTATCTTAAACTTTTATTTCAAGATTTACCATGTAGGCATATATCAGCCTTTTTAATCATATGGTGGCCGTTAAATTAAAAAGACTTTACACGTAATATGTTATGTTTTGATCCCGGATGTTTTGTAATTTTATTCAAAATTAGTTTGTTGAAATACATCAGGCCTACAAGCAACCATGGTCCACCGCTGGATATGTGAAAAAAATATCGTCTACGTCCGAACACTGTGACGAACAATAAAGAGTACAAAATACCTTGAGTACACAATTCCTATTGTAATATAATCAGAATGAAGTATTTCCGTGTAATCGTGATTTTTCTTAGTCGATCTGATGCATCTAAACATGTTTCCCACATTTCTTATTAGTGGCCCTTTGATTGTGTGGCAAAGAACCACGAAATGCATTGTGGGCATGCGACAGTCTGCACCGGGTGTAACGTCACACATGTTTTTTTCAAAGTGTTCGCACACAGCGCATATCCGATAATATGTTGGCATGGTTAATAAATGCGTCTCCTACCACACCTTTAGAATACTACAGGATGTGATATAGGTGCGACGCTGGACGTCTTTTCTTGTCATAATCAAGAATCCAAACACGTTGAAGTGTCACGTGACTAAGTGAATCGGGGTGGGCAGCAACCTCTGCTCCTCCTTGTGCAGCTCCTAACGGTACAGAGGAGAGCTCTGAACAAGAAAGGATCACCCAGGCCCTCTCCCTCTCTACGTGTACATTTTCATGATCTGAACACTGACGTCATTGCTGTGTGCAAATGTGTCTCATTGATCCTGACAAACAAACATGTATCCTTTGCAGGTGAACTGATAATGATCTGAGAAAGCTTGGCTGGTATCCTGCCTATGACAGTCCTGTCTGAATGTAATGCTGCCAAGAAAATGACATCAACAGAGACAGCATTTTGCTTCTGAGTCCATCTCGACACCCATCTCAGGTAGGTAGGTCTACTGCTTTTAGATGAAGGTATACTGGATGTGTGGCTTGTACCAATGCAGCCTGGGTAGATTGAATGATTCCTGCTGATTTGTATCTATATGATTTCATATTGTACTTCTATTATCATAACTGAATAGCAAAATATTCAGTTTATAGTATAAAAATATTCAAAATTAATCAGCATGACGACACAATGTTTTATTATGTGCTCTATTTAAAAAATCCTTAATATGAAAATCCACTTGTTATACATCTTGATCCAACTGTAATAACAATAATATCCTTTGGGTTATCTTGTGACTGAAATAAGCATAAGGCCTACTATTATAAGTGTACCATTTGCAGGCCCATCGTAGTTCAGGTATAAACATCTTAAACACATTGACATGCACAGGAAATAAACAGACTCTGATCTTACAGACCAAAACGGTCGCACCTTATAAAAGCATTAGGTCTACCAAGTATTTTGGCATCCATACCTGCCTAGACCTCATTAACAGTCGCCTCATGCCCTCTTGAATGTTGTGTTCCTCATATTCTCTCATATTTCTCTCTCTTTCCCTCCTGTGACCGGCTAGACCTCTCTGCACCAGCTGCTGCTTCTCTACAGCCAGAGGAGGCACTTCTGTCCCCCCCCCCCCCACCCCCGCCTCCACACCCACACAAAAGGCCTGGTCGAGCTGTCGGAACACTGCCCCCTTTTTCCATGCATGTCGCAGAATCTGGAGAGAAGAGGCTGGGGCTGGGCCTGAGGCTGAGGCCGACCAACAGAGCAGGAACAGTGTCCCGAGGGGGGAGGCTGGGGCCTGGATTGGTTCTGTCAGTGTGCATGATGAGGCCTCCCCAGGAAGAATCCTCATAGTGGGGAAAAAACAGACAAGGGTATGGCACCATCTCCTTTCTCCCCTGTCTTCGTGGATCTGGGTGTGCATGTTTAATGCCTGCATGTGTTTAGATCGCCGTGTTTGTGCCTGTTTGTGTATATGTCTGTTCTTTCCTTGCCTGCGTCAGAAAGAAAGATGTCTGTGCTTGTGTATGTGTGTCAGAGGCCTTTGTTTCTCAGATGGGTCAGACAGAAAACCAGCACGATAGGGATAGTGACAAGAGCAGCTAATTTATGGCCAAATTAGTCTCTCTGAGAGAAAGACAACAGGGATGAGGAAGAGATAGAGAGACGGGCTTCCAGTGAGACAGGCAGGGCAGCTTGTTCAGATGCAGACAGACAGGGCCAGGTACCGACTGCTTGCTTTCTCTACAGCTGCTCATTCCCCCATCTGAGCTCTGCAGAGCTGATTCATGCAATCCAAGCTTGTTTAAAACAGTACGTGCCTACACTCACGTCCTCCGTTTGTCTGTGTTTATTACAGCCTTATGGGTTTGTGTGTTGACATAGGAATGGCTATGAAACCGCCATCGGGTATCGGTTTTCCCCCACTGGAGTTGTTGTTGTGATATCAAGGCCTATTTATATTGCTGGGTTTGTGACCTGAATTCCAAATTAGTTTGGCACATACTAGGAGCACATTCTTGAATTTATCTAGAATCTTCTAATGTGAAACATCAAAGTTTGTTAACGGTGCCCCCCCCCCCCCCCCCCCACACACACACACACACACACACACACACACACACACAGCGTCAGAGTAAATAATCGGTTCATTAAAATGAAGAAATCCAGTCAGCCACCACAGCCTGAGAAGTCCGCCCTGCGTCTGTGTGGCTGTTCTGCAGCATAGGCTGTACGTGACCAGAACTGGCTGAAACTGGTTTGAGGCAGACAGAGGGCTCAGGAACAATGCAGTGTCTGTGCTGGGCGGGGAGAGAGAGATAGCCCTGGCTGTTCCACGGCAGACCAGAGAGCCAGTCTTCTGCAGGAAGTCTTTGACTGTGTTGCAGACTGGCCCGTCTGCAGTCTCTTGTTTGGGGGTGCGAGGTGAGGCTTACTGCAGGCAGGGGGAGTGGAGGATGAGGCAGGGGGGTGGGGTTGGGTGGGGGGGGGGATCTAGATCTGAGCCTGCAGCCTCAGATCTAGGCTCACAGGACCACTGCTTGTATGTCTGCTGCCAGCAGCAAACACGATGACTCAGGAATATCCCACGCCCCACACATCTCTGTGGATGAAACCTGACCTCCCTGTTTTGCGCCCCAGTGTGTTGTGAGGAGGAGTGGGTGGGGGTGGTGGTTTGGGTGATGTTGTGACTGTTAGAAGTAGGAAGGAAGGAAGGAGATTTGGCGGCTGGAGAGAGAGAGACAGAGGTTTAGAAATCATTCATTAGTATGCTGTATGCTTCCACTATCATCTCCTTTCTATTGACACTGTCATTTTAATGTTTGACATGGCATGGTCAGTCCATTACATTGAGGGTGCACGGTTGTATAGCTTTCTTTTGTATTCGCTCATATTCGATCATATGTCAGGTAGAACTTCTGTTCTCTCCTTTGAAGTCTGCAGCACCGATACACACACGCTCTCCATCTCTCAGTCTGTTCTCCTTCTCCCCACTCCATATCAATCATATCAATCTCTAATTTTCTTTCTTTCTATGTCTTTCTTTTCATTTCTTCTCTTTGCTCGGCTGTTCCCTGTGGCCGTGTTTTCATTTGTAGTCTGGGAGATTTTGACCATGGTTCCCCACCGCTTGGTCCTCCATTTTGATGAAGCACTAGTCCTCATGTTATCCCAGCTGGGCAGCTTCCTGTCTGTCTCTTCCGCCTCCTGTCACACAACAACTTACAGACATCTAGTCCTTTCTGCAGTTCTTCGTAACATTATACAGTATATATAATAATACATGTTATTTGTAATGCATCTTCCTTATGCTCAAAGCTTTACAAACACACAAAAAAGTATAGTCATAAAACAAATGGTTCAATAACAATGAAAACAGACTCAAGTAAATTCACAATGAAAAACAACAGACTACACAATTCACAAACGCATGTCCACGGTTACACAATCTATTCGCAGAAAATAGTTTTTTTTATTGGGTTGAATGTATAATAAAGTTACAGTATAATTTAGATGTTTATCATATAAAGTATCTTATTTTTGGGATCACGTTGTTAAATAACAGGTTGTTATTATGATGTGATTGCAAGACTGAGTGATAGTGTGGTCAACGGTAGCCAAATGTCTCAGGAGAATTACATATAGAGGGTTTAACTAATGTTATAAGTTGTATCTGATCAGAGAATTGGTGTGTATAGAATTCTAAAATACGTACGTAACATATGCAAGAACTGTTTTGGACCATTGTGAAATTACACATTCAATTTTGTTAACTACAATCATTGAGAAACTGTAGTTTTGTGTGATTTGACCATCATACAGTGCCATAGATGTGAATGTCACTAGAATGTAGAGTCTGTGGTCTGGCTGCATGTTCTAAGTAGGGAGAGTAGCACACCTTGTGGTTAACAGTGGTATTACTGCTACAGTGGATTAGATTAGATTAGATGAACCTTTATTTATCCTCCAGGGGGTGGAAATTGCAGTTCACAACAGCAGCAGGGTAAAGTACAGCACACAGAGTTGCAGGGTAATATACATAATGACAATAACATAACAATAGCAATAACAATAGCAATAGGCGGGCACGATAAAGTCAGATATAAAAAAATAAGAAAATAATTAATTTAAGTAATTTAAGTAGTCTGTTTAAGTAGTCCAGTATAAAAAATAAATAAGATGAGTAGACATATAGACAGTTTAAAGAACACTATTTGGCCAATATTACACTGGCACCTGCTTGTTGAAACTTTAATTCAAAAATTGTGCATATTCCAATTCCAATTAGTTCCCCTTATGCTTATATAACGTGTTAATGAAAGTGTTAGAATGGTTGTGATTGTCAGACCTGAATAACTTGCCCTGATGTTTCTCCATTCTGGCTGATCTTGTTCCCAGTGCAGAAGGACCATGGGAGATGTGAAGACTCCTGACTTTGATGACCTGCTGGCGGCCTTCGACATCCCTGACGTGGTTGACCCCAAGGCAGCCATCGAGTTGAGCCACGACGACCTCAAACCTAGCCTCCCACAGGAGAGTGAGGTCCGTGGCCCCTCTTCTGAACTCACCTCCTCTGATGTTGGCATCAGCGTCATTGTCAAAAATTTCCGCAAATTGGATGCCGTTCAGCACGTCCAGTCGGAGAAAGAAGTCCACTCCCATGTCACCATCAGCAACGGGCTCCGTAATGGCATCCCTACCATGTCACCTATCAATCGATATGGGAGAACTGGAGCAGACCAACCATCCTCCCAGATGGGGGGTAATCCTTCAACCTTTAACCAGTTCAGTCCCATATCCAGTGCAGAGGAGTTTGATGACGATGAGATTGAATTAGAGGACCCTACGAACCAGAAGAAAAGTCAGACATTCTTCCGCCCGACCCAAGATGCCATTAAAGTCCCTCTTATCAAGGCAGAGAACCAGACCAACATCACCACATTGACAGACAGTCTAGCCAATCATGGGTCCAAAGGAAAATGGGATCAATCTAAAGTTCATAAAAACAAAAACAATGGTGCTTTGAGCCTTTTTGTCCTTCAAGACTCTATTAACACAAGGAGAGTGGAGTCCCAAGCCCAAGATCTGCTTGTCAAGTCCATGGAAGTGATGGAGCCTGGAGCCCATACAGATCAGGCAGCTCTATCCACATTCTCCCAGGACAAGGCCAAATCTTCAGCAAAGCTCTCTTACTGCATGGCTGCCATAGCTGCCCTCAGTGCCAAAGTCACAGCTGACACAGAGCTGTCCGAGTCCTTCACTACTCAAGCTCCCAAGGGGGGGGCTCCTAAGGAGGGCAAGGAGGACACTAGGGTGCCGGAGACAGAACACGGGTCACCTTTGGAAGCGGCCAAGATGCTGCTGCCTAAAGAGCCTCACAGCCCTTTGAACATCATCAGTGAAGGCAGCAGTAAAGGATCACCATCATCGCCCACTGGCTCCATCCCTGTCATTCCGAAAGTACGAATCAAAACCATCAAGACCTCGTCAGGCCAGATCAAACGCACCGTCACCAGAGTCCTACCTGAGTTGGACCCTCTGTTTCACAAGAAAGGGGAAAACAACGCCTCCATCGTGGTCTCCTCCATCCTCTCCTCCCCCATATCTACCTCCATATTCTCCAGCCAAGCACGGACATCCCTGCCTGCCACGGTTGTAGCCTGTTCCGAAGGTTCCACCATGGAGATAACCAAACAGATGACCATCAAGCCTGTGGCCACAGCCTTCTTGCCCATGTCAGCGGTAAAGACAGCAGGTTCACAGGTCATCAACCTGAAACTGGCCAACAACACCACCGTCAAGGCTACGGTCGTCCCTGCCACCTCAGTGCAGAGTGCTAGTAGTGCCATCCTCAAGGCAGCTAATGCCATCCAGCAGCAGGCCGTCATGGTGCCAACCTCCAGCCTGGCCAACAAAAAACTCTTACCAAAAACCCTCCACCTCACCAACTTGAACCTCCTGCCTCAGACAGGCTTAGCCACAGAGTTTCACCAGGTCCTGTCAAAGCCGTTACAGAAGCAGTCCATCAGGCAGGTAGTTCTGGCAGCCCAGGGACAGACCCAGGTTCCTAGGAAGGTCTCCAGGATCCAGGTGTTGGCCAGCTCTCAGAGTTCCATGGTGGAGGCCTTCAACAAGGTTCTGAGCAGCATCAACCCTGTGCCGGTGTACGTACCCAACCTCAGCCCTCCATCCCTGGCCTGTATCTCCTTGCCTTCGCGAGGCTACAAGTGCCTGGAGTGTGGGGACTCGTTTGCCCTGGAGAAGAGCCTAACGCAGCACTACGACCGCCGCAGTGTGCGCATCGAGGTCACCTGCAACCACTGCACCAAAAACCTGGTTTTCTACAACAAATGCAGCTTGCTGTCCCACGCCCGAGGGCACAAGGATAAGGGCGTGGCCATGCAATGTTCTCACCTCATACTTAAGCCAATCCCAGCAGACCAGATGATTACCTGGTCCTTTCCCCCAGGCTCCAACCTGGTCCCCACCCTGGCCCAGGGCTCCGCAGGACAGCTTCCAGGGAAGGGGCCCCAGGCTGCAGGGATGTCTGCCCCCTCTTGCTCCCCTCAGGTGGCAGCCATGCCCCTGGAAGACGACACCACACACCTCTCCAGACACAGTCTGAAGTGTGCGGAGTGCAGTGAGGTGTTCCAGGAGGAGAGATCTCTAGCTTTGCACTATCAGCAGCCTCTGGAGTCCAGTAGACAGGTGTGGATATGTGTGTTTGTGTGTGTGTGTTTGTGAAGGTTTTCTTTGCTCTTGGTTTCAAGTGAAGGGCAATAAAATACTTACAATCGACTTATTTAAATTCATGTATCAGCTGCTTTTCCCCCAAAGCGCATGTTATAAAGTGCAATAGATAATCTAGGACACTGTTCTAACAGTATTACAGTGCCAAGGAATAGTATGTGCTACAAGGCACAGTGCCATAGCAACGTCACAATAAAGGGTACCTTTCAACAGAACTGACTTGTGTCCTGCCATTCTTTTTTGCATTCATAGAAAACCTGCCCTGTCTGCCAGATGCTGCTGCCCAACCAGTGCAGTTTCAGCTCCCATCAACGAATCCACCAGCACAAGTCCCCTTACATCTGCCCAGAGTGTGGAGCTAACTGTCGCTCGGCGCACTTCCAGAGCCACCTCACAAACAGCTGTCTGCACTACACCCGCAGAGTGGGATACCGGTCAGACTCAACCTAATGCTTATCTACAAAATGACCTGTTTAGTTTAGTTCAAATCCTTACATTTGTTACATATACGTTAAGTTGTAGAAGATTATTGTTAACATCCTTTTTTTCTTCTTGTGGTTTATTCAATACAGCACCACTAATGTTATCCCCTTCCCCCCTCCTGCCTCACTCAATATTGAAGTGTCCTGTTTACAATTCATATTCCTTCTTTCTCACCTCTCAAAATGCCACTTGGTCAATCACGGCTAAGTGCACAGTAATTTCAGTGTCAATTAGCCCTTTGCATCAAGTACTAAGACGCCATTAAGGATGACGTTTGAAGGTCTTTTTCTTTCTTTCTTTTTCCTTGTTCCTGTGTGTTTTTTCCTCTGTGTTTTCTGCAGCTGTGTACACTGCAGCAACATCTACACTGACATGGCCGCCCTCAAGTCGCACCTCCACACCACCCACTGTGAGCTCTTTTACAAATGCCCTATTTGCCCCATGGCTTTCAAATCTTCCCCAGGGACCACCTCTCATGCCCACACACAGCACCCCGGGATCAAGATAGGAGAGTCCAAGTAAGTCCTGACGTGGTTAAAGTTTAGACAAAACAAGTATGTTTCCATGAGTTGATTTTATATACGTTTCACTATACTATAATGTCAGTTTCTGAGAAAGCAAGTTAACATTGCATTATGCCTTTTTAAACCCTTTTATTGATGTATGTCCACCCTTGTTCAGTTTCCATGTTGTCTCTCATGACCTCTGCGTTTCTTCTTTGCTTTTTATATGTTGTTGAAACTCGAGACCGTTCTGCTTCCCCAAATGAATCTAACCCAGTTTTGCCGAGAAGCTGTTATCTGTTATATGTTTCATAATCCTTTTGAATCAGACCCATTCACGGATTATATTGAATGGTCGCGTGTTAAACAGTGTTAGATATGGCAGCTTTGTTGCTGTGTTTTCACCCATGGTGACCTTCTCTGAATGCTGCCCATCCCCTTACCTCCCACCTCCCATCACCAACCCTCTAATTAATTTCCCAGACGGAAGCAGGTGTGCATGCACGTTCCCAGGACCCATGATTTCTCTCAGAGATGGTTCATTTAGAAGCTAACAGGAATGACAAGGTTGCTCCTTTGTTGTCTTTCAGGTTGATCTATAAGTGTTCCATGTGCGATACGGTGTTTACCCAGCAGACCTTGCTCTACTCACACTTTGACCATCATCTGGCCAATCAGAAGGCGTCTGTCTTCAAATGCCCCGACTGCTCGATGCACTATGTCCAGAAACAGTTAATGATGGATCACGTCAAGGTATTATCATAGTCAGAAGGAAACTGGGCTTTTTAATCAAATAATTATAGTATACATAAGAAATATACAACAACGCACCAATAACTCAGTGAATAAATCACAAAAATCTCAATCAAAATCATATTTTGTGATTGTCTCTAAAGGCCATACATGGCACCCTGAAATGTGTCGAGGGCCAACCTAACCTGGGTATCAACCAGCCGCTGAACACCAAGCCCACCAAACCCCTGTCTGCAAGCCCCAACAACAGGGAGGGCAAAAAACCACCTTCCTCTTCCTCTCCCATCAAGATGCCCCATGCCCCTGGGTGGCAGTGCACAGAATGTGAGAGCTTCTTCCCTCAGCGGGAGGTCTTTGTGGCCCACATGAGACGAGAGCACAGAAAGGTCAGTGCTGAAGATCTAAACCGATATCCAGTAGAAGAGAGATCTCCTCGCCTGAGAGGAGTCCCATTTGAAATGGTGTGCTTGTATCTCTGATGTCATCTCCGTCCACAGAACCTGAAAAAGCACCCGTGTTCACAGTGCGACAAGTCCTTCAGCTCCTCCCACAGCCTGTGCCGACACAACCGGATCAAACACAAGGGGCTTCGCAAGCTGTACCCCTGCCCGTGGGTACACCTGCTACACCAGACAACACATCAGTAGCACTGACACACATTCAAACCTGGGTCTTGAAAAGCTGTACTGTTAATCTGAAATGATTTGTCAAGACTCAAGTAGAAATATAATTATTGGGAAATATTTTGTATCGCATTCACACACCGTGTTTAAAGTGATGCTGTATTTCTTTCTCTTCTCTTTGATTAACGTACACTATAGACTCTGCCTAGATCTCAGTCAAACGTTTACCAAGAGGTTGATGCTGGACAAACACATTCAGCTGGTGCATGATGGGAAGTCAGCACGGGGCCATGAAAACCTGGAGGACGCACCTGAAAAGGTACAGCAACTTCACACACACACAGTATATGTGGGATAAATGAGAGTCATGTGGCTGAGGAGTTAGGGGGTGGGGCTAGTATTCAGAAGGTACCTGGTTCGAACCCTGGCTGTGCCAACATGACGTTATGTCTTTGGACATGGCACTTCACCCTACTTTCCTCAGAGGGAATGTCCCTGTACTGGCTGTACGTTGCTCTGGATGACAGTGTCTGCTAAATGACTCAATGTAAATGTATACATTTAGGTTCAAATAAACACCCCTACTAGGCTGACAGGTCTCTGTGTGGTACTTACATTTACATTTATTCATTTTGAAGACGCTTTTATCCAAAGCGACTTACAGTAAGTACAGGGACATTCTCCCTGAGGCAAGTAGGGTGAAGTGCCTTGCCCAAGGACACAACGTCATATAGCCACAGCCGGGGATCGATCTCACAACCTTCCGATCATGAGGCCAACGCCTTAACCGTTGAGCCATCTGACCCCCCTAACTGATCTCTGTTTCCACTCAGGCCCCCAGCCTTAAGAGAATCCATGAAGACGACGAGGGGTCTCCTGATGTGCGCTCAAGGGGCTCTGAGGCTGAACCTCTGAAGAAGCTCAAGGTGAATGTTTTTAAAGAGCACACGTGTGCTGTGTGTGGCTTCACCAGCGAAGATCTGGACACCTTCCGGAGCCACATCCCCCAGCATAAATCAGACGGCTCATCCTTCCAGTGCAGGGAGTGTGGCCTGTGCTACACCTCCCACCCTTCTCTGGCCCGACACCTCTTCATCGTCCATCGGGTACGGGAGCCGCACAGTTTGGCCCGACGCTACGGAACCCTCCAAGACGACGAGAGCCAGCAAGAGAACCAGCTGGGGCCGTCAAACAGCAACGCTGATGGGACTCCAGAAACCAAATGCAAAGTGTGTGCTAAGAAGTTTGAGACAGAAGCTAGCTTGAACACACACATGAGGACACATGGCATGGCTTTCATCAAGTCCAAGAGAATGAGCATGGCAGAGAAATAAGACTCAGACAGAGTGGCGGGCAGACCACTGAAAGCCTCTCTCTGTTCCCCACAGATCCAACATAATCGCTGACTCATCCAGTCCCATATATAAAGCATATAAAGTACAATATGACAATGTATACACACATATTCTGAATGTGGAATACAAAGTATGTGATAGATTCAAAGTGAATTTACATGTATTTAAATCATGACAACATTTTGTACACTTTACGACATAGTTGTTTTTTATGGATGTTGTTTTCTACTGTGTCAAATGTGTTTTCATGACTGTCACCCCAGTGGAAACACGTTGGCAGGTTTGACAGTTGGTACTGATTTATTTGTTGTCTACGATAGGCGAATGCCATTTTCATAAAGAAACACATGGCTGAGGACACCGTAACAGCCTCAATCTGTCAGGGTCCTGGACTCTGACGTCTTTCGTCTGAGTCCAGCATTGTCCATACCTCCATGTAAAGTCAGGTGTATTCTGGGCAGGTGGACACTTCTTAAAGAATAACCTGATCGAACTACAACAACTGGACCTTGATCATCCAATCTGTGATCAACTTCTCATAGTTAAGAGCAGGTCAGTTAGCCCAGAATGTGTCCGTGTATTCAGTTTTGCCATCTTCGTGTTATATCTGAAGGGTACATTAGCAAACAATTCAAACTGTTCAAGAGGACTGCCTTTAATTCTCATGTTTTGTTAACACCATTGGTTTTTGGGATATTACATTTTATACTCTGAAAGAAAGATTATATTTGTGTGGAGATATATCTGCATGAGAGAAACTAGAGATAGTTGTCCTGAGTTTCTAGAATGTGTCTTGCTGCTGTCCATCAGTCGTGTCTCAGCACTGTATAAAGCAGCTCTTGGTGTAAATAAACTAAGGAACATCAGATCCTCCTACAAAAAATCTGACTTTTTGTCTGCCCTCATTCATGAGCCATGAAGTTGGCAGACCTTCATAGAAACTCTTTATTTTGATCAGCATATCATTTAAGGACAACTTAAAGGAGGTACATTATATTATGTAGGATAGACAAATATTAATCACCCCCTCCCTGTGCAGCAAAACAATTATTTCAAATAAAAACGCATTTACAAATAAAAATGGACTGACAGTGAAGAACAAGTAAGGTAACAGTAATCAAGACAGAGATTTATTGGTCCAGATTCAGTTCTAGGCTAGAGACGACTGACCTGGTCATTCCCAGTGATGTGTGAAGCCTCAATTACCATGCTGGGCACGGTACGGTCTGGGCAAATTAAGGGGTGGGAAGGAATCACAGCCCAGGTGATCATGTGTCACCCCCCCCTGTGGTATTTAAAGAGCTGCCCCACTGCAAACATGCAGTCCTGAGATGGTCCTTGTCCAGGCCCCTGTGCTGTGCCACCTCGCTCTGTGGGCTGTGGTGACTACAGCCTGCAGTGGGAACATAACTGAGAGATGCATGCAGGACACCAAGGCTTTTCTCTGGGAGCTACATCAGGACAGCCCAAGTAGCTATGCTGCTCTGAGTAAGTACTGCTTTGGTCTCTTCAGATGATTTGTACGTCAAGCTGAAGGATGTTTCAGATCAGTCATAATGTGTGTGTGTGTGTGTGCACGCGCTTACTTTTCTGTACAGTGTACGATGCCTTTGGGAAGATAGACAGTGATGTGATGGGAGGCAACATTAACAGACCAGGCTCTCTCCAGGAGTGTCTCTCTGTCCGAGGCCCCTCCTTTTCAGGCCAATTCTGCCAGGTGTTCCTCAAGCAGGTGAGTTTCAGAAGTACTTCATGCAGACCGAATCCTCTTCATCAAAGCCACATCCTGACCTTAGTGGTGGGAAATGGTGGAGAAAAAGGGCATATGGTATCATATTGTGACTTCATGCTATGTTACTGAATGTGTGTTCTAGGAGCCTGTCCAGTATTTTGTAGGCATCTGTGTTCCTGACTCGTGTGATGAGGAGGAGGTGCAGAACATGGTGGTTCAGGGTCGGTGTCAACGTTCCAAAAACGATCCCAGACCTACCAAAGACATGGTTCCCACACCGTGCACAGCTTCCTATTCAATCTCCATCTCTTCTGTTCCATTCAAAGAACGAACGAATGTGTGTTTCCAGAAAAGTTCCAGAAAGATGACACGTCCCTCATCCCTCCGCTTCCGTCCATCCTGGTGTCCCAGTCCACTCAAGGCATCTACATGACTCATTGTCTGAGCAACACAGCCACCCCAGACCTGTCTGCTGTTACCTGCCTGTAAGGATCTCTCACACCTAACCTGTCTGTCTTTTTAGTTCAAGGCAGACAGACATTGTGTCATTGCCTGAGCCTGTGTGTCTGTCGTTCTCCTCTAGGTTTGTTTGTTGTGCCATGCTGTCTGTCCCTCTTGCTGCAACTCTACTCGTTGCCATTATCAAGTGGCAGCTGAACAAAAAAGTCAGGCCAGGAGTGGAGTCTTCTTCTCTGACCACCAACCCTAACATGTATGGGACCCTCAAGCACAACGGCTCCCCCAGTGGTGATACAAACCACTGCACTCTCCAACAGCAAAACCAGGTCAGCGAGACAAATGACCGTAGAGAGGACTCAGAGGACAACAGTAAGTTTGCATGCAAGGCCACTGTACTATATGTAAGAAGAGGGCAGAAGAGCTCATCATTCATCAACTCAGTCACACGTGTGTATGTGTGTGTAAGCATGTACAGTACATGTGTGTGAGTCACGCCCACTCCTGTTGTCCTGCCAGGCTGTGTGGGTTCGTACCTGCACACTCTGTCCCTCCAGAACAGCAGCCAGGGGGTCCTGAGTTGGACCAGCACCAGGACAAGCCTCTCCTCCCTCAACGGTGTTCGTATCCTCAGCCTGCTGTGGATCATCTGTGGGCACACCATCCAGCTCAGCGCCTGGAACAACCTAGGTAGGCCCTTATGCAGGCCTCATCGCCGATAGACCTTGCGCAGAAAGAAGACAAGCAATGTAGGCACGTTTCAACTCACACCACTCATTCACAACAATAATGGATCAGAAATAACCCAGATATACAGTATTAAAGAGAGGTAACATTAGTGGAATGCTTTCTATTATTGTGAAGGATATAAATATGATGTTTTTATTGGCAGATAATGCCAAGAGGTGGAAGGAGACAGTGGAGCGGAACCCTCTGTATGTCTTTGCTTTCAGTGGACCTGTGTATCTGGCTGTAGACACCTTCCTGCTTTTGGGGTGAGTCTGAAACCGTCAGTTAGTCCTGGAATCATTCTTCAGACGAACGTCGAGCGTGCAAGTAGTGACTCCTCGTGCGTGTGTGTGTCAGAGGTCTCTTGAGTGCTAGGTCTCTACTGGGGTCCATACAAAGGGCCGATGACAAGCTGAGCCTCTGCCTGGTGCTCAGCTATCTCTTCAAGAGATTGAAAAGGTGCGTTCGTTTGTTTCATGGCGTCATGAAAATGAACCGTTCTAAGAAGTCTCCACTCTAGTACTGTAAATCCTGTTGTTGTATCTGTGTGTAACTTTCCCCCCCTCTCCCTACCTGACCAGAGTCCAGCCCCTGCACCTGTTCACCGTCTGCCTCGCCATCGGGTTCTTCTCCATGGTCCAGAGTGGAACATTCTGGTTCATCACTGAGGATGAAGTCCTTAACTGCAAGAAGTACTGGTGGTCCAATCTGCTGCTGGTCAACAACCTCCTGACCACCACTGACATTGTGAGAACATAGTGTGTTTGACGGGCGGGGGGAAAGAATACGACAGGGGTGGAGGAGGACTTACTGTTCGTAAACAAACTTAAAAACACTTTTTCCTCGAAATCTTTTGAAAAACAGATCTGATCTTGAATCTGTTTTTTTTTTTCCACAGTGTGCACCATGGACCTGGTATCTGTCCCTAGATTTCCAGTTCTACGCAACCACACCACTGATAATCTATCTCTACAGACTGTGAGTCAGGCTCATCTGATTCAATCACTAAGATCTTTAACATCATTTCCAGGCCTTCCATCACAGTATGTTCGACTATTGAACGTCATTACACGTTCACAACAACTGTGTTTTTCTCAGCACTACGTTCAAACTAGTTATGATGGATGAGTTCATGCCTCACTGGACACGGAACCGCCATGCCTGTTGTATTGTGTCACTTCGATATCTTCACCTTTCACTGTGGCAGGAACAAAGGTGTGCTGGTCGCCATCGCAGCAGTCTTACTGGTTTTGTCCAGTGCCATCAGTGCTGTTCTTACCGCTCTCCTGCACCTCCCAGTTCACCAACCAACAACTCTGTAAGACCCACTGGAACATCATCAGAAACACAGGAGATGGATTTGACGTGGACTCATGTTGCTCTGTTTGTGTTGTTTCCCCCCCCCCCTCCTCCCAGTGGTTACAAAAGCTACTTTCAGTATTACTACAACAAACCATACACCAGATATGGGCCCTACCTAATAGGAATCCTATCCGGAATATTCATGACCACCAAAAATAATAACTTTATAAGACTCCAGGTATGATGTCATTCACACACTCCTGGTCTCAATAAAAGGCATAAACACTCTTGTGTTCAGATCTGAGAGCTCATGTGAAATGTCTGTCTTCTGTGACAGTGGCGGGCAGCTCTGGGTTGGTTCACCTCCCTGTCAATCATGGCTGTCCTGGTCGGATTGGCCTATGTTCTGCGGGAGGTCCCTGCCCAGCCCTCTGCCTCCCATGCTCTCTACCAGGCTCTCCATCGCCCCCTGTGGGCCCTGACCGTGGCCTGGATAGTACTAGCCTGTGAGGAGGGCTATGGGGGTAAGGAACAAAGATTCACTCTAATGAGTGAAACTGTTAGAACAATGAACTACTGATCACCTGCTGTACAGGAACTACATTGCTTTGGATAAAAGGGTCAAATGAAGAAAATGTTGTGTTGTGTATGTGTAAAATGTGCCTATCCTCTAACTCACTCTTTCTCTCTGCCTGTGTCCTTCTCTCTCTCTCTCTCTCTCTCTCTCTCTCTCTCTCTCTCTCCCTCTCTCTCCTTCTCTCTCTCTCTCTCTCCCTCTCTCTCCTTCTCTCTCTCTCTCTCTCTCTCTCTCTCTCTCCCTCTCTCTCTCTCCCTCTCTCTCCCTCTCTCTCTCCCTCTTTCTCCCTCTCTCTCTCTCTCTCTCTCTCTCTCTCTGTCTCTGTCTCTGTCTCTGTATCTCTCTCTCTCTCTCTCTCCCTCTCTCTCCCTCTCTCTCCATCTCTCTCTCTCTCTCCCTCTCTCCCTCTCTCTCTCCCTCTCTCTCTCTGTCTCTGTCTCTGTCTCTGTCTCTGTCTCTGTCTCTCTCTCTCTCTCTCTCTCTCCCTCTCTCCCTCTCTCTCTCTCTCTCTCTCTGTCTCTCTCTCTCTCTCTCTCTCTCTCTCTCTCTCTCTGTCCTCCTCTCCCTCCAGGGTTTGTTGACAGGCTCCTGTCCCTCAGCTTGTGGGTTCCTCTGTCTAACATCAGCTTTGCCTGCTATCTCATCCACCCCATCTTTATCATCATCTACAATGGCAAACAAGAGACACCCATTCACTACACCGATATCAATTTTGTGAGTAGTTCATCGGCCTACATCGTTCAAATCATCCTGACCAGGGACATTTCTAGAATTGAAAGAAAGGGGGGCCTTAGCCGCTATGGATGTGTAATGTTTGCACAATTTTTTTGGGGACTCAGTGGGGGCTGCGGATATCCATTGTTTCAGACAGTTCATAGATTCAGTTCAATCAGAAAGAGTGTGATTTGTATGAAAACATATAAACCAGAAACACACTCACATATGTAGCATGTTAGAAATAACTATGTGTAAAACAATAGTTCAAAAAATAACAAATAAAATCCCAATAATTATTTTGGGGGGGCTGAAGAACATTTAGGGGGGCTTCAGCCCCTCTAAAACAGGGCTAGCGACGCCCCTGGTCCTGACTGATCAGACAGGGAGCTAAATTAGCTCATCTGGGTTCAAATGTGTTTGAGTGTCTAATGGTGTTCCCTGTTTTCTCCTCAGTTCTATCTGTTTTTAGGTCACACAGCACTGACGCTGGTGGTGGGCTACAGTCTGACAGTCCTGGTGGAGAAGCCATACCTGTTCCTGAAGGGGAAGAACACATAAGAACCAAAACAAAGTCACTCGACACGTCAAATGTCAAATTCCAGCCTCAGCCTAGTTCATGGACACCAGTATGGGATCTCTATCCACTAGAACCAGTACAGAGACAACCACAACATCAACTCAGACTGTGAGCTGTACCCGTCCAACTGCCAACCAGCCAGCCAGCCACCACATGTAAACAAGAGCATAGTAACACAACCATCACACACAGCGAATAACACAAACACACATCAACATGGTGGATAGTTAGCCCACTTCTTCCAAGGTTTTGAAATATTTTCTTGTTCATTAAGTTAATAAATCTGTGTAACATATAATAAAAAGTCCCAGTTGAATGAAGGAAGGAAGCTGTGGTATATGCCAAGCCTTTATCATCAGAATAAAGTGGATCGTCCAGGAATCATGACAATCCTATCATTAGACTCTTGATTGGGTCTGTATTTAAGAAATGTGTCAACAGCATTAAAATAAATCACCATGGTAACTGTCAGTGTGTAATTGAACAATTTGAAGTTCACCGTAATCAACCTGTTGATTCATACTACCCATTACCACACTCTGAGGCTAAGTGTCTAACATAGAGCTTTCAATGACTTCAGGCAGATCTAACCATTTTATAAACACTTTCCTTGGTCCAAGTGCTTGTTGCCGTGCAAAATACAATTCTAAATGTGTGATACATACCTCCCCCTAGTGGACAGCTGTGAAATTGTCATCTGAGTGCAGAACAGCACAGCAGTTGTATGTACATAGGGCTTTCAGAATCAGGAATCAGAATTCGTTTTATTCACCATGCAAGTTACACAAACACGGAATTCACTGTGGCAGGATAGAGCAAACAAAGAACATATATGGAACTTAAATAAGATAGCGATAAAGATAATTACAAATAAAAAATAAAGTGAGATGTGGGCACAAGCTGTAGAGATGGAGGGCATACAAATATAGCACGTACGAGTATAAAATAAGGGGTATAGTATATGGAGGAGAATGGATATATATAGTACTGGGGGGGGGGGGGGGGGGGGGGGGCTTGAGCACTTTGTTCTTACATTTACATTTAGTCATTTATAAGATGCTCTTATCCAGAGCGACTAACAGCTAACAGCAAGTACAAGACATTCCCTCTGAGGCAAGGAGGGTGAAGTGCCTTGGCCAAGGACATTGCGTCATGTTGCTACAGGCGGGAATTGAACTTGCAACCTTCTGATCGCTAGCCCAATGCCTTAACCACTCAACCACTTAACCTTAATCACCTGAGTCTCTAACTGACTTCTTGCACTGAGAGTGACTCATCAAACTGACTCATCAGTAAGGTCTGTGGTTCAGCATAACTAAAGCATCTTATCATGCTGTCCCCATTAGCGCTGGGGACACGTGCGCCTTCCTGGTCCCTTGACATTTGGTCATGGAAGGCAGGCGTCATGGTCTCGCCCCTCCTCTCCCCTACCCACCATCTGTGTGCGTCACAAAGATGATTCACTCAGAATCATGTCCGAAGATCATCATGGTGGAATCTGCTGTGTCGTCATCTCCTCAGCTTAGTGACATCTGCTGTTGGTTTACTCTGCTTTTAAAAGTTAAGAGTTGAAATGTTTATTTCAGCATCCTAGAAACCCACGTTGTATATCCCTCCTCAGAAATGGAATTAATCTCTACAACTGTTGAGACATCTAATCTCTGTAGGAGGTCACAGAAATAAGACTCTACTGTTTAATGTGCCGTTTAGATAGCAGCTCATCTACGTCACAAAACAACACTAACTTCCTTTGAGCTGGACTGAACTAAACCGAGTGTGGAACCAAATCAGTTCTACTAACAGCCTTCCTAAAGCCGGTCAGGCATTCCTGTCTGTCCGACATGTTGTTTGAGACTCTGCCATTGCAGGAGCCTCCAGTCAGCTGCTCGCTCCTCTTACGCGTGTAACACCCCCGTCCACCTGACTCTGAGGAGGCACACGGTCACCACTGCTTGGCAGGGGCCAAATGGCAAGTCATTTGACAACACAAGGTAAATATAACTAAGGAAACATGAAACCCTCCTCTGCTTGGCTTCTTGAGCCGAGGGTTATATAGCCATGGGTTGAGCACCGCTGTTTACAGTGTGTGAGAGAAGCTCGCACGGCAACAGCAACTAGCCGTGTTATCCTTATTCCAGAGCCGAGCTGGACTAAAGAGGTTCTGGATAGGACTTCCCCATTCCAACCCAGAATAGTCCTTTGGGTTATCGTATACATGAGTATAAAGTCAGAATAAGATGATGAGCCCATTTTCTGATTCTCACGAGTTTTAATTACTGTTGTCGAAACTGCTGTTTTGAAAGTTTTAGTTAGGAAAGTGTCATCTGATATGTACTCCACAAAATCCTAGTTTAGTTATCTTTCTTACATTTACATTTAGCCTTTTTTAAATTAATAGAGCACATTCCCTCCGATGAAGCCATAATGAGTGCCACATTTCAGCTGGAGAGGGCTCCATTTGTGGCCAACAGTTTTTAGAACAAAGCTGGAATTGATTTCCGACGTACTAATGCAGATTCTCTTCTCAATCAAGTGGGGAGTCACATGACTCAGCGGTTAAGGCGTGGGGCTGGTGATCGGAGTTCAATTCCCGGCTGTGGCTATATGACGTTGTGTCCTTGGGCAAGGCATTTCATCCTACTTGCCTCAGAGGGGAATGTCCCTGTACTTGCTGTAGGTCCCTCTGGATGAGAGCGTCTGATAAATGACTAAATGTAAATAACACGGGACACTTAGAGAATGTGTTAGATGTGTAAGATGTGTTAGAGAATCTTTCTTCATGCAGGTACTCTTAGTCTTGACTGCCAGTGTAACAACATGCTGTCCCCTTCTGCCCGACTCCGTATCTCCCGAGTCCGTATCTCTGTTGTTTCCTTTGGTATCAGGAGAGGTGCTTTGTCTGCCATGTCAGCTACTAAAGCAGCATGAGAGTGTCCCAGAGAGGCTGTCCCTCCTGCCAGCCCCCCTATGAAGTGTCCCAGAGAGGCTGTCCCTCCTGCCAGCCCCCCTATGAAGTGTCCCAGAGAGTCTGTCCCTCCTGCCAGGCCCCCCCTATGAAGTGTCCCAGAGAGGCTGTCCCTCCTGCCAGCCCCCCTATGAAGTGTCCCAGAGAGGCTGTCCCTCCTGCCAGCCCCCCTAGGAAGTGTCCCAGAGAGGCTGTCCCTCCTGCCAGGCCCCCCTAGGAAGTGTCCCAGAGAGGCTGTCCCTCCTGCCAGCCCCCCCCTGTGAGTGTCCCAGAGAGTCTGTCCCTCCTGCCAGCCCCCCCTGTGAAGTGTCCCAGAGAGGCTGTCCCTCCTGCCAGCCCCCCATATGAAGTGTCCCAGAGAGGCTGTCCCTCCTGCCAGCCCCCCCTATGAAGTGTCCCTCCTGCCAGGCCCCCCCTGTGAAGTGTCCCAGAGAGGCTGTCCCACCTGCCAGCCCCCCTAGGAAGTGTCCCAGAGAGGCTGTCCCTCCTGCCAGCCCCCCTATGAAGTGTCCCAGAGAGGCTGTCCCTCCTGCCAGCCCCCCCTATGAAGTGTCCCAGAGAGGCTGTCCCTCCTGCCAGCCCCCCCTATGAAGTGTCCCAGAGAAGCTGTCCCTCCTGCCAGCCCCCCCCTGTGAGTGTCCCAGAGAGGCTGTCCCTCCTGCCAGGCCCCCCCTGTGAAGTGTCCCAGAGAAGCTGTCCCTCCTGCCAGCCCCCCCCTGTGAGTGTCCCAGAGAGTCTGTCCCTCCTGCCAGGCCCCCCTATGAAGTGTCCCAGAGAGGCTGTCCCTCCTGCCAGCCCCCCCTATGAAGTGTCCCAGAGAGGCTGTCCCTCCTGCCAGGCCCCCCCTGTGAAGTGTCCCAGAGAGGCTGTCCCTCCTGCCAGCCCCCCTAGGAAGTGTCCCAGAGAGGCTGTCCCTCCTGCCAGGCCCCCTAGGAAGTGTCTCAGAGAGGCTGTCCCTCCTGCCAGCCCCCCCTATGAAGTGTCCCAGAGAGGCTGTCCCTCCTGCCAGGCCCCCCCTGTGAGTGTCCCAGAGAGTCTGTCCCTCCTGCCAGGCCCCCCCTGTGAAGTGTCCCAGAGAGGCTGTCCCTCCTGCCAGCCCCCCTAGGAAGTGTCTCAGAGAGGCTGTCCCTCCTGCCAGCCCCCCCCTGTGCCACATGGACCATCTCACGGTGAGTGCTGGAGAAAGCAGTGATAAGTAAAGACACAACACAGCATGCTGGAGGATATTTGGAACCCACAGAACATGTAAGACATGCGTGTGCGTACACACTGTTCCCTCTGGGTGTCAAGTCACCTCAGCACTCTGTGTTTACAAAACAGGAACAGGTGTGGTAGGATGCGGGGGGGGGGGGGTGGAGGTGGGGTGGGGGTAGAGAATGGCTGACCTCTGTGTGTATGACCTTAAGGGCAGATACCTGGTACATAAATTCCCAGGCAAACGACATGGGGAGACAATACCACACACATGCCACACACAAACACACTTTGTGAACAAACCTCCTGGGTGAATACCTACACATGCTCAGACACTCCAGCAGGCCTCTCTAAAGCCATCCTATACTGCTAGGCTTGGCTTGGCTCCATACCAGTTGTTTTCCCAATGAGACCGTGGAGCTTAAGTTCCCATAAACAACCTTATTACAAAGCAGAACTACAGATGATGTAACTGTGGAAGATTACAGACAACCATTATGTCAATTGCAAACATGCTTTTGTGCTGACGGCTCCCCCATCAGCACTAAACCAGCGCTAACCCTGTAAGAAGGTAAGGAGAGGAGAGGGGTAGCAGGGGTTTAGAAAGAGGCTTGGAGGAGTAGGAGAGGTTGGAAGAGGAGAGGAGTGTTCTCAGGCTTGGCATGGATGTGGCTGTGGTCATGTCAGAAGGGGACAGCTAGCCTGACAGCAACAACACAGGAGTGAGGACTGAACAGACCAGGGCCAACCAGCGCTCATCTCTTACGTACTTAAGATATCCACTAACCTGGACATCAGCCAGCTGAGCAGGCTATCAGCCAGTTGATATATTCAAGGTTATAAATCACTTCATCGCAACTTTTCCATGCCATCTACCCAAGCTAGGATACCTTTCCTCGAACTGAGCCATGGAAAAATGTGATGCGCGATTACCTTTCTTTTTCCACCGCACGCGGTCATTTAAGGCTGGCTCTAAAGGCTAGCATACAACTGAGCACATGAAACGAACAGGGTCGAGTGGAGACTCAGACGGTCAAAAAGTCTTGTTTAGTGTGGCAGGATGGTGCGAACAATAAACATTGCATGGATTTTCTTTTAAATTTAAGATCTCTATATGTTTATTGTTCGCACCATCCTGTCACACTAAAATCCGTGTTTGTGCAAATTTACACGATGAATTAAACCAATTCTGAATCAATAAGGCCTTAGCTTGCCGGCTACTACCCCTAATATAAAGCTCTTATAGCTCTTCCCTTGGCACTTATTGGTTCTTACGATGTATGTTTCATAATCTATAAACCTGCTGTGTTTGGGGTCTTTCACGTTGCTGTGCTTGGTGACCGATGCTCCTTTGTAAAGCTCTCTCTAGAAAGTCGCTTTGGATAAAAGCGTCTGCCAAATGAATAAATGTAAATATACAGTAAATGCTACAGTAAAACCTGAGAGATGACCTTACATGACCTCTCATGGGACCAGAACCAGTGCCTCCTCTGGTCAGCGTCCCCAAGCACAGAGCCCCAGATTCCACCTCACATGGAGCCTCTTGAAATGCAACTCATCAGGTTTGGGATCAGTGACAGTAAGATTACAAAGAAAAACAGACGAACCCTAATCACCACAGACATTAGAATTAAAAAATACATCTCACAATCATGCTTTGCTGCTGGAAGATTTGTATGGGCACTCAACAGTGAAAATGACTGAAACTGGTTACTGAGAATTGGCATGTGTCCTTGCTATCAGGTAACTGACTTTGTACTTGAGGGGGGCAACAGCTAAAAATAGGAGCCCCTTTGGCTAAACTCAAGCTAGCACCCCATGTCCAGTCCGTCTAATCAACAACGCGGATGTTAAAAAGGTATGTAAAAGCCTTTTGGAAACAAACCTCGCTAGGCAGACACCTGACAGCCTTTAAGTTATGTGAGGTCTGGGTGGTATTCAGCTGGGGTTGTTTGGGATGTCAGCTCAAGGTGTTTACTGTAAGGGTTTATTTTGAACCAAAAATGTGTGTACATGGAAACTTGTTGTTGCACCCAAAACAAAGTTTATCAAAGAATTTGCTTTCACATTTCTGAATGAATTTGTTTAGATAGATTATAGATTAAATAAACTGTTGATGAGTTCATTAAAATGTTGGTTGTGTGTCAGTGGTTGTTTAAAAAAAACACCTGGTGATGACAGTTCTAGTGTGATGTTAGTGACAGAGTATTTATTGGGACCTACCTTAGCCAGACTGCATTAAGCTTCTACAAAGATACATGTTACATGTATAAATATAATGTTGCTATGGTAGCAAGAAATGTTTAGGGACATAATTTGATTTGGATGAAAAACACTGTGTTATAATCATATGATCTGTTATTCTACTGACAGGGAGATACAGCATGTGGGCGGGCAGAGCAGATGCTGACAGCTTTATTGTTCCTTAACATCAGAGCAAATCAAATGTTGACCTTTTACCTGGGGGAGGGGCACTCTGTGTTAAACAGACAGTCAGGAGACATGACATAGGTGAGCCTAGGCAGTAAGACAACAATTCCTGTTAATGTTATGTATTTATCTCTGGTTCTGTGGCGCATGGTGGACACTAAGATCAATTTTGATTGGACAATATGTGAGGAAAGTATTTGTATGAACTACCGATCGTTGTACGTAACAATAATGAAGTCAAATTTGCGACGTTTTTAAACGTGTTGACGAAACAACATTTTTTAGTCTAGAACAATGCGGATCATGTTGATGTTTTACAAGAAGATAAGACCTGTGTGGAACAGGTTCAGAAATGTCTGGTCAGAACTTTGTGAGTTGGTCCGCCTCTAGTCTGGGTAAACATCTCTAATCTCCCTGTTCAGGCTCCTTCATCTTAAATGGCATGCTACCGACGAAGGTCAGGGGGTGAACTGCTATGGCTGCCTTTCCCCCTGCCTGCACCCCCCCCCCATTTTCTCTTTCCTGGAAACTAAATCCGGCTGCACCCCTCTCCTCATACCCACCACACACACACACACACACACACACACACACACACTCCCCTCCCACAACACTTGTGTCCTGTCCTTTCTGAAAGGCTCCACACTGGCTACATCAGGTCATCAGGTTATCTGATGGCTCGAGCAGCAGCTAGTGTCGAGGGTCTGTCTATGACAGAGTAGAATTCCTGGAGGTGACCTGACAGCTACAAAGAGTTATCAGGCTTGTTGATTAATGAGACTTTCCGCTGCTAATCAAACCTGCTAATGTTGATGAACTTCTGCTGCCTGTTTTTTTCCTGTCTGTGTTTTGTTCACCCCTGACTTCACAGAAGTCAACAGAGAAGTCTGACCTCTTGGAAGGATATGACAGCTGATCAGGTTGATTCTGAAGAGACCAATCGTCCGTTGTTTGCTCTCCACTGTCCAGCCACAATCCCAGCCCACACCCTTCTCCCTGGGGATACTGGGGGGGAAACCAGGTGGGACTTCAGTCTAACTTCTGGAGTTAGTGCACGTTCAGCTGAGTGGACAGCGAAGCACCAGACAAGCCATCAGACTCAAGAATTATAAATAGATCAAAGTCCCAGATACTTTTTCTGAGGCAGGAAGGTCAGAGAACTCATTTCATAGTGAACACAGATACAAGAGACACAAGCAATGACAGCTGGAATAAAGAAAAGAAGGCAGATGAGCGTAAAAGGCAGTCCTTGTATCTTTGTATCATGCTAGCTGTCCTTGTTATCTTGTATTAGCATTCCTCCCACTCTAAGCACAGGACATTAAAGATACACTGGGGTAAACATAGTGTATACAGTATCACAAGACTGCCATACAATAATCAGCACAGCTGAATAGGCTAAAATGGATAAACTAATGCATGATGTTAGTGAGGTAAAAGGGTAAACTTGATCTAATGATTGACACATGCCAACAATTCTTGAAAATCCCAACTCTGGCTCCCCCCTCTAAGACTCAGTAGCCTGATCCCATCATGAAGCCCATATCAGGTCTACAAGTCAGCTTGAACCAGGACAGCATCACCCATCCGGGCACACTGCCTGACTCAGGGCTGACACCTCAGAACATCCCCACTGGGCCCATTGAGGACAGTCTCTGGGATGACAGACCAGCGGATGACAGGGCAGTGGATGACAGACCAGCGGATGACAGGGCAGTGGATGACAGACCAGCGGATGACGGGACTGTGGATGACAGACCAGCGGATGACAGGGCAGTGGATGACAGACCAGCGGATGACAGGGCAGTGGATGACAGACCAGCGGATGACAGGACTGTGGATGACAGGACAGTGGATTACAGACTAGTGGATGACAGGCTAGTGGATGACAGACTAGTGGAAGACAGAGCAGTGGATGACAGACCAGTGGATGACAGACCAGTGGATGACAGACCAGCGGATGACAGGGCAGTGGATGACAGACCAGTGGATGACAGGGCAGTGGATGACAGAGCAGTTGATGACAGGGCAGTGGATGACAGGGCAGTGAATGACAGAGCAGTGGATGACAGGGCAGTGGATGACAGACCAGTGGATGACAGACCAGTGGATGACAGGGCAGTGGATGACAGACCAGTGGAAGACAGGACAGTGGATGACAGAGCAGTGGATGACAGGACAGTGGATGACAGAGCAGTGGATGACAGACCAGTGGATGACAGGGGAGTGGATGACAGGGCAGTGGATGACAGACTAGTGGAAGACAAACCGGTGGATGACAGACTAGTGGATGACAGACCAGTGGATGACAGACCAGTGGATAACAGACCAGTGGAAAACAGACCAGTGGATGACAGACCAGTGGATGACAGACTAGTGGAAGACAGACCAGTGGATGACAGACCAGTGGAAGACAGGGCAGTGGATGACAAAGGAGTGGATGACAGGCCAGTGGATGACAAAGGAGTGGATGACAGGGCAGTGGATGACGGGGCAGTGGATGACAGGGCAGTGGATGACAAAGGAGTGGATGACAGGGCAGTGGATGACAAAGGAGTGGATGACAGGGCAGTGGATGACGGGGCAGTGGATGACAGGGCAGTGGATGACAAAGGAGTGGATGACAGAGCAGTGGATGACAGAGCAGTGGATGACAGGGCAATGGATGACATTGTGACCAACTGTGCCTGTTACTGTCACACACGCGTCTTAATCTTGCTCTCGAAGGATCCGACAACAGAAGCCAGCTGGCTTAGTGAACAGGGGGTCTGTAGGCGGTCAGAAATGGGCCAGCAGGAAATGGAGCTGCCCTCTGTCATGGTTGGGAGCTTAACAAGCAACATCAGGCCTATGACACCAGAGGTTATATCCATATCTACGGGGGAGGAAGACAGTGACACTTCTAATGAGTTGTGGTGGGACGCGTGCCAATATTTGGCAGATGAGGAGAACGAGGGGGCTATTTTAGACAAGTGCGGACATTCTCCGGACATGGCTTGGCCAAGATTCTCTGCCGACAACACAAAGGGATCAGATTTCCCCAGTGGAGCGGACACTGTCATTGGTCAGGTTGGTGGTGTCTTGGACCACTTGAGACCAACTGTTGAGAGGTGGTCGTCTGTTGACAGCTGGTCAAGCGCACTTTCAAGCTGGTCAGTCGAGGAACAAGTCCCTGAGGACTTCACTGCAGCCTTCACGCCAACACTAACAGCCACTCAGGGACATCCACAGCTGCCCATGGCCATCCAGGACCAGATGTTGGAGTCCAGCCCTAAAACACAGAGCCCTGTCCTCAGCGGGCCAAACTGTTTCAGCACCAGCCCTCAGACCTCAGGCAAACTACCTAAGCCCACCCAGCTCCAGGTCAGAGACAGAGACGACAACCAGACACCCAAGCTGAGGGGGACACCATCAGTGAAGGGAGATAAGGAACCCAGAGATAGCCAAGCCACCCAAGGTGACAGCTTTGCATGCCCAGCAGACACCCTCTCTTCTCTGGGTTCATGCTGTGGCAAACGGGCCTCCGAACAGTATCTTTACAGTGCAGGCGAGTCATCAGACAACGTTTTCATAGGGAATTATGAAGATGGTGTGGAAATAGACACTCTGTTATTGTCCACCGCAGAGGACACTGACTGTCAGTATACCTTCCTGGAGGGTGACTACACGCTTGTGAAGAAGGACAAAACAAAGGTAGGATTAGATGATTTCTGTATTTTGTGTTTGGTATTAGTTTTATTGGAATTCCTCCTGGAAAATGGTGTGTTTCTCAGCAGCTACATTTGAGGGAATCTTTTCAGGGGGAAGCTGGTAGATGAGTTTACGCAGAGTAGCACCACTCATTCATATATCACACACTTTAACTCTTGGTGATCCATGCATGGTGCACAGGCAGCACACTAGCCACCGTCAAGTCAATGGAAACATTTCCGTTGCAACACCCCCATGTTTTAAGATCATCCCTATCCTCTTGAGTTCTGTTCTCAACCTGGCACCTAATCAGTCTCCTGGTTCATAAGAACTATCACCTGGCACAGTGACACTTCCTCTCAGCTTGGAAACGGGAAGGGTTCCACAGGGTCTGGCTACTGTGTCTCAGACTGACAGCCTGGAAAGCGACATGAGAGGGCCAGAGAGAAGGTATCTGAAGGATAGAAATGGCATCTAATTATAACGGGTGTTCAGTTATATACTCACGCATCTCCAAAGTGTCAGACATGGGGGGGGGGGGGGGGGGGGGTGAAGGGAGAGCACAGCTGAAAATGTAACAGAAACTCCCTGTCCCCAGCATGCGGATACACAGTCTCACAAAGCTCACTGGCCGACTGATCTGTGGAGGCCACTTGTGATTGGCTGTGCCCTAGGGCTGCGTGTAAAGGGGGAGTAAACCAGTTTGAGGATGACCCTTTATGTAGAGAGGGCCATATTGACAGTAACTCCGACCTGTAAGCATGATGTTTTTTCCCTTCCTGTCCTGCCGTTCCATAGAAAGGTATGTCTGTGACATGAATGTTCTGTGAACGGTAATGTGAGAAGATGACATGTTTTAACCAAACACTGCCAGCTAAAACATGAAATGCTACCTACTATTTTACAATACAATAACTGTAACATACAAAAATAGTGTACATTTGATGGAGCTGTCAAATAAACACATGTACGTCCTTGATTACTGTACATTTAATCATTAGAATGAAACTATGTTATAAAATGTAACTCATTTTGTATGTAAATGTAACTCGTTTTCGTAAATGTAATGATTAAATCCACTTAACGCTAATATGATGTGAATTTGTTATTTTTCCAGCGTTGTCAAGGTCTGCCTGGGAAGGTGACAGAGAAAGACGTCGTGACACAGCTGCCTTCTCTGGTGGAGGAGAGGGGAGCAGGGAGTTATGGGTCAGCAGTGAGCCTCTCACATTTCCCATGTCAGGAGACAACCAGGGTTGAGCGTGAGTGTGGCAGAGCGACCAAACCGTTGACGGAGCTTCACCTCCCCACACCCCTGCAGAGGAGCGCGCTCGTGACCACAGACTTGCAAGGAAAGGGCACACAGGTGTCCTTAAACACATCGCCCCCCCAGGAGGGGTGTCAGGAAGGAACATGGGGGAGTCCACATTTTATGATACCTTTAGCTCCTCTCAGTCATGGTTCTACCCTTTATCATAGGTCAAACAGTGCTTTGGAAGGAGAGCAAGCTTGTGCCAAGAGTTCTTTCAATGGTGCCAAAGGCCACACATGTCTCTGTAGACAACCTAGCAAACTCTGGCTATCCTTTAGACGAAATACCGACGAGCCAAATTTGGACAATCATGTCAACAACTTGTCAGGCGGGCATCGCGGACAGTTGACGATTGGCTCTGCTTGGCGTCTGAATGAAAATTCTCTCACGTACTCTGCTGAAAAGGACTTTTCCTACAGTGACAAGACAACCAACGTGAAACAACTCAAGGAACTTGGCAATGAGTTATCCAATCTGGTCAAACTGACCAGTAATAACCTTGTGGTCTCTGAGGAAGACCAAGTTGCCTGTGTCACACTGGATCTCCAAGACCCCTTGACCTCCAGTTTTAAACCTTTATTCAAATCTGTTACATCAGGAAACAGACACTGCAGTGTGGATCCGAAGAAGGGCCTGAAGATGCCTCACAAATCAGCCAAGCACACTTCAGAGATGAAAACACGCTCCAAGAAGGATTCAAGTCATCAGTTAGCTCCACAAGCTTCAAAGAAGCAGGAGAACCAGGTTCTTGGACCCAACCAAACGTCCTCCAAGCAGCAGGAGAACCTGGGAGCTAATGAGGACCAGGATGAAAGCTTGGTGGCCGTCATAGAGACCATTGTCATTACAGAGAAAGTTGCTAAAGCCCACGGTAAGAAGAAGAAAAAACACTCCCAGAATGCAGCGGTGAAAAGTGATGCTGTGCCATTGGTGGAAGTGGAGAACGGAACCAAACAGAAAGTAGCCAAAGGTAAGAATGACGTCATCGAGGCCAAGACAACTGCCGCGAGCGGACAAAGTAAGAACCCCCCAACGTCTTGTCAGAACAGCGAAACAGTTCACCCTCAAATACTGCCACAGCAGCCTGCTGTCAAACATGCGTCTGAGGAGGTAACCAACAAAGGAGTGGGGGAACCTCTCTCTGTGGCCCCTCATGTACCCCAGAATACCGTCTCATCGGGCCAGCGGAGCGACGACGTCATCAAGCGGCGACGTCTTTCCGAGCTGAAGTCGGGCAAGCACGCGGTGGATTCCAAAGCTCAAGAGTGTTCTGTCCAAGCAAGGAGAGAGGAGACCAAGGCACCACTGGAAAGCTGCCGGAAAAAAGCTTACAGTGATGTGGTGAAGCAGAACGTTCACAGAAACACAGAAGGTAAACAGAAAGTCTCATCAACGTTTCAGTCCAATATCTAGCGCCACATAGCTCAACGATTAAGGCGTTGGCCTAATGATCGGAAGGTTGTGAGGTCGAGCCCCGGCTGTGGCTATATGACGTTGTGTCCTTGGGCAAGGCACTTCACCCTACTTGCCTCAGGGAGAATGTCCCTGTACTTACTGTGAGTCGCTTTGGATAAAAGCGTCTGCTAAATGAATATATGTAAATGTATAACACTTTGCCAGAGTGGTTTCCAATGTGCGTCCACATCTTTCTCCAGTGCCCAGAGTGGTGCAGCCCATCCAGGCAGGACCCGTGAGTGAAGACCCCCAGAGCCTCTGTCTGTGGTGCCAGTTCTCCGCTGTGTTCACAGACCACACAGTCACATGGACCAGAGACGGTGTTACACTGGCTGAGGTCCAGAGAAGGTGAGTCTGGGTGGAAGGAATCTTGGGGGGGCGGGGTTGTATTTCACCACTTGGTGGTGCTCCTCTCCACTTCAAGGATCAATCGCCTTTCGTAACCAGTAAGGCGATGAGTCAATCCTTCAATGTAGAGTGGGAGGAAAAGACACGTTTACTGGTCATTAATTGACGCTCTTGGTTTGAGAGTGTAGCCAGCAGTTGTTTTTTTCTCAGCTTCTTGGGTGACTACCTACCCAACGCCACAAAACCAAGCTGCAAAAAAATGATCATGTTTGATGGGCCACTGAGAGATGAACAGAATCTCACTTCAGTCCTAGTCACATTCATTTTTATGTCGATATTCGTGAGCCATTATAAGCGGTGTTTCTAATTGCCTGTCTTTTTCGTCCAGTGCAGGAGATGAGAGTCGAGTGTCCGTCACTCTTTCCAAGGCCTCTAACAAAGACCTGGGAAGATACGAGTGCCGTCTCAGGTCTTGCGATGGCTCCGTCTCCCTGGAGTATCTGCTCACTTATGAAGGTAGGAATGCAGAAGTCCTCCTCTGACAGAGAGAAGGAGGAGAGATGCAGAGACAGAGACAGAGATGTGGACAAACAACCATTGATCATATTCTGACTCCATAATGAAACTCATCTTTTTGGTTGTCTGACTTCAATTCCACAGTGCTCAGTGAGATAATCATCCCCCCTCAGAGAAATATCCCAGGTACACAATAAAGACTATTTAACTAATATACACTGATGGCCAAAACGTGATGACCACCTGCCTAAGAGTGATTTGAGAGAGTTGATCCTCTGTGTGCAGGCAATGGGTACTCTCCGAAATCCCTGAACATATCTTGTAGCATCTTGCACCAGAACATCAGCAGCACATCCTTCAAGTCCTGTCCACAGGACAGTTCCTCTAACACTGCCTGCTCTGTTTATATGGCAGGCAGAGAACAAACAGCTTTTTAGGCAGATGGTGGTCATTTTTTGGTCTTATCGATAATAAGCAGCAGATCTTCTACACATGATTCTCTACATTCCTGGTATTTGTCATGTCTGTCTTCCAGCGCCCCCTGCCGAGGTGGAGGGGGAAGAGGAGGAGATCAAGTGCTCCAAGCTGCTGTTTCACGAGGACTTCCTGATTGACCAGTACTTTGCTGAGGACCAGCCTGCCAGCATCATGACGGAGAAGGTCCACTTCGGAGAGGGCATGCACCGTCGGGCCTTTCGCACCAAGATGCACGCTGGCATGGTCTCCGTGTTCATGCCTGGTCACCCCTGCGTACTGAAGGTCCACAACTCCATCAGCTACGGGACAAAAAACAACGAGGAGCTGATTCAGAAGAACTATAACCTGGCTGTAGAGGTTAGTAGACAGATCTTTTGGGGAACAATGGCCAGCAGGTTTGTGCAGAGTTGTAATGTTCGGCTGCGTGTGTTTGTAGGAGTGCCATGTTCAGAACACAGCCAGAGAGTACATTAAGGCCTACACAGTTGTGGCCCAGTCTAAGGAGGCCTTCGGCGATGTTCCAGAGTGAGTTGGACCTCTCTGAAGAGAAACATGGAGCTGACATGGAAGAACATGTCTGATCTTAATATGAGTATGTGTTCGTTCGACAATTTCAGGATCATTCCCATCTACCTGGTTCACCGGCCGTCCAATGACATCCCGTACGCAACCCTGGAGGAGGAGCTTCTGGGGGACTTTGTCAAGTACTCAGTGAGGGACGGGAAGGAGATTAACCTCTTGAGACGTGACTCAGAGGCTGGCCAGAAGTGCTGCGCTTTCCAGCACTGGGTTTACCACAAGACTGAAGGGAACCTGCTGGTCACCGACATGCAAGGTGGGTTACAGCACACGCTCCCACACATACTGTATACATCAACACATACACTGCAAAGGACATTCTCTTTTGAATCGTGTATCTTCTGTTTCCCTCTAGGAGTTGGAATGAGACTGACAGATGTGGGAATCGCGACCTGTAAGAAAGGGTGAGCGTGTTTGTGATTGAGGAACACACAAAAAGCGATGTGATGAATGTCATTGGGTATAATGATCGTGTTTGGGATTCGCTGACTGAGCCTTGTGTCTACTTCATCCAGATACAGAGGTTTCCGTGGTAACTGCGCCACATCCTTCATCGACCAGTTTAAAGTCTTGCACATGTGCAACAGGTACTGTGAGCTTCTGGGACTCAAATCTCTCCAACCTAAACCCAAGAAGGCAGTCCCTGCCCCCAAACCTAAAGCACACCCTGCCCCTAAAAAAAAGACATTTGGACCCACCGTCAAGGGCAAGTCCTGATAGGACGATGCCCTCAGATCACAGGCATCAGATGGGGGTCGGGGATGTTGAGTCAGGGTTGTGTTACACTCTGTTAGGGCTTTGATCTAGGCTGGGGGCTCAAACTGAGGAGAAATCAGTGTGTGTGCTCATGATGACTTCATTATCCTGGCTGACTGTTAATTAGGATTAACAGGTGTTATTTATTTATTGTATTTCAGCAGTTTGGGTACAGGATATATGTCTTACATTTTATTGGACATGTAAAATGGCATCAATTATTTGACTGTTTTAAAATGTTTATGTGAATTTTTTGTACTTTGAAGACGTGTTTGAACATTTTGATTGATTTATCACGTCATGAATACATACAGCAGTATGTAAAAACCTAAAACAGAAGACTGATTATACTACAGTTGTAAAGTGAAAACATTGTAGGTAGAAGTTGGACTGAAAGTACTGTTTTTGTTCCAAGGCAATGAAAAATGGTGATATCTGAATCTTCAGTATAAATGGATATTTTCTAGTGTGTAATACAATTTCTTAATTTAGTCAATTCCTTTTTTGTCTAATTTAATTTTGACTCTTTTTGCGTGCTTCATATTGACATTCACCACACGACCAACATATTTATGACATATCATATAAAATAATCCTGAAGTCTACAAACCAAGCTTAAATTATATTCTGTATGTATAATGTATACAAGTTGCCAGTTTCAAACCTTCCCAGAAGCCTCAGAGGAGGTAGAGTGTTATTCTAACACTTGAGCTCTCCACCTTCCCTGCTGACGTCTCAGGCCAGCTGTCTGCCTGTGCCGTCAGAAAGCTAGCTGTGCCTCCTCTACCCTGCCAGCTGGTTATGGAGATGTTCCCTGACATCCAAGCTGCCATCTTCAACACTGCTACTGTCACTTAGGCAGTCTCACTGAATGAGGGTGGTACAATAGGTGCTAGTGGACCTCATCAACTGTTAGTTTGTGTTTACGTTTGTGTGTGTGAGGGCGAGAGAGATTACAGATAGTCACATAGTCACTGTTATCTGACTGCTGTTTTCATAGCCGTCTATTTGATGTCCTACTACAGGCATGGTTTAGCAGGCAGTAATGACATGGTATGACAGCTCTTCATTTAAAATGTAGACCACCCTGTCTGAAAGAATGGGAGAATGTGATTGAAGGGCAAAAAAAAGCATGAACAATAAAGGTTCAATCTTCACAAATGTTTATTATATGAATGCAATCACAATACAGCACAACACTAATGCTTTGTCTGGCACAAATTGGGTCGTGTATTTTCGTCTGCGAAGATCACATTTTTGTGTGCATTACAGACCCATTAACACCACCTAGACAGACCGAGAACTGGGTCACCATCTGAGCCCTCAGTTGGTGCCACCATATCACGCATCAACAGTATTTAACTCTGCGACCTCCTTATCCTACTCTGCCCACCAACAGATGACTCATCTGATTTCAATTGAACTGTCCATTTAAAATAAAGTGTGTGTGTGTGTGCAGTAGATCAGAGTAAAAGGATGGTTTCATGCTCAGCAAGTTGCTGTACCTGGAAGCGGTTTGTTTGTCTTGTGAGTTCTGAAGCACGTAAGAGCATCAGCTGAGGGAGGATCAGGTGGTTCTCTTCTCACCCTAGCTATTTAGTGTGATAATGGCGTTTGACAGCAGTGGACACAAACACCATTGTCACACTCCAAAGCTCAGGAAGATTAGACATGGAGGAGGAAGCATCTACAGGAGCGTCAGGGGGAGATAATGTGAGTGTCATCATGTAGTTTAGCCTAGTGTGTCTAGGTCAGGGGTGTCCAATCCTGGTCCTCGAGATCCACTATCCTGACAGTTTTAGATGTTTCCCTGCTCTAACACACCTGATTCCAATGAATGGAGCTCTGTGGAAGCCTTATAATGACCATTTATTACAATCAGGTGTGTTAGAGCAGGGAAACATCGAAAACTGTCAGGACAGTGGCTCTCGAGGACCAGGATTGGACGCCGCTGGTCCAGGTAGTCAGAGTTACTCACTGTGGGGCATCCACTGTGGGCCCCAGGATCTCCTGGCTTCAATGCACTCCATACTGTTCACTCAGCAGTGCTCCCTCTGCCTCCAGCCACAGGCTTTTCAATCCACAGTCTCTCTTTCATTGATTTCTCTCCTGCTGTCACCCAGGCCACCTCTGGGTCTTATTCTCTCTGTGTCCCTTTCCCTCTCTCAGTGGCTGTCGCTCTCTCTGTCCGTCCATCTCTGTCTCAGTCCGTCCATCTCTGTCTCGGTCCATGTCCAGTTCCCAGTGCTGCATCCCAGGGCGGCAGGGACGCAGGCAGGGCTGCTGTTCTGCGCTCCATTTGGGGTGCGTGTATTCCCGCTCCCTGCCTTTATGTAGCCAGAGGGGGGTTTAGACAAACAGCTAGCTACCTCTGCGATAAGCTGCGGGGAAGTATTGATCGACCCAGTAGAGAGGAAAGGGAGGAGGGGTGCAGGAGCACCTGCCCCACTATGGCTGGAAGGCCCACGCCAAGGTTTCACTCTCACTCACAATCGTCTCTATTTAAGGTCAACTTGGAACATCTTAAAACTCTTTGTTTGTGGAAGTGCTTTGATTCACTCTGACTAGTCATATTTATTGTAAGCAAATGACCCCAGCAGCCACCAGCCACTCCATCAGTCGTTACCACTGGAAGCTCATGAATGAACTAAACACTTTAGCTGTCAGGATGAATGCATGAACGAGGTACGCTGGTGACCCACATATCAGACAGATCCAAAGGCACCTTGCCTGTCACCACTCTCACATCTATTTCTGCATGTGTTCCACGAAACATTGAGGAGAAAGAACAGAAACACATGCATGTGACTGACTGCTAGTCTGATGAGCTAACATCAAGTTATCAGAGGTTATGCAAGTGTTCGATCCCAGGTTGGCTCCGTATTTCAGCGGTCACGGTCTACTACACGGTCTATTACAATTCTGTGAAACAAGATCAGTTCAAATGCAGCCGACGGTCAAGCCTGGTTTGAACCTTGTTCTGACTTCTGAGTTCAACTCAGGTCAAGGCTGCCAATCAATCCTGGTAACTATGGATACCAAGGTATTTGGGCTGTGCTGGAAAAGCTCAACTAAATATAGGACTGAGCCTGGTGATCAAGTCTATGTGTTTTTACATGTTTTATTTCCGTTTCCTAGTAGACGTCCTCTTAGAACCATGACTTTGGAGAACCCCAGGTTCCTCTGAGCCCAGATCCAGTGTTAGAGAACCTTTGTGACGTGTTCTTATGACAGACAGCTGAAGAGAAACTCTTGGCTCCAGGTCTGTTTGTGACCAGAAAAAAGCTTGATAAAATGTCCCTGGCAGGAAGGCCATCTTATATTTACTTGTCCTTGGAGCTGATAACTATTAGATTACCTGTGTGAATGAACTAGGTTCCCTTCACTCCACACATGCCCCAGCACCAGCCGCACACATCCACTACCTGCGTGAAGCAAGACGCTTATTCCTGTTTAGGGATTAATGCATTTTCAAAAGCAAAACATGCCTTTAGGTAGGGAATTTTCCTGTTTGTTTTTGTACTAACATGTTTTTGTTCCATCAATACAGTAAGACAGAAGATGTCATCTATATTAATATCTATATTAATATGCACAACCAGAGTTGAATTTAATTTACAACAAACTCCAAGAGATACTGGTCTAAATCTACAGTAACTACTTTTGGTGACTGACCAGGGTCGCTGATAAGAGTTCAGAATTTGACTACTGAGCTGTTATAAGGATTTGGTTAATCTTTAACCTTGCCGTGGTCTAAAGATTTAGCACAGCTTCCGAATGGTCTACTGGCAAATTTCCTCTGGTTAGTGCTAATCTGGATACATGGTGAAACATGAACACGTCTGTGGTTTAAATACATGACAGGGGCAGGGTGCTGGATAGAGGCTAGGAAGATTCAGGATCACATGAAACTATTTCACGTGATGAACAGAACAGCAACAAGTTCCATGTTTCAGGTTTATTTCGACCCATGTTACAGAATAAGAACCACAAGGGCTTACAGAAGAGTGAAATTTAACAAAAGTGAACTTTGCCCCCCTGAAAAAAACAGCAGCCCCTCAACAGAAGTCAGTGAAGACCCCGTCTCCAGAGAGTGGAGGGTGTAAGTAGCTAAACAAAGAGAGAGGGGACAGAATATCCAAAGTCCCATCCATCATTCTTACTTCCTCCACCTCTGTACCTAAACTGCATTAGGAGATGAGTCTTGTCTCCACTCCCAGATATCCCTCCAACAAGAGCTGAGAACAAACATGGAATCACAGAGACATTTTGAGATTCGACCAGAGAAGCTCAACCGGCAAATACTTCCGTCTGCCATTTCCTACTTCAGCAGCAGTCAGATGTACAGACTGTTTGATATTGCACAAGATTAACAAGTGCTCTTAATGAAAAATAATCACATTAAAGTTAATGATAAAAGACATACAAAAGGTGACATGATCTTAGTGTCATGTGTAAAGTGCCCTCTAGGTTCAGTGGTGTTAGAAAATGAAAAACTAAACATGACAAAGGAGAACTAAACAAAAAAAACGAACGGAATCTCATTTTTAAGAGCGTGCTAGTGTCAAATCACAGCTTAATTTAATCTGTTCTTAATACTTCTGCAAGATGTACTGTGTGTGCGTGTGTGTGTGTGTGTGTGTGTGTGTATGTACGTACACACACACACACACACACACACACACACACACACAGGATATATATAGGAGAGATGGAGAGAGAAATAATTTCATAGAAATACATTTACAGCTTTTTGAACAGGGAAAGGCATAACATATTGATATATTATTTGTGACACAAACCTTTCCACTTTCCCCAAGACTTTGAAACCAAGAAGGAGAGTACACTTGTAATTACTATGTAATCAAAGCAAACACCAGGTACATCTTCATGCCATTGTCATAGCACTACAACAACCATGTTATTATCACGTTCACACATTGATATGGATAATAATCAGTTTCCAATCAGCCAGATTTACACACTATTTCATACATTGTCAAAAAGAGTAAACAACAGTATCGTCAGTACAAATACATCAGAGTGTTTCTTTAGTTAAGAATGACAATAACATTAAAAATATAAAAAATGATCCCCTTTCCTTCTTGACAAAATAAGCTTTAAAAAATCCGTCCCCCGCCCCCCTCCGCCCCCCTCCGCCCCCCGCCATCAGCAGTCCCTCTCCAGTAGACAGGCCCTACTCTAACAGGCAGAGTTGACAGATGGACTTGTGTGCATCTGGTCAGGCTGTGAGGAGGGGGTGGCTGGTCTCCAGATGGAGATTTCTCTGTATTCCTAAAGTAATCTGGTGGGGCCAGAAGGATGGGGGGGGGGGGGTTAGTTACATCAGCATTGTAGAACAGTTAGTTACTGAGAGAAAAGAGAGAGATAGAGAGAATGTGCAGGAACCAGATTAAGGCCCATCATGCTCTGCTACTTGGCAGGGTGTGAGTATAGTACTGTACTGTAGGCGTACAAACAGGAGCTGTTGAAATGCATAAGAGGTTCCAGCACGGTAGATTGCACTCGAGGCAAGGACAGGTGACGTTGAAGACCCGCCCAAACCTCAGCACCCTGGACTGACCCAGACACGAGACGCCATTAGCTGCTCGGCTTAGTCGAGTCAGTCCAGTCTCCTACTGCCACGCCGATGGCTCATTCAGTAGGCATACAGTCCAACATGCTTGCATACGCTCCTCCAGCCACAGAGAGCGGCCGGACAGCGGAGGGGAGCAGCGGCGTCCCTGTGGACGCCACTGCCCCTGGTTCTAATCGACGCCCTCGAAGCCCTGGGCGTTCTCCACAGCCATGAGGAGCTTTTCTCGCAGGTCGTCAAACGTGTCGTAGGTGGGGAGATCCAGGCGGTTGAAGCTGGAAGGTGGACAGAACATCATCAACACATGGGGCACAGGAAGCCCACTAGAGCCGGCTGGTGGATGGTTGTTGAGGTCTGGTTCTCACTGCTTACTCACCATGTGTGGGCTCTGGGCAGCTTTTCTGGGGTCCCCCACTGTTCTATGGTGAAGAGCTGGGGGCCATTGGAACCTGACACAGACACATGGGAGAATGAACACAGCTCCAGCTCTAGAACACAGGCCCAGCTCTAGAACACAGCTCCAGCTCTAAAACACAGGCCCAGCTCTAGAACAAAGGGACAGCTCTTGAACACAGGCTTAGCTCTAGAACACAGGCCCAGCTCTAGAACACAGGGACAGCTCTAGAACACAGGCCCAGCTCTAGAACACAGCTCCAGCTCACCATAGAGTTCAGCAAAGCCGTTCATGGGAACCCTCGACGTTCCTGTGACAAACTGCAGCAGTCGGATCCTCTTTTCAGCGTCCATCAGCAGTACGGCCTGCAGAGAGACAGGAACACCATCATCTGTGACATCATCATCTAGGACACCCGCATCATCTGGGACATCATCATCTGGGATATCATCATCATCTGGGACATCATCATCATCTGGGACATCATCATCTGGGACATTAACATCATCTGGGACATCATCATCTAGGACACCCGCATCATCTGGGACATCATCAACTAGGACATCATCATCATCTGGGACATTAACATCTAAAGTTGCTTAATATATTCCAACAGATACGTATAGAACATGTTTGACTTTCTACACAATCAGCCATTTTGACCCTGAGAGATGTGTGAGTGTGTGTCCAACATTAGCCTGGCACCAGTCAGGAGATAACACGATAACTCTCATTCTTTCATCAGTGTAAACACGGCCTTTTCACCAAACAGACTTTGATCTTTAAATGCCGTTAACCTGTGGTGATTTTGACTAGGCTTCTTTAGTACCATACTGCACACGGTCTAACTATAGACGCACATCTGCATGTTGACTCTGTCCCTCAGTCCTTTCATCACCAGCAGGACTTTATCAAGGTTGACTTGATAAAAAATGTCTAATAAGATATCAAATTAGTTCTGAAATTGACTCGAGGGTAACTATGTTTTAACTGTAGTCTTAACCCTGCGAGCTGCTACACATTGCTCACAATTCCAGACGTTTTATGAAACGCATGCTTGCACTCCCAGAGCACACTCGTACTCTATCTGGGAGGCTCAGAATGCAGACAGGCAGGCAGGCAGGCAGGTCCCACAGGCTTGTATTTCATTGAAGATGGATGGTGACCTTTCACACACTGCTGTGCTAAACATAGGATCCAGCTAAGGCAGGTCTGTTTGGACACAGTCTCAACCTCTGAGGCAGGGCTGTTACCTGTGTTATGAGTTATGAGGAGGGGATGTGTGTGTGTTTGTGTGTGACTAACCTTCCAGAACCACTGAATGACAGGGTGGTTGGGGCAGTAGCCATTTTTGTAGACAGTGTGTTGTCTCCAATCGTTGACATCCACATCACCTAGACCACACATCAGTAGCTGAGAGAGAGAGAGAGAGAGAGAGAGAGAGAGAGAGAGAGTGAGAGAATGAGAGAGACAGAGAGTGAGAGAGAGAATGAGAGAGAGAGAGAGAGACAGAGACAGAAAGTGAGAGAGAGAGAGAGAGAGAAAGAGAGAGAGAGAGAGACAGAGAGTGAGAGAGAGAGAGAGAGAGAGAGAAAGAGAGAGAGAAAGAGAGAGAGAGAGACAGAGACAGAGAGAGACACCGTCAGTGCTACTACTCTCACTCATTAAATGAACAGTGGACTTGCTCTGTCTGACAGAGAGGTAAGGGAGGGCAGGTCTGCCAGTAACAAGTTAGGAGAGACTTGGTGAACAGTACCTCCAGCTCGTTTTCATCAAAGATCTTGATCAAGTCAATGAGAATGAGCTCCGTGAAGCCCTGGAGGACGAACACAGAACAGCATGGTGAGTTTGATCTCCACCCACAGTACAGTGTGCTAACGTGGACAGCAGTCAGCTCAGAGAGGTGCTGCCACCGTGAGGCCGGTGGAGGTACTGATCTTTTACCTCAAGAAACGCATTCATCTGTTTCTGGACCCGGTTGACAAACCTCCACTGGATGACTAGGCTGGAAGAGGGAAAACAAGCTCTAAATCAGACCACAAACCTACCAAAGATTTGACTCAGGTCTCAAAAGACTTCAAATCGAAGCTTCATTGATGTTTTTAAAGCTGCATTTTCCTTACTCAATGTATTCCTTCTTGTTGTCGTTGGTGACCAGCATATCCGATCCACTGGGTTTCAAGTCAACCTGGTATGTCTGGAAGACACAAATTCCGAAAACACAAATTCTTGTCACTGTATAAAAGGATCAAGCAGGCGCTCGCTGTACTATTACGCAATATCCTGTTCCAGCTGGTCCATTTGACACCTGGTGTCTTTGTTCTTGCTGTGGGGGCGGATCGCGCAGTTTGTGTGTCTGTGTGGTGTGTGTGGTGTGTGTGTGGAGATCCTGTACCTGTCCAAAGTTGTCCTCATCGATACTGAACCGCAGGTCCAACTCAGTAGGGTCGTTCTCTAGAATCCACTTTAGAGAGTTGTAGTATTCACTGTCCTGAATTAGCAGGGGGGATGAACAGAAACTCAATGGGTTCACTCTCACACAAACTGAGCTAAATCCCAATAGACTGGTTAATATAGACTGGTCAACATAGACTGGTTAATATAGACTGGTCAACATAGACTGGTTACACATGGTCACACCTCTCATTACTGGCCGTAATAAGGTCATAAGCCATGTCAATTACACAACATGAACAACATGTATTTGCAATTTGCGATGCGAGCGTGTCTCTGGTGGAACATCTGTGGGAGAGCGTCTGTGAGAGAGCGTCTGTGGGAGAGCATCTGTGAGAGAGCGTCTGTGGGAGAGCGTCTGTGGGAGAGCGTCTGTGGGAGAAGGTCTGTGGGAGAGCGTCTGTGGGAGAGCGTCTGTGGGAGAGCATCTGTGGGAGAGCGTCTGTGGGAGAGCATCTGTGAGAGAGCGTCTGTGGGAGAGCGTCTGTGGGAGAGCGTCTGTGGGAGAGCGTCTGTGGGAGAAGGTCTGTGGGAGAGCGTCTGTGAGAGAGCATCTGTGAGAGAGCGTCTGTGGGAGAGCGTCTGTGGGAGAGCATCTGTGAGAGAGCGTCTGTGGGAGAGCGTCTGTGGGAGAGCATCTGTGAGAGAGCGTCTGTGGGAGAGCGTCTGTGGGAGCGTCTGTGGGAGAGCGTCTGTGGGAGAAGGTCTGTGGGAGAGCGTCTGTGGGAGAGCGTCTGTGGGAGAGCATCTGTGGGAGAGCGTCTGTGAGAGAGCATCTGTGGGAGAAGGGCTGTGAGAGAAGGTCTGTGGGAGAGCGTCTGTGGGAGAGCGTCTGTGGGAGAGCATCTGTGGGAGAGCGTCTGTGGGAGAAGGTCTGTGGGAGAGCGTCTGTGGGAGAAGGGCTGTGAGAGAGCATCTGTGGGAGAGCGTCTGTGGGAGAGCGTCTGTGAGAGAAGGGCTGTGGGAGAGCGTCTGTGGGAGAATGGCTGTGAGAGAGCGTCTGTGAGAGAGCGTCTGTGGGAGAAGGTCTGTGGGAGAGCGTCTGTGGGAGAAGGGCTGTGAGAGAGCGTCTGTGAGAGAGCGTCTGTGGGAGAAGGTCTGTGGGAGAGCGTCTGTGGGAGAAGGGCTGTGAGAGAGCGTCTGTGAGAGAGCGTCTGTGGGAGAAGGTCTGTGAGAGAGCGTCTGTGAGAGAGCGTCTGTGAGAGAGCGTCTGTGGGAGAGCATCTGTGGGAGAAGGTCTGTGAGAGAGCGTCTGTGAGAGAGCATCTGTGGGAGAGCGTCTGTGAGAGAGCGTCTGTGGGAGAAGGGCTGTGAGAGAGCGTCTGTGGGAGAAGGGCTGTGGGAAAGCGTCTGTGGGAGAGCGTCTGTGAGAGAGCGTCTGTGGGAAAGCGTCTGTGGGAGAGCGTCTGTGGGAGAGCGTCTGTGGGAGAGCGTCTGTGGGAGAGCGTCTGTGGGACAATGTCTCTGTTCTTTCAAGCGACTGTCATAGGCTCCTTCCTGCTAATAAGACTGCTACTCAATGTTTTACTTTCCCTACGCCTGCTTATAAGTGATTACACTTGAACAAGAACTACTTACCACAGACTCCATGTCCTTCAGAGAAATCTGCTTCCCCAACATCATCTTATAAAAGGGCCGGATGAAGAAACCTGGAGAGATGGTTCAAGACAAGGTAGAGCTGTTCACACAGGTGCTTGCTGCCTTTTCAGGATTTGGAAACACATTTACATTTAGAGCATTTAGACGCTCTTATCCAGAGAGACTTACAGCAAGTACAGGGACATTCCCCCTGAGGCAAGTAGGGTGAAGTGCCTTGCCCAAGGACACAACGTCAACTTATTTCAGCACGGCCGGTGTTTGAACCGGCAACGTTCTGATTTTTAGCCCCGATTCCCTAATCATTCAGCCACATGATGCAACATTCAACAGACTGGACTTCTTACCATCCAATAGCTTCCCGTGGAAAACAGCCATCCCAGCCACGCGGCCAATAAACTTGAAGTAGGAGAGGTGGTCCTCATTGCACAGGCCAGAGTTGGGGTTGATCTGAAGGGTGTAGTTATCTCTGAGGACCACCGGCAGAGCACAGTCAGATACACAGCAAGCTCAGAAGGACCCACTTCACATGGACCGCTTCGCATCCTACCATGTTCCACATCCTACCATGTTCCACATCCTACCATGTTCCACATCCTACCATGTTCCACATCCTACCATGTTCCACATCCTACCATGTTCCACATCCTACCATGTTCCACATCCTAGCATGTTCCACATCCTAGCATGTTCCACATCCTAGCATGTTCCACATCCTAGCATGTTCCACATCCTACCATGTTCCACATCCTACCATGTTACACATCCTACCATGTTCCACATCCTACCATGTTACACATCCTACCATGTTCCACATCCTACCATGTTCCACATCCTACCATGTTCCACATCCTACCATGTTACACATCCTACCATGTTACACATCCTACCATGTTCCAAATCCTACCATGTTCCATATACTACCATGTTCCACATCCTACCAATTTTAACATATTACCATTTTCCACATCCTACCATTTTCTGACAAAGCAAAACCTCCTGTTGGTAGAAATTCCTTTAACCCAAAAGTCTCCTGCAATTATTTTATTTATTCATATTTTTAGACAGCCTTTTCCTTTCTGGTTTCCACTGTGTTTTTTTGTGGAAAGGTGAGACAGGCTGTGGAGAGTCCTGTAGCTGTTCAGGAAACCAGGGAGAATGAGAGGAAAAGGGGGTCTCGGAAACCTGGGGAAGCCATACAACCAACAGAGAAGCAGAGAAACAGTGGCTTTTCCAGAACTCACGTGGCTGAATACTCAAAGAGGCCGTAGTAAGGGTTGAACATCTCTTTGGACAGCAGGAAGAACCACTCCCTGGCCACGCCCCCATAGTCCAGTCCCTTCTCCGACTCAAACTCGATCCACAGACGGGCCTTGAGGATGTCGGGCCTCTTCAGGGACATGATGCGGCGGTACGACTCCTCGAAGATGTTGTTGCGGTGGAGTTTCATCTCAAAGCGGTTGGGGATGTCGGCCTGGCACAGAGACGCCATGTTTACACAAGATGATCCGCCCAAACACGCAAGAGACACGCTAACATGAGGCAGGAACCCTGAACCTCTCTCATCACCAACACATAGGGACGTGAAGCTATTTAACACGGAATACTTGACTGTGATTAAAGCTTGTTTTACAGCACATTCATTAGATGTTGCATTCCAAGTCAATAAGCGCCAGGGATAAGCGATTATAATGAAGAGGAATAAAGAGACTTTACCGGTTTCTTCAACTTCTTCCTGAAGTAATCATATTTCTGTTTGAATTCTCTGGAGTACGGCACAGCCTGCAAATGAACACACAAACAAACACAGGAGTCAGAGAAAGGCTAATCTACCCTTCAGGGATTTAGAACAACAGACAGACAGAGCCAGACCAACATACATACAGACCAACATACATACAGACAGAGACAGAGAGACAGACAGAGACAGAGAGACAAACCAACAGACAGACAGACAGACAGACTAACAGACAGACAGAGACAGACAGACAGAGAGACAGAGAGACAGACAGACAGACAGAGCGACAGACAGACAGATCAGCAGACAAACAGACATACCAACAGACAGACAGACAGACAGAGCCAGACAAACAGACTAACAGACAGACAGAGACAGAGAGACAGACAGACCAACAGACAGAGCAACAGACATACAGACAGCTGCTGAAGCGAGAACACCATCTAAACACAAGGTGGCAGGACTGAGAGGGTCTGCAGCTCCTGGCAACACACGCTGATGCCACTGCAATCATCTTTGAGCTTCTTATCATCATGATGAGAGAGCAGCCCTGCCCCGCCCCTTCCTGTGTGCTGGACTGGAAGGGGATACTCACAGGGCCTGTGATGGCTGGACTCTGGAGACGAGGGTCCTCCCATTGGGTGTTCTTGGTGTCTGAGGGAGAAAGGCAGATCAAATCTCAGAAAGGGGATGGGAAAACCTCACACACACAGCACACACACACACACACAGTACACGCCCAACTCATTTCCTGCCTATTAGCAAGGAACATGTCAACACATCTATAATGTGTCCTGTTAGTTTGAATAATTAATGTGCGGTAAGATGATGATGTAGAGAAGGGACATGTAACTGATCTGGGAAGGGAACATTCAGTCTGGACAGAGGCTCCCACTGATAAGGTGTTAGTGCTGGAAAAGACTCTCTACTTGGATCTGTTGAAACTAGCAATCTGGGTGACAGAGGGAGGGACAAGGAGAGGTACAGTACGGAGACAGAAAGTGGTGGACAGAAAGAACAGACTAGAGTGAGACAGTTTTACGCAGACAGGAGAGAGAATGTATACATTTGGTAGGCTGAGAGAGAGAGAAAGAGAGAGAGAGACAGAGAAAGAGAGAGAGAGAGAAAGAGAGAGAGAGAGAGAAAGAGAGAGGGAGAGAGAGAGGGAGAGAGAGAGAGAGAGGACTAGGCTTGGGCGGAGGACAGGAAGTGGACTTACTGTGGTCGATGTAGAAGGTGCGTCCATCTGCGTGGATGCGCTCCTCCCATCCAGGCTACAGAGAAGAGGAGGACAGAGATGAGGAGGACAGAGAGGAGGACAGAGAGGAGGAGGACAGAGAGGAGGAGGAGGACAGAGAGGAGGAGGACAGAGATGAGAAGGACAGAGAGGAGGAGGACAGAGAGGAGGAGGACAGAGAGGAGGAGGACAGAGAGGAGGAGGAGGACAGAGAGGAGGAGGACAGAGAGGAGGACAGAGAGGAGGAGGACAGAGAGGAGGACAGAGAGGAAGAGGAGGACAGAGAGGAGGAGGACAGAGAGGAGGAGGACAGAGATGAGGAGGACAGAGAGGAGGAGGACAGAGAGGAGGAGGAGGACAGAGAGGAGGAGGACAGAGAGGAGGAGGAGGACAGAGAGGAGGACAGAGAGGAGGAGGACAGAGAGGAGGAGGAGGACAGAGAGGAGGAGGACAGAGAGGAAGAGGAGGACAGAGAGGAGGAGGACAGAGAGGAGGAGGACAGAGAGGAAGAGGAGGACAGAGAGGAGGAGGACAGAGAGGAGAACAGAGAGGAGGAGGAGGACAGAGAGGAGGACAGAGAGGAGGAGGACAGAGAGGAGGAGGAGGACAGAGAGGAGGAGGACAGAGAGGAGGAGGACAGAGAGGAGGAGGAGGACAGAGAGGAGGAGGACAGAGAGGAGGAGGAGGACAGAGAGGAGGAGGACAGAGAGGAGGAGGACAGAGAGGAGGAGGACAGAGAGGAGGAGGAGGACAGAGAGGAGGAGGACAGAGAGGAGGAGGACAGAGAGGAGGAGGACAGAGAGGAGGAGGAGGACAGAGAGGAAGAGGAGGACAGAGAGGAGGAGGACAGAGAGGAGGAGGACAGAGAGGAAGAGGAGGACAGAGAGGAGGAGGACAGAGAGGAGGACAGAGAGGAGGAGGAGGACAGAGAGGAGGAGGACAGAGAGGAGGAGGAGGACAGAGAGGAGGAGGACAGAGAGGAGGAGGAGGACAGAGAGGAGGAGGAGGACAGAGAGGAGGAGGACAGAGAGGAGGAGGAGGACAGAGAGGAGGAGGACAGAGAGGAGGACAGAGAGGAGGAGGACAGAGAGGAGGACAGAGAGGAGGAGGAGGACAGAGAGGAGTTTCAGGTACACACACTATGGAACACTGGGAGAGAACGACTAAAGACAACACACCACCTTAGAGAACAGATACAGCCCCAACCACCATGTCAGCCAATGGTTGTGGAAGGTCTCATACACTCACACACACGTGCGCATCGAGTGACAGGCCAATCAGGAGTCCAGACCAGTATACCAGCAGGGTGCCCAAGGTGAAGCAGGCCACACACACGGTACACTGACAGTCAGCAAGCAGTGAAAACAGGGGGGCCAAGAACAGGGGGGCCAAGCCCCTCATAACCCAACACCACCACCATTCATCTCTCCTTACTGTGCGTGAGGGAGAGGGAGGGGATGGGGAGGGGGGGGGGGGGCTGATGAACATGCAGCCCCCTGTACCTACTCTCACCTACATGTCCCTCCACCCCTTTTCTGCTCCCCGTGTCCCCCGCTACAGTAAGGCAGCAGGTGGAGGCCAGGCAGGGGCTAGGGGGAGAGGGCAGAGGCCTCCAGCGGGGCGGCGGTGGTGGTGGTGGTGGTGCTGGGGTGGGGGCGAGTATAAAGACAATGACAGAACAGAGGAGCGTTCGGGGGCGGGGGGGGGCCACAGTCATCCATGCCAGTTATGATGCACCAGTCTGGAAGCAAGGCCGTTCAGACAGGACCGGACCAGACAGGCAACTGAGACGAGCGGAGAGGAGAGGGAGAGAGGGAGGCAGGCAGCTGCACCACCAACCTCCTCTAGTAGGTTCTGCCACAAGCAACGGAGCACACACCAGATGTCTCCCACGCCATGGAGGGGAACAGAGAGAAAACACACACACACACCGCTAGTCCATGAGAATGTAACTCTCACGGAACACGGCTTTAGGCTTGGGTTAGTGACTACAGTAGAGTACAGTACATTGGTTAGTGAGTCAAATAGCCCAGGTATGGATGGTGCAGAGTAGGTGTCGCTCGCCCTTCTCTCTCCCCTGCCCTGGTCTGCTGCCTCGGAAAACAGGCCACACGCTAAGAACGTCACATGACCGTGTCCTTATGAGCCGAGTCACGAGGGGCATGACTGGGTAGCAGGCAACAGAACATGTATAAGGTACCCAATATGCTATGGAGAACCAGCCAGTAAGGATTCAGTGATATGCTATGAAGAATCAGCCGGTAAGGATTCAGTGATATATTCAGTTTATATTAATGTATTGTTAACTCTGTTTTTCTGTTTTGTCCTCCTCTTTTTCTTAAAACGTCATGAGCTGTTTTCCCCAGAGGAGACAATAAAGGTTTCAATCAATCAATATGCTATGAAGAATCAGCCGGTAAGGATTCAGCAATATGCTATGAAGAATCAGCCGGTAAGAATTCAGCGATGCTGTCCCATCGAACAGCTGAGCGTCACGATGCTCTTCCACATGGCTGTGGAATCCTTTCTACTTCAGCTATATCATTACTGATGTGAAATGACTGTGTGCAGTTATAGACTGTACATAACCCCATGCGTGTTACATGGTCTGTTACACACTACTTACCCAGCATGTCATTACAGAGTAACAAGGACACCATGTCAAGTTCTAACACCAAACACTGCATGTCCTTATTCAGCAGAGAAACATGGATTCTGGATAAGCCGGCGTGCGTACATGAGCATGTGTGTGAGTGTGTATTTGAGAGTGTGTGTATGTCTGTGTGTATGTGAGTGTGTGTGAGTGTGTGTAAGTGTGTATATGGGATGTGGCCTCCACTGAGTAGCTGTGTGCCATGTCATAAGAAAGACCTCTGGCTAAAAGAAGACTCCTACAGTGTTCCTGCTCTTTCCTTCTAGCTCAGTCCAGCTCATCAGTGCTACTGTACAGAACTTCTCCTTTACCCACACTACAGCCAAGAGACCCTCTAAACCAGGGGTCCCTAACCCTGGTCCTCAGGGCCCACTGTCCCCAACCCTGCTCCAACACACCTGATTCTAATGCATGTTCGTTACCAAGATTCTTCAGAGCTCTGCTCTAAACCAGTGAGAGGTTATTCTACTGGCCCAGGTTATTCTACTGGCCCAGGTTATTCTACTGGCCCAGGTTGTTCTACTGGCCCAGGTTGTTCTACTGGCCCAGGTTGTTCTACTGGCCCAGGTTATTCTACTGGGCCAGGTTATTCTACTGGCCCAGGTTGTTCTACTGGCCCAGGTTGTTCTACTGGCCCAGGTTGTTCTACTGGCCCAGTTTATTCTACTGGCCCAGGTTGTTCTACTGGCCCAGGTTGTTCTACTGGCCCAGGTTATTCTACTGGCCCAGGTTGTTCTACTGGCCCAGTTTATTCTACTGGCCCAGGTTGTTCTACTGGCCCAGGTTGTTCTACTGGCCCAGGTTGTTCTACTGACCCAGGTTGTTCTACTGGCCCAGGTTGTTCTACTGGCCCAGGTTATTCTACTGGCCCAGGTTATTCTACTGGCCCAGGTTGTTCTACTGGCCCAGTTCATTGTTCTGGGCCAGGTGTGTCTCAGGGCCAGACAGGAAAAGGACAATGAGCTGTCCTGGGTGCTGCTACTCACAGGAAGAGGTCCCAGGTCACCAGGATCCAGAGCAGCCTTGGTCCTCAGGTGGACTGGGTACTTTAACCTGGGGTCCTCCTGGAGGGGGGGGGGGGGGGGGGGGGGGGGGGCACAGACAGAAGGAGTCACATGACTTACTGTCAGGGGCGACTCCAGTTAAGGACATTCAATCAATACTAATTCTTGTTCTACATTACCAGGAGTGTGTGTTTTGATTTAGTGCACCTATTTCATGACCCAGAGCTTGTGAAACACTACGCTGCCTTTCTGTGTGGTGTGGCCCCTCACCCAGGTGGTGGCCCTGCTGTTGTGGTCTATGAAGAAGGGCCGTCCGTTAGGGGCTATCCTCATCTCCCAGCCCGGGGGGAGGAAGCTCTGCTGGGGCTTGTGCTGGGCCTTGGGAGAGCTGTAGGGAGACGGCTGGGGAGACTGAGGGTTGGACAGGGTGTCCTTCACCGCCCGGCGCACCTGGATGTTGCTGGCCCCCTGAGGCAAAAGAAAGGAAGACAAACCAGGAAGAGAGGTTCGATGATGGACTTCGACGAGCCAATCAAGAGGGGAATGTAGATGGTTTTGCCACCGAGCAGCACGTAGTTAGAGGAGGGATATTATTAGACTGTTATTAGAGAGCTACACAACCTCTATTAACTGAAAGAAAGGAAAGTGTAAGAAGAAAAACCAGTCAGCCATTCCTGAGTACCTTAAATCTACAGTGAACTGACCCAGGCTTTAATCCATCTTTAATCACTTTAAAAGCCTGGCTAATAAGTTCCTGCAACAGCCTTTGAAAAAACAAATTATCTTCCTGCTCCTTAAGTAATGTCTGATTTTTAATAGGAGAACTGACCTTTTTAATTACTCTACTAATCCTTTCCCCACTTCACCTTTTCTAATTAACAGTCAGGAGTCGCTTTTTTATACCTTTGTCTCTCTCTCTCTCTCTCGTTCTCTCTCTTTCCCTCTCGATGGTTAAGAATGCCCTACTTCATCATTCTGTCTCTAAATTCCCTCTCTTCATTTGGAGAATACTTGTCCACACACCCCTTGGAATAACAGAAGCTTTGTAGCCAGCTGTAAGACTGAGCTAGCCATGTTCACACTTCTGTAGCCTTGTCCAAGGCATCACAGTATAGGTCACATGAAGGGAAGCAGACAGAACATCAGTGAGTCCTTAGTTAATACAGTCTAACTCGTACACATAGCTCCTGCTTAGATGACCATCATAATAAACATGTCCCAGTGACAGAGGAAGAAAACTAGAAAGAAAGACAGAAAACACAAACTAAAAAGCAGGGAAGAATGCATGTTTAAAGTTGACAGGGAGGATGAGAGAGGCCTGGCTGTATGGAGGAGGGGGGGTGTCTACTGAGGAAGGTGTGAGGAGGGGGGAGGGCTCACCTCTAGGGGGGTGGACAGGGTAACAGTGGGGGAACTGAGGCTACGGGGCCGGCGGACTTGGGGCTCGCTTAGGTGACTGTTGGAGGCTGAGGAAGTGGAGGGTGAAGGACTGGCCCCTGCGGCCCCAGAGGAGCCAGCTGAGGAGCCAGCTCTGTCTTCAGGTAGCTGATAGAAGGAAACACTGGTTAGTTTACACACACACACACACACACACACACACACACAAATACACACACTACAGCTCAGGCTACAATACCATGCACTACACTAACCCTGTGGAAAGAAACTGGTGGAGGAAAAGTACAAATACAACTAGAAAAAAAAAGAGTGGGGTCTGACAAGGAGGAGATGAGGTCAGACCAGGAGGAGACAGAGTCAGACCAGGAGGAGACAGGGTCAGACCAGGAGGAGACAGAGTCAGAGGAGGAGACAGGGTTATACCAGGAGGAGACAGGGTCAGACCAGGAGGAGACAGAGTCAGAGGAGGAGACAGGGTCAGACCAGGAGGAGACAGGGTCAGAGGAGGAGACAGGGTCAGACCAGGAGGAGACAGAGTCAGAGGAGGAGACAGGGTCAGACCAGGAGGAGACAGAGTCAGAGGAGGAGACAGGGTCAGACCAGGAGGAGACAGAGTCAGACCAGGAGGAGACAGGGTCAGAGGAGGAGACAGGGTCAGACCAGGAGGAGACAGGGTCAGACCAGGAGGAGACAGAGTCAGAGGAGGAGACAGGGTCAGACCAGGAGGAGATGGGGTCAGACCAGGAGGAGATGGGGTCAGACCAGGAGGAGACAGAGTCAGAGGAGGAGACAGGGTCAGACCAGGAGGAGACAGGGTCAGACCAGGAGGAGACAGAGTCAGAGGAGGAGACAGGGTCAGACCAGGAGGAGACAGGGTCAGACCAGGAGGAGACAGAGTCAGAGGAGGAGACAGGGTCAGACCAGGAGGAGACAGGGTCAGACCAGGAGGAGACAGAGTCAGAGGAGGAGACAGGGTCAGACCAGGAGGAGACAGAGTCAGAGGAGGAGACAGGGTCAGACCAGGAGGAGACAGAGTCAGAGGAGGAGACAGGGTCAGACCAGGAGGAGACAGAGTCAGAGGAGGAGACAGGGTCAGACCAGGAGGAGACAGGGTCAGACCAGGAGGAGACAGGGTCAGACCAGGAGGAGACAGGGTCAGACCAGGAGGAGACAGGGTCAGACCAGGATCAGGGTCAGGCTCTGAATACCTGCACGACAGGTCTTGTCCAGGTGGTGCTGCGGGTGTTATGGTTGACGTAGTAGGTGCGGCCCTTGGCATCCTTCCTCTCCTCCCATCCAGGAGGCAGACCAGGGGTGGTCAGGGCGTAGGCCGCTGACGAGGGAGACTGGCCAAGCAAGACAGCAGCAAGTTAAAACAGCTGGGAAGAAGATCTACGCCAGGAAAACCTTCTAGACTTTGAACTGTGAAATGACTTCCTGACTGAGGGAAAACAATAGGAAAGGGATTAGGGTTTAGAAGTGTCATCACAAAATAACTTTCACCACCATTGAATCACATTATTACTAATACTACATCACAACAATAACAAAAAAAGTCCATGCAAGATAGAATTACATGAACTTCAAAGTACAAACCACACAAAACGATTTCAAACCACGATTAATGAACTGCAACATCAGAGCAGTTTATATCATGGCTCCAGGTCATAAAGTGGTCACCCCATACTGATCTATGAGCTCACTGGGCTGCTAGTACTCAGCCTCCAGGGGGGGGGGGGGGGTCTAAGATGCCAGCAGTACGTGTGGTGTTCTGTGATGGTTGGTTGGTTCTTGTTGGTACTTCTGATGTTCTGTGCTGATTGGTTGGTTATTGTGGGTGCGTGTGGTGTTTTGTGCTGATTGGTTGGTTCTTGTCTGTACGCGAAGTGTTCTGTGCTGATTGGTTGGTTCTTGTCTGTACGTGAAGTGTTCTGTGCTGATTGGTTGGTTCTTGTCTGTACGTGAAGTGTTCTGTGCTGATTGGTTGGTTCTTGTCTGTACGTGAAGTGTTCTGTGCTGATTGGTTGGTTGGTTATTTACCATGGGCTCTTCTACACCCGTGACTGTCTGAGCTCGGGTTCTTCTGGTCTGGGAGCGCTGCTGGTAGACAACAGGGGTCTTTAGAGATACAGGGTTTGTTGAAGAGCAGGGAGTTGTACTGTGAGGGGGTGAGGAGGAAGCTGCAGTGGTGGTAGGGGGTGATTGGAAAGAGGAGGGACTCTGTGGGGGGGGGGGGGGGGGGGTGCCAGGGTGGGGCGGGTAAGGAAAGGTGGTAACAGGGGCAGAAAGAATCTTCAAGTGTGAATTCCAGGATGACATGAGAGCAAAAGCATGTCAACTGAGCTTGAAAGAGTCAGGTATGATTTCAGCGGCTTGATTTTGATTTGGAAAGAGATATTTTTTTGGCGTACTTTGATTCGTTTCAAAGAAGTAATCTTTAAGCACAGTGAATCTTGGAAAGGGTTTGCTTTTAATCCCCGTGGTGAAATCCTCAGCAGTAAATCCTCCAGACTGCGTGTGTTGGCATTAGTGGACAGCGCCCACATGGAGGCCATCATGAGAGATGCTGTGACTGATCCCATCTCTCGCCTGGCTACGCCTTCCCACACAGCTCTCTGTGACATCATTCACTTCCATCAGCGAAACTCTACCCGGCCACGCACTGCGCTGGACATTCTAGGGTTGCTACAAGTGGGGGAAATAGCTGTGTATCGCTGCCTTGGTGCCAAGTTGAGACAGCATAGTCACATCCCTCCGCTGAAGCATATTCTGAGAATGTATACCTCTGCTTTTTAAAAAGCTGACACGCTGCTAACACGCTCTGAAGCGTTAGCCAGGCTGCCTCTGAACAGGGCTAGTTTGGACTGCCAACAACACCTCGCCTCTCTCTCCTCCTTACCCTCTCTCTCCCTTCATCCCTCGTTCTGCCAGTCCTCCCACTGTCAAACAGGACTATTCCCAATGCATTTCATCACAATAGAGTCTGTGGATGGATTACCACAGTACCGGAAGGCACTTTCCAACAGTCATAAAAAGGTGTTTTCGTACACAGTCTCACAGAGTATACCAAACCCACACAGGGGGACTAAACCCTCAGGGAGGATGGCTGTGGCAACCAAGTAACAACACTGGGTCAGACATGCGAGAGTCTCTGCAGTCCTGTTCTGACTTGCTGGCCAGTGGGACTGAGGGCTGAACGGGCTTTGATCTGAAGTGTGTAAAGCGCTGCTGCTGCTTGCCAAGCTCCCAGTGAGGAATGCTGGGGTGTGACGGCGCAGGACAGGGAGGAAGTGAGTCACCGTCAACACAGGAAGACCACAGGAGGAGGAGGAGGAGGAGAAGGAGGAGGAGAGGCTGGGATGGTGGAGGTGGTGAGAAACGAGAGAGGAGGGAGGAGAGTGGAGGACATGAGAGGCTGCCCACACAGAGCTGGAGGTGTGACAATGGAGAGGAGAGAGAGAGACACGAAGGAGCGAAAAGAAGAAAGCGTTTACCGCTGGAGGAGGAGGCTGGGCTTGCAGGTCACTCACTCCATCTGTCATGCTGGAAGAACGCAGCCTGTTTGAGAGCTGACTCTGCTAAAGAGAGAGAGAGAGACCTGGAGTTAGAGCGAGGGAGAACGCAACCCTAAGTCACAGATAAACAACGGACAAAAACAATGGGTCCTTCATGGTCAAGTCACTTTTCCAAGCCCAGTGAGCAGTGTGATGTGAGCAGGAAGGCCCACCAGAGCAGAGCTGGGTCCTGCCACCTCTCCGTTGGTGTCCGGCCCCGGGGGCCCCGGGGTGAGGGACAGACGCAGGGACACTTCGTCAGAAAACTCCTGGGAGGCCGGCGTCTGTGGGAGGGGCGTTATGGCCAGGGAGGAGGGGCCTGGAAGAGGATCGCTGGGGTCCTCCTCAGAGATTGGCTCCCAAGACTGAGAAGGGAGGAGGTATGTTTAAACAGGAGTTATGTTTGGTCTTTTGCTGTGTGTGTGTGTGTGTGTGTGTGTGTGTGTGTCTCTCACGTCGTCCATATCTCTGGGTTCCACGTGTTCGTTTTCCAGGTCCTCGCTGATGTGGCGTCGTGAGCGGAACACCCTGTGGGCCTGCTGCGTGATCTGACGCTGCTGGTTGTCGCTCTCCGTTTCCGAGATCACGTCCCTGTGACGCGCACACACAAAAAAACCACCTTAGCCACCTTTCCCCAGCGCAGGTCAGGCTCTCCCGTTTCCTGTACGTTAAGAAAGTGCAGTGCCATCCAGAGATGCAGGAGCTACATTTCCATTTATTCATTTAGCAGACGCTTTTATCCAAAGCGACTTACAGTAAGTACAGGGACATTTTTCCCTGAGGCAAGTAGGGTGAAGTGCCTTGCCCAAGGACACAACGTCACACAGCCACAGCCGGGGCTCGATCTCACAACCTTCCGATCATGAGGCCAACGCCTTAACCGTTGAGCCATCTGACCCTGAGCTACATACATGGTGCTGGGACGTTTCCACTGGGTGGTGCGTATGTTGTGGTTGACGTAGTAGGTGCGGCCCAGGTTGTCCACCTTCTCCTCCCAGCCAGGGGGCAGCGGGGGCAGCAGCTGCTGGGGCCTCCGGGAACCTGGGTCAGCAGAGTCTGCCACCTCCCAGCCCTGCTCACAGACAGCACAGGCACCAGCAGACATAACAGATGGGGTCAGACAAACGCCTACATCCAATTCTTTTTCAACACATTTACATAGTATTTCACACACACAACACACACACACACAATGGCTTTCTTTCCAGAGAACCTCGTCTCCCAAAATCCAGGCAAACAGATAAATGGTCTTTCCAGAGAGGAACTCCTCCAGCCAGACCTAAAGACTAGACCAGATGTTTTCTCCAGAAGGTCTGGCAGGATCGCTCCTCACCTCTGCCTCCTCCCTTACGTCTGCCCCCTCCTCCTCTGGACCACCTTGTTTTGGGAGGTAAGCCATCTTCAGACGCAGGAAGCCCTTCACCCTGGACTTGTGACTTGAGAAACAACAGAATCGACAGAGTCAGTCACAGGAGACCAGAGGAGGGGGGGGGGGGGGGGATTCCAGCAGAACCTCCTTAACACGAGGATCTGGTTACATCCATCCTACTGCGACCGTTCCAGAGCAACATTTTGAAGAAACTTGCCTCACAAAAACCCGAATAGAAATATAACAATATGATCTAGGATAATCTAGGAGTGTTTTGTGGGAAATTCAGCGAGCTGATGTAGAACTGACCTTCGTGGACGGAGATTGAAGTCCTTAAACGTGTATGGACGCTCCATGGCAGGATCCTCCGTCTGAATAAAGAGCAACAATATCCCTTTAGTCAACATCACAACACAAACAAACACGCAAAGCCTGTAAACAACAGGCCGTAAGCTTGTTAGCTAGAAGGCCAGGTAAGTATACACAACACTGACGAAAACGGTTTCTGTGTTGTATGTTTAACAACTCACTATATGTGCTAATACGGTCTAATTTGATGTATTTATACATTTTCGATGCTCAGTTCAACAACTTGCGCTAGCCTAACAATGTTTCGATTTTAACAAAAAATCTTAAAGAAACTCTTCACAGAACACTTCCAATAAGGCTTCCTTAGCAAAGACTCCCCAGCACATTGTTAGAAACCTTGTGAGAAGTTAGGAAAGGCCCACAGTGAACAAGGAATGCAATTTGATTGTATCTGTAACTGTTTGGCTCTTTTCTAAGGCTAACTGTCTAATCCATAGGGGCTAACAGTACAGCAGGTGACAGATTATTAACCTTCACAACCAGTCTAGTAAGCTTGTCTTTTATTTTTTTTTGTAAACACAACCGTAGAAATCCTAACCCTTCAGGCTACTTCTGTCACTTCAGAGTTCAAGCTGTTGTGTAAAGTTGTGGGTTTGTGTGTTTCACAAGACCAGCAGTGTTTTCCATCCATCAGTCTAGGGACAGCTAGCTCAGGTCAGCTCATGTTTCCATTCCAACCAGGTTTCTTTCCACTCCTGCTTGGGTCGGCTCTCTAGTGTTTTGCAACCTAATTACAACAACAGGGTGCTCAAGTGACGCAGCCCTCAGCAGCAGCCCTCAGCAGCAGCCCTCAGCACCGGTCCTCAGCACTAGCCCTCAGCAGCAGCCCTCAGCCCCGGTCCTCAGCACCAGCCCTTAGCACCAGCCCTCAGCACCAGCCCTTAGCACCGGACCTCAGCACCAGCCCTCAGCACCAGCCCTTAGCCCCGGTCCTCAGCACCAGCCCTTAGCACCAGCCCTCAGCACCACCCCTTAGCACCGGTCCTCAGCACCAGCCCTCAGCACCAGCCCTTAGCCCCGGTCCTCAGCACCAGCCCTTAGCACCAGCCCTCAGCACCAGCCCTTAGCACCGGTCCTCAGCACTAGCCCTCAGCACCAGCCCTTAGCACCGGTCCTCAGCACTAGCCCTCAGCACCAGCCCCCACTTCAAGCACACAGCCCCACTCTCCCTCATTCACCTCCTAGCCCTCCTTCAACATGACCTACACAGAGTTAACTGGGCAGAACTGACGTGCTGATAAGGAACAGCTGAGTGGTTAGAAATCTGTAAAAGCATCAACGTCTGCCCTATGGACTCACCGGCAAATGATTGAGAGGCACGTCCACTTGTCCAAGGAAATCATCTCTGGTCTGTGGAAAGAGAACAGGGAAACAGAAGTTTGACTGACGGGGATGGGATGAATGGCTCAACAGGATGTTACCAGGAGGGATACACCACAATGAAGGGGGGCAGGGTGAGGGGGGAGGAGGGGTAAACCTTGCAGTGTGACCCTGGCAGCGTATGAGAAGCAAATGCACCAAGAGGAAAGAAGGGCCGATGGATGCTGCCTGTAGGAGGGGCCGTCCCCCCCCCCCCCCAAACAGGAACAGAAGAACCCACACCCTAGCAAGGAACAGTCAAACACACCGGATGAGAGTGAGGGAGCCAGAGAGAGAGTTTGTGTGTGTGTGTGTGTGTGTGTGTGTGTGTGTGTAGGGGGGGGTAAAGGGAAGGAGCGAGGAAGAGGCGTGCCAAATCACGTGAGCGTCTAGTCCGTTGAGGTCGCCCTCATTAATATGGATTGGAGGAGAAAGGCGTGATTGGCAGGTGACTGAACTACACACCATCGGTGGCAGGTGATTGAGTCACACACAGAGGCTTGGATTACCTGTCCGAGGTTGAAAAGACCATTCTTGGAGCGCTCATGGCCAAAGACAGCCTGTGTGTGGGATACAACTGATTTAGACAACACAGAAAGGGATGTAGTGCCACTGCATGACCAACAGGGGGTTGGTAGGACTGGCACTGTTGTGTATGGCCCACTTAGAATGCCATAGAACTTTAGGGAAAGCTAAATCCATGGGGTTTTTCTTGTTACTCATGAAGCTACAGTGTTCAGTTGGTCGGTTAGAGATCAATTAATGGTGTGCTCACATATTAAGATTAAGGGAAAGAACATCATATTGACACCATAGCACACTTAGACATTTACCACAGAAATATATACAAGCTCATAGAAGCTCATGTCTATAGAATACAGACTGTGGAAGTGAAATCACTGGAGTATCACCCTAGACACATAAAAGAACCTCTCCAGACAGTAACCTATACAGTATACCTACATATGTCGCTTAAGGTTATGCTCTTATGGACAGAATGAGTTCCAAATAAGTCAGTGAATAAAAGTATTACTCAAAAGGCCAAAACGCACACACTCACTAGCCTAACAATAATTTTCTTGGAAACAACCAAGAAACTGTGGGCATTTATGAGTTACTGATCTATCATCATCGTTCCAAGGTGGTAAACCGCTTGCGTAACCGCATTTGTACTCCCGTGTTCAGAAACAGAAAACCTTGTTTGAGAGCTCACAAACAAACAATAAAGACCCCTCAGGGTAGAGACAGCGAGGCGGAGAACAGCCAGCCTCTCTCCTACCAAGGACAGCCTGGCCCTGCCCTTCCTGCAAGCAATCCAACTGTTCAGGTGAGCAACGATGGGGCTGCTCCTGACCTCGCCTCGGGTGAAGCAGAAGGGCCTCGAGCCGTCAAGCAACACCCACCACCCCCCCCCCCTCCCACCACCCCCCCTCTCCCACCACCAGCCCTCTCCCACCACCTCCCATCTCCTACACTGCCCCCCCCCCCCCCCCCCCCCCCCCGGTGGGTGAAGGAGATATTTGCATCATGGGGGGGAGGGGAAGGGGGTTCACAGCTGAGCCTGCAGCTGCCTTGCAGGGCCACATTACACTGAGGGGGGGGGGGGGGGGGGGGGGGGGGGGGGGGGAGCGAGAGAAAGAGCGAGAGAAAGAGAGAGAGAGCGAGAGAGAGCAATGGGGAGGAGAGTGTGAGAGTGAGGAGGGGCCTCTTGATCTACACAACCCTCCCCTTCAAATGAATGAGAAAATGTGCCCAAACCTTTGACTGTTAGTGTACTTTAAGGTGGAAAGATTCAGATTCAGATTACTTTATTTATCCCGGGGGAAACTCCTTCGCAGCAACGGCACACGAAAGGAGACAAAAGTTTTAGTGTTGTTCTTGAAGTGTAACTACATATACTATGTCACAGACACTTTGGAACTAACTGAGTAATATGGACAAACTGTTTATAATGACATACAGTCAAACTGTATACGTGGAATAAATATTAAACACCAATAGCAGAGAGCCTTTTTACCAGCGCTATGGTGCTTGGCACCGCAAAGAAGACTGTTTCTTAATGTAATTCATCATAAGTGTAACATGACCATTATTTATATAAAGAGGGACAGAGATGTGAGGGGAGAAGCATCTAGAATGTTCTGCTTGAAAAGCAGTGGTCAAGCAGCATGTGGTGCAGGTGTTCAGAGGGTTAATGACTGGGTTACCCTTCAATGCGCTCTCCAACAAACCACAACAATCCCCCTCTCCTCGCCCTGTCCCCCCCAAGCTGTCTCCTCACTAAGTTGACAGAAAGCTGGACAGCAGGAGCTCCAGGAGTTAAATATAGCCTCTGCCCCCCAAACCCTGAGGCCAAGCAGGCCCAGGGGAGTTTTACCATCCCATCACAGACCACCACTACAACCCCCCTCCACACGCTCTGGATCAGGCCAAGCACAAGCCTCGGACAGGCCAGCCACTGAGGCAGTGGGTTCAAGGCTAGTGTGCTCGTCAGGTAGAGCTGGGAGCTGTGTGAGACCGCACACCTGTACAATACTGTGTCAGTTATTTACACTATACAGGGGAAGTTAATACCCAAATAGCTGACACTTTTATCCAAAGCGACTTACAGCAAGTACAGGGACAATCCCCCTGAGGCAAGTAGGGTGAAGTGCCTTGCCCAAGGACACAATATCACAGTCACAGCCGGGGTTCCAACTCACAAACTTCCGATCATGAGGCCAACACCTTAACCTGCTGAGCCACATTACACATTACACTGATGTCATCCAATTCTAAACTCATAGGCATTAATATGAAGATGCTTCTCTCCTATGCGGCAATATTATCTTCTAATCTTCTGGGTCAAGTCAAGTTAAGTGAGTCCCAATAGCAGGGGTAGGCAACCCTGGTCCTCAAGAGCCATAGTCCTGAAGGTTCTAGATGTTTCCCTGCTCTGACACACCTGATTCTAATGAATGTGTCGTTACCAAGCTCTGTGAAAGCCTGATAATGACCCATTCATTTGAATCAGATGTGCTGGAGCAGGGAAACATCTAGAACCTTCAGGACTATGGCTCTCGAGGACCAGGGCTGCCTACCTCTGCCCAGTAGGAACATTTCCAGCAGAAAGATTGTTAAAGCCATGATGTCCACTAGTTACAATCCGACTTCCAGGTTAAGGTGTTTTAAAGTCCCAACACCTCCTGTGAGGTCGGGTCCAGTGTGTTTAAAGTTCCTCACATCTTACATTTCCATTAGATAGTGACACTTGTATGTGAGACAGTAAGAAAGGGACTGGATCTGATTAATCGGGATAAGAAAAGTGAATTAAGTCATATCTTTAAGAGGCTTCTAGAAAGGTATATGGATTTCAGCTACATCAAACCTTCCAGGACTTCAGAGATTCCTTAATCGTCAATTGACCCTCAGTGACATCTTAGATCTTAATCACGTGTTGAACAGCTGCAAGAAGAGACTCATACCAACCTTAGGCCAACTGAGACTTACTGCTCACTCAAAATCAAGGAGCACATTCAAAACAGACCCCAAAATAGCAGCAGCCACCACTCACAAAACCCAGCCGGCCAGTTTGCCAACAGTTGCATCCACTCTTTAGTGAGTAAGCAATTACTGCCTCTGGTTTTCCTCCCTTTTCTTCTAGCGTGTGAATCCACTCATGTAATATACGGGACAGATCACATGACTGAGGGTATAGAACAGGAAGCTGCTGTGTGTGTTTAGGATCAGTGCCTTGACATGTCAGAGTCCCACTTCCCAGAATGTCACCACCCTTTTCCTGCTCAGTCATATAGCTGTCAACTATCAAACCAGATTTTCTTTTTCATTTGCTAGCATTAAATTACCACCATAAATTCACCTTTATTATACATTGCCTTCAAAAATAATGGTGTGATTGATATATTCAAGGTAGCTGGTATAGGCAACTTTGAACCCTACCTGGGGTCTATTCCTCCCAGTCCCATTTCCAAAGCTTGGGTCCTGCGCAGTGTGATTCCCTCCACCTTGACTGAAATAGATCTTGAAGTGAGGCTGTCTTTTCAAGGACTCCCTCCTGATTTTGAAAGTACAGCCTTTAGGTCCATCTTCCAGCTCCATGTTGTGACTGCCCATCTCAGAGGGTAAGATCTCCTCTCTGGCAGGGGGCTCATCCCCAGGACTGGCTCTCTGGGGCCTGGCCACAGGCAAGGGCTGATGGGAAGGGTTCCTCTCCAGTCTAATCTTGGGATAACGCACCAAACGGCCGCCCTTGGAACCTGTGATGGCGAGGTCAGCTCCTGAGGCCAAGCAGCCCGGCCGGTCCTGCAGCTGGAACACCAGCCTCTGGGGTCCACCAGGACCTGTGTCTGAGTTCTGCTGGACAGACCAGTGGCACGGTCCCCCTGAACCATATGGCAGGATCCTGACCTTCTGGACGTCTGACGCATCAGGGGAGTTCCTCTGAATGCAAAGCCCTCCAATGCTGATTCCAGGTGGACCTCTGTTAGGCACTGAGGCGTTAGTCATGCTGTTGGAGCCATTCTTGGGCAACATGACAACCCTGCGTTTTGGTAGGCCAGGCTCTGTGGAGCTGGCTGCGACGTCTCTGTGATAGTAGGGTGGAGGTCCGTCCATGCTGCCTGGCTCAGTGTAGGCTGGGGCCGGCCCCTGCGTGTAGCTGGGTGGTGGGACCTCCTCGTCTACGGGCCCTGCTGCCGAGCGCTGGAGGGAGATCTGCATGGAGGAGCTCATGGTGGGCCGGGGCTCGGTCGAGGTCAGCTGGGGGATGAACATGGAGGAACTGCGTTTCAGAGAGCCATCTGGACTTCCGGGGAAATACAACGTCCTGAACGGCGGAGGATGCGGCTGCCTGCGGAATGTGGCGGCGAGGTCTCCTTCCTGCGTGGCGGCTTCTTCCAGGTTCTCCAGCACCGGGCTCGCGTTGCTGAAGCCAGAGCCAAAGTACAGATGCAGCCTGTGGGACATTTTCACTTCCCGTCTGCTTACTTGTCTCCTGCTCCCGTCTGTGGATATGTGTCTGCGTCGCCCCCTTCTCATCTGCCTGGCTGATCCCCTTTCTTGTCTTCTCCCTCCCTCTGCCTCTCTGCCTCCCTCCCTCACTTATCTCCCTCTCTCCCTCTCTCCCTCTCTCCCTCTCTCCCTCTCTCCCTCTCTCCCTCTCTCCCTCTCTCTCTCTCTCTCTCTCTCTCTCTCTCTCTCTCTCTCTCTCTCTCTCTCTCTCTCTCTCTCTCTCTCTTTCCCTTCCAGCAGAACAGGGGTGAGAGAAGCAACTCACACCACAATAACAGAAGAGGCAGTGGCTGGGATCTGAGCAGGCCAAGTTACTCACTCAAGAGAGGGGGAGGAAGAGGGAGACGCAGCGCACGAAAAGTGGAAGAGAAAGAAGAAAAGAACCAGAAAACAGATTTCCATCTGCCAAACAGTTCCCACTGCCGCCCGACAACGACAAACAGCAGAAATAGCCCGGTGGAGTGACTAGAAGCATTCCACAAATGATTGGATAAGGACTCCTGGAGTGCCCGGTGACTGAGGTGAGGGTAGGGTGGCCATGGTCATGTGACCATAAATGTTTTTTTTAACACCCCCCCCCCCCCCCCCCCGCCACCCCCTTCCATCAGCAGAAGCACCTGTCCTTAAAGCCCACCCACCCATCCCCTTGACCACTCCCACCCCAGACACCCACACCCCTGCGCCCAATAAAACTGTCAAACCCCCTACGTACCCTCTCCCTTCCCCCGCCCACTCTCCTCCTTTACCAGAACCTCCTGTAACGATCTAACCGCTCCTCGTTCCCACCATCCCACCCCCACATGCTGGCAAAATACACCCAGCACAAGAGCCAAGCAGCACCCTCTCAGCTGCTACTGATCCGTCACAAGGCAGGGGCCTGGTGGGAGGGAGGGAGGGAGGGAGGGGCTCTCAGTCGCCCCAGGAATATGGGCTGCTCTGCTGGCCCACATGCTGGGGACACAAGTCAAGACAGGACAGGAGGGCATCGCTTAAACTCATCTGCCGTGACCCCCCAGGACACCTTCCACGTGGTGTTGATGCAGGCAAACCGACAGTCCCTTCCAGGGGTGGTCCCCAACATGACCCTGGAGCGCTTTACAGATCAACTCTCCTGCCAAGACCACAGTCCAACACAACCAGGTGGTTTACAAACCTCTGTCCACTTCATACAACTGTCACAACGGACGAAAGGCAGCTACATTCCATGTGCTCAGTGTAAGCTGAGGCGAGATTTTAATGACACCTCCACCCTGACACACAGAGAAGGCTGCATAGATGCCAGTCCTGCGAACGGCTGTACAGGAACGTTCGTACTACTGTTACAGCCCTGTAGATAACATTCAACGCAAAGCACCTTGTTTACGCATTGGTTTAGACTGGGTTGTTGAGGTCATTTTAATTTCCTTCCTTGTAAAACTTTTAATAAGACAATAACTCGTCTTTTAATAAGACAATAACTCGCCAAAATGATTACTGCTATACGGATGAAATCCTCTCTGATAAGATGAGAGAATTGTATGGGTAGTAAATGTTTTTGTAGTTTACAAGCCTTTTTGGACCAAGGCCACTAAGCAGTCCACACATCCACAAAGCATCCCATCCATAGAAGGCCAACACAGGCTTGCTGTTCCAGTGTGTCTCCTGGAGGTGAGTGGGGATGTGGAGAGGGTGAACAGCACTCATACTGGCTGCTTTGTTCTGGTGACTAGGACAGCTGAATCCTTTGGTCTGGGCTCCCTGATGTGACAGACTCTCTCAGCCACAACTATACTGGGCCACCGGCAGAGAGGGGGGGGGGGGGGGGGGCGAGAGAGAGAGAGAACCTAATTGCTGAGCAGGGGATGACAGTTTTAAGGACAGAGACACACCGGTGAGGGAGACTGTGTGGTCTCATAGACAAAGAGCAGGAGTTTTACTGTGAAGCCACTGCAGGAGATTTTGAGCTCAGTTTGGGTTAAAAAAAAAAAAAAAGTTCAGCTACTGAGTAGCTGGAAAACCAAATTCGTATGACACTGGAAAGTATGCGGCGTGGGGAAGAAATATTGTAAATGAATAATGACTGCATAAAAGATTTGAGAAACATCTTAGCATAATAAAGATGCTTGAAAGTCGTTGGGGCACAGGCCAACTTAAACATAGCCTAGAGGACTGACTGACCAGCAGCCATGTTAGGAGCTAGCTAGGCTAACCTTTTCCGAGAAGACTGAGCTGACTTTAAATCCTACCTGCCAATTCCATTCCTTCTCAGAAGCAGCCTTGTAAGCAGTCCTGACCGTAATGTGACCCAACTGGCCACGTCTTTCCTGTTGCTACTCGCTCTGAACATCTAGCCCCGCCCCCTTCCATCATTGCAACCCACCATCCTCAGACAGTTGCCCAATCTGGCTTGGTTTTCATGACATATTTCTGAGACTGAACTTTATTCAATATGGTTAAGCAGAATCACACATTCAGAACATATAGGTAGCCTTCATTAGTGAAATGTCCATCGTGTTGTAGAAATAAAGAAGTGTTATTATGTGTTATTATTATTTTGCACTATCTGTCCATTTTGCACATCTGTTACTGCACCACCTGCACATTTTGTTCACATTTGTTCACTTTGCACATCTGTTCTTTTTGCTCAATCGCATCATTTGCACTACCTGTATATACATGCTACCCGGTAATTTCTGCTTGTCTAATTTGTATCTGTACATACCCGGATTGAATCTGTACATACCCTGTACATTCTGTCTATACTGATACTGTTCATAATATGTATATTCTGAGTATATCCATATTATTATATTCTGTTGTTAATAACTGTTTTGCACTTCTGGTTGGATGCTAACTGTATTTCGTTGCCCTGGACTTGGACCTGTGTAATGACAATAAAGTTGAATCTAATCTAATCTAATCTATGGGCTATAACTACAGCGGACCAAATATGACAAGCAGTACTTAAAGATCTGGGGGATACACATGGGCTGATAGGACGAGGCATGGAAGACAATGGATAATCCTGCAACTCAATCTTACCAGTCTGTTTTCATCAAACACCTCGAAGAGGAGTCGGTGGTTCTGAGGACACACCTATGGACAGAAAGCCAGCGGGCCACATTTAAAAACACATTTGGATACAGAACACAACAGTGCTGCCTTATCTGTTACATATGAGAGTTAGCACAATTTTTTTTCCTTCAATATACATATAAAAATGGACGCAGTATAGCTAAGACAAAGCTTCCTTTATGAATGTGCAGGAAACAGATCCAGCCATACAATCTTCCTACACAGCTTTGGTTCTGAGGTAAATCTATGATTCCATCATTCCAAAATCTCACATCTATAAAACAAAAGCAAGTATTCTCAGGTAGGTGACAATCTCCATCTTTATTGGAGAGCACAAAACATAGCGTAGACAGTAATTAAGCCCCAGAATAGAGGAATGAGAATGAGTCACGTAAGTGTGGACTGGCTTATAAACAAAGCATCCCACACTGGAGTTTACAGGCATGACAATACAGGTGGCTGCCTCACCATTCAATTACAAAGAGGAATTAGACTTAATCAGCACAGCCGTTTAGGTGTTGGTACCTTGAAATGCTACGGAGCTATGAGGCGTCAATACCAATCATAGTTGAATTCAATTATACCATCAAACACTTGAAATGTAACTCACTCTAAAATGAAACTCCTCGTTCCATTTGGGATTAAGAGTCTGAAAGAGAAGACCAGTACACAGAGTTAGTCATGATTACTGGGACTATGATCCTTAACCCGGGACACAAAAAGCACAGGAAGAGGTAAGAACTGGCCCCTTGTTTCACATGTCCTCATAAGGGGCCACTGATTGGTATCACGTCCCACATAATTAGTCAGACAGGATTCACAGAGGCTCAATTAGTGAGACGGGTGAGAAAATCCCCACCTACCTTACGTAAGACACAGGCCACACTGGGATATTTGGACCCACAATCATTTCTTTGGTAGTTTAAGAGCTTGTTAAAATTCTACAGTTTATTAAAACACCAGAATGTCAATTAAGCTTGATTTTCTCATGTCGGTCATATCATTAACACTCTTCCACCATAGTAACATGTCTGGAAAATCGACAGACTTATATCAAACTTCACTGAACCCAGCAGTCCCAATTCTGAGCCATTGTGAGTACATGATGCAGTCTAGTTAGTGTCTGGTAATGGTTTTGTTCAGCCTGCTGTCTGTATTCATTTGGAACTAGGATCATATGAAGTCATACTGGATGCTGCTGATCTTATGGCTGCTGGATCTGACCTGCCTCAGTGCTTCCAGTCAGTCCAGCTAACTGCCACAAGGCAGAGTGTTTTCACTTTGATTGAAAGTAGGCAGCTTTAGACACACACACAAGCGCACACACACACACACAGGCACACGCACACACACACAACACAGGCAGAGCTAATGAAAAGCCTAGGAGTGATGGAGTCCTCTTCTGCTCCACATAGCAGAGCATTGTCAGCTATTTTTAACATAACCGTGGCTGGCATATGTGTGCCTGCCTGCCTGCTTCCTTGCCTGCTTCCCTGTCTGCCCGCCTGCTTCCCAGCCTGCCTGCCTGCTTCCCAGCCTGCCTGCCTGCTTCCCAGCCTGCCTGCCTGCTTCCCTGCCTGCCTGCCTGCCTGCTTCCCAGCCTGCCTGCCTGCTTCCCTGCCTGCCTGCCTGCTTCCCTGCCTGCCTGCCTGCTTCCCAGCCTGCCTGCCTGCTTCCCTGCCTGCCTGCCTGCTTCCCTGCCTGCCTGCCTGCCTGCTTCCCAGCCTGCCTGCCTGCTTCCCTGCCTGCCTGCCTGCTTCCCTGCCTGCCTGCCTGCTTCCCTGCCTGCCTGCCTGCTTCCCTGCCTGCTTCACTGCCTGCCTGCTTCCCTGCCTGCCTGCCTGCTTCCCTGCCTGCCTGCTTCCCTGCCTGCCTGAAGGTCTCCTGCTAGGAGAGCAACTAGGAGCTATCATCCCAGCAGAAGCAGCTCTACCCAGGGGAGAGACAGGGCCCTGTTTAAACACTGCTACTTAGCTTTCCTCCCCTTTATTCTTTCACTTCTACAACTGCCGATATCTCAATGTCTAAACACAGAAAGGAAGCATTTGACCGGCTGACCTTTGAAGGGAGGGAGTGGGGATGAAGCAGTGATTGAACTGTTACCGACAGCATGAATTGAGAGATGTTGTCTACCATCCTAATCACTCCAATTTCCCATTTTGTGTTAACTGAAAACCTTTAAATTGCAGCCACATGTGGCTCACAAAAGAGGTTTACCCCCTGTGTTTTCTGGTTATGTGAAAGTGTATAATAAGACCTTACTCCCGAGAAGAATGCCATCACAGTTTACACTATGTAGTGCATCTGGTTCCACTAAAAAAACTCCCCTAAAAACTTGTACTGATGAAAGACCCTTTAGAACTGGGGTTAAGGGACATTGGTATGAAATGGCTCCCTCTACTGTAAACTCCATCCCCAGATTCCTCTACCCTGTTGGGGTCAAGCTGCCAAAGGAAGCGGAATTCCTGTCTGAGGCATTTTAACATGTACTACTAACTTACCTTTTTGATGGTTTTAGTTTGAACTAAGGCAAGTTCTCGGTTTTCATCGGCAACATAGAGTGAGAGTTTGACATAGGGATCACTGAAAGACAAGAAGGGGGGGGGGGAATGGAATGCAAATTAATGACCAGAAGATGGACTATGCAATGCAGGCACGTCTTGTACAAGCAAACAAAAAAACAAAGACATTCCCCAGTCTTCTGTGCTCCTCTGGGAGATTCTGGTATCCCTCTTGTTGCCTCTGCTCAACAGGGGCTGACAAAGGGAGGAGACCCCAGACATTGGCAGCTCTCAAGCCTTAATCACAAAAGAAAGTTTCCAGGATTTCCACTGCCTCTATTTGTGTGTTTGTGTCTCTTGCCTAAACAAACACAATGGGCCTACTGAAGGTCTGTTACACAGCCTCCTTGGCCTGTCCTTCTCATGAACGACTCACAAACACACAAGCTTCTCACTCCAAGAGTTATACAACAAAGGTTAGTTCAGGTCATGAATGATGAAAGAGTTATATTAATTAGGCTCGGTCAACTGACTGTGAATGTGACTACATCAGGCCACCATCCTCTGTGTGTCACCAGGGACAGGAACTGGACAGGCTGCTCCTTGCTGGGTTGACAGTGCTGAGCAGCACTGACAGGGGGACATCAGGAAACACACTCACCCCTGTAGCAGTCTACATGTTGGCCTGATTAGAATGGACATGGAAACATACCTGGGCATTGGCATGGTATGAAAAGATGACATGAGAAAGACCTCAATTCTACGTCTCGTCTTCAGCGTTCATGGAGGGAACCGGACAAGAGGAAACTTCTAGCTCCAGAACCAGAAGTTCCACTTTGTAACTGGGATCCAACAACTGTTTCTCCCTGTTCTCCAGTCACCCTCTTCAACTCTATCAATAAAGCCAAAAAGTTCCCCCAAAACATGTAGACTACATCAAAAACAGAGGGGTTGGAACTTGAGACCTCTTGATCTGCTGTCACATGGTTTGTCCCTCAGCTATACCCCCTCATCATCAGGATCTCACTTTTAACCACAGTAGGACTGTAACTTGGACTGTACATCAATGACTTTCTAAGAACATCGATGGCTGGCACAGTCATTCAAGACTTGCTAGAACAGAATGCAAAGCTGCTCCTGATGCAATAAAAATGAGTCATTTATACCAACACTGGTGGTCTTTCATATTAATGTTCAGGTATGTGGTACACTGCTTGGTTATGCAATAACATGTCCCGAGCTTAAAGTTCAACATCACAGTGGAGACGTTATGCAACAGCTGAAGATAGTCCGTTAGTCGGTTTTATTGCACATGGGTCATTATAGACAGCATGAATGGCTTGGCAGCACACTTTGATCAAAACAACAGTGAGACATTTTTCAACCTTACATACATGTATACCAATTACCATCAAATTGCTAAGATCTCTAATGGCAAAAAGTGGATTCTACCAAATAGGGCAATATAACGTGGTGTAAAAAGGCAGGTATGTGGTCTAATCATTGCTAAATGTTTGGTTCCAGGCCAATTAAAACTGAAAAGGTGTGTCTTGTTGAGCGCTTTGAAAGAACACATTTAAAGAGTGAGAGGGAAGTGAACACAACAATGGACTAAAGTCTGGCGAGGAACGCTCTTAAAGATGCAGGCCCAAGTATTGGGAACCGCTGTCTGGAAAGCTTGACAACTTGCTTCATCCTCTCTCCTCAGCAGTGTGTGCCTGAGGCAGGGCGTTAAGATGACACATCCACCTACCAACCCACTAGGCTCATCAACACACTAGTCTAGTATATGAGACATGACTGAATAAGCCTGACTAATGAAGCACTAATGACACATGCGGTAGTGCGGACAATCTCACCTGGCTCCAAGTATGTCCTTTTTCGCCAGATCGATGCCTGCAATAACCTTGACCCGCAGAACCCTGGATTCATTCTAAAAAAAAAAAAGAAGGAAAAAAGTAGTTTTAATATTGTATATTAAGTAGTGATTATGGATTGGTTGTTTGTTTTTCTTGCAGGATTTAAGAACGCAAAGATCCCTTGTCAAGAACTTCTGCTAGTGTGCTATTGCTAACTTTGTCAACAGTGTGAGCATAGCATTCTGCTATTCAACATCATCTCAAGGACTGTCATATTATTTTATTGGCTACAGTGCCTTTTAGTGGCACTCAATGCCTAATGAATAGAACATTCATGTGATCTGAATAATGTTTGACACCAAAACCCCATCCCTCACTAGGCCTGTGCTGCTTTTGATAAGTGATAAGGGGATGGAAGGAGCAGGTATCAAACATCCTAGACTGATGTTGCATCACCCAGAACCCATCAGCCAGTCCCCAGCCATTGCATCTAACTTTCCTACATCCCTTTCTATGTAAGTAGTGTGTATATAGGTACACCCCTTTTGACAATATGGATTTAAAGGACAAATAACTATCTACACACAGCATAGCTGTACTTTCTCACTTTCCCCTTACTTGTCACATACCTTCACTTTTCAAATGGAACATCCCCTGGTATTATTGACTGATTACTGACTCGCACTAATAGTACAGCCTAGTGCACGGATTCGTGACTCCTGATTTCTTGAACGTATGTCCATTCAAAAACACGCAAACTATACAAACTGGGCACTGCAATATTATTACAGGAGACACTCCAGTAACCAGGCTGATAGGCCTGCTTTAATCACTTCTTCGTCGGACTTTATACTACTACCAACACCAAACACTGCCTATTAAGTCAAAATGAGATAGTCACACCACTTAGAGATACCTACCTATTATCTGTATATATAAAAATATATACGTTTATATGTTTGTATGCACACTGTAGAGTGCAACTGTCAGTAGGTGTGGAAAACTAGCTAGGCGTTAGCTTGCATGGCTAGTTTAATAGGGTCGCTTCTGCTCGTTCATGAGAGCTAGAGCTAGCCTAGCTAGATAGTCCTAACCAGTAGAACAACTCAGGACTTGTGATTTTCATAGTAAATCACTTACCTCATCTTCAGAAAGTCCATAAATGGGGTCCAGATTCGTAGCCATATAGACTGCAGGACCTCACACACACACAAGCCGCTTAGCAGACAAGCTAGCTGGCTAACCTGAACAATAGCAGAACCCTCTCCTGGTGACCGTATCATGGATGGTGGCTCCTCTGATATGTGGAATCCGCTTTTCTTATTTGGAATCCGAGTCGCTAGCAACCAGTTATTTATTTAGAGCTGTATTATTCTAAATATGAAACGGTATGTGTGCGCAAACGTTCAGGATTTGTATTTTCTGAAATATCCCACTGTAGTTGAACTCTCTTTCCGCTGGTCTCTTTTGACAGCTGTTGTGACAGTTGACTTCCTGCTCTCTCAGCCTCACGCTCGGCCCACAGCGCTACTGCACGTGAGTGATAACTGGACCCGCCAACCACGCGCTTCTGCTCTTCCTAAGAACCAATCACATTAGTGGGCGTGTCTGTGGAGAAATTGAGGTTGTGTGTTAAGATCCAAAATTGTACTGAAATGTCTGTGAAGAGAGTTTTTATAGTCCTACACCGCCGCCTGTAGGTTTGCGTTCGAGGCATATGGGAATGATGGTGTTGGTTTGTACTCTATTACATGCATTTAAGGACGATTTGCATGTATGCGGGTATTATTCCAAAATGTGTATTAATCTAATTCACGTTATATAGTTTATCATTCCATGGTCAGAATGAATGCTCGGCTCTGAATGGCTGCAGGGTGGCTATTATTATTATTATTATTATTATTATAATACTATTATTTTCTGGTAATGGATACCTCGTTGGGCACATAGTAAGTAGTTGCAGTGAAACTGTTTACTGTTCTAATTAAATGTGCTGGTTACATAGTCGGCGTTACAACCTGTAACTCTAAAATCGAAATTCACCATATGGAGTGATTAGATAGATGTATGGATTAGAAAGGATTAGGTTTATCTGTATTATTATGAACCCTACAGTACACAACCACGTAGGCCTACACAATAAATTATACATTTATGCATCATAAAACCAAGATGAACACTAGATGTCCGTAAATCACAACATGTTCAAAGATTAGACTACAGCTACAGTGTTTTAGTTATTACCAATCCGTTTACTCTATCCACAGACATAAATCGGTATACTTTTTTAAATATTATTTTGTATAATATTTTTAACAGGATAAGATCATATGCACATATGGTTTGGTAATAAATCAAAGTAACAAGAAAAAAGTCCAAAGCCAAAGTACTGCCATTTGGGAAATAAAAACTGGATAGACTAGAATGCATTGTATTTATTTGAATCGGAAGGACTGAATATTACAGAATCTTACCTCGCAAATAATTTGGTGATTGCATGTAGAACTCAAAATGAATTATTTGAATAAATCAGGGTGGGTTACCAGATGGGCCGTGTTTATATTATTTGTTGCATCTGAATAGCGATTACAGAATAATTTCCCATGTAACAAGACATTTGACTGTAATTTAGCAGTAGGATTTCATGACCTGGTTAAGTATAATGGGTTTTCTGACCTCAGATACACAATGTAGGGCTACCTAAGCTGGTATAAACCAAAAGAGCCATATCTGGAGAGACAAAAAAAAACAACAGATCTTTCATGCTCAGTGAAATCAGAGGGGTTTCTTATGAAAGCTAAATCATTTACATTACTTGTGTTGCTCTTACAAACACATATCTTTATCTTAATATAAATCATGAAATACAACATTTTTTTAATTGAAATATAAATCTGCTCATTCTAGAACTGGCCTTCTCAAAGACATCTCAAACATACCAACGGAAGACACACTTCATCTAACATGTCGATATGTTTACTTCCTTGTAGTAAACACAGTGCTCTTAACATCTAGACCTCTAACATAATACTTTTGAGAATCTTATATCTTTAAGCATTGAGTATTGATACACCATTACCTTTGTATCTTGTATCTTGCAACCAAACTGTTGTTTTACATTTACATTTAGTCAATTAGCAGATGTTATTTTCCAGTGCTGCTTACACTAAGTACAGGGACATTCCCCCTGAGGCAAGTAGGGTGAAGTGCCTTGCCCAGGGAAACAGTGTCATGTTGGCACACATTGCTGTGCTATGTGCAACAGTTAAGTGTATAGATTAACAGATGGAAGAGTGCCTGGCAAAGAATCCCATGGCTCGGCCAGTCCAATCTCAGAGGGATTACCAGATCACAGTAGCCATGTTGCATTGCTTTTCAGATGTAGTAAGTGCAGCCCAGGATCAAGGCAATCCCTAAATTTGTGTGAGGTATCTGTTCCTCAGGTTGGTTTGTGTAACAACCAAGGAGACTGTCTCTCAAGTCACCCTTCTGCACGTAACGATCCTTCCCAAAATACATTGTAGTGTAAACACTATAGGGACATGACCATATTGGGTTTTACAAGAATGACTGGCTGACTCATAGTATGACAACTAGTATGAATTTCTGAGCCCACAGGAATTCAAAAGTGTTTGGTATAAATGATCTCTTTGGCTGTGAGTACTGCTGCATATGATCGATTATGTTTCCTAGATGTCAGTCCAGGCCAGAAGAGTCCAGATCAGTGTTTTAGAAAGATGCAGTGGAACCAGTGTCTACACTTCTTGGATTGGTAGATTACCTATCCTTATATTCAACACTTCACATGCTTTCAGCCTTGTTGAACGTGAAAATTCACTTATACATTAACATATCTTAAAACAGCAAGAAAAGAAATAACACCTGCAGCCACATCAATTTCACACGATCTATGTCATCTGGGTTTCTTTCAAAACAGTATCATTGCATCATTAAAATACTTGAAGTCTCTGTAAACTTGCTATCCTACACTTTGTCCAAACGTGCATTGCAGATTGATATGGTATAATATTTGCCCTCCCTTTGTGCATGTCCTAAATGGTAAAGTATGTTGATAAAAGTATGTTGACCTGTTTAAACATGCAGCGTTGGCTTTCAGTGGCCATCATCTGCTCAGTAATACATGGGGAAGATGAAGATATTTGACTTTCACACAAAGTTTTGGCTTTAACACAAACTTATGATCATTTTCATACCATTTAAAACAGGAATCATAAATCATACCATTTAAAACTGGAATGTTTAGACATGCATCGTCCTTGGTGTTGCATATAGGAGTATATAGGATTTTTTTCCTCTACATGTCATGGTATTCATTGGGATTTTATGTATCTAGACACTCTCTGGAAGAGGCCTGTCTTAGCTCTTTGAAATGGCTTATTTTATTTTGTATTTTTTGGTGTGTGTTGTTCGAAAGACTTCTTTGAAATTATCCAAAGCCACTGATTAGTCTGCTCGGCTTCATGTCAGTAAGGAAGGGTTCACTGGAGGCAGATGGCACATTGGACATTATCATCAGGATGACCCATAACGTGGAGAGCACATGGTTGAAACTGTCTGTGCTACCATGAAGCTTTTTACTTGATGATTAAAGGGCTTTCGGACATGTTTCTCCTGCAAAACACTGTATGAACCTTGGAAACACAAACACCCTACTTGAAAATGAGAGGACTTCATGATTCCAAAAGATACCTGGATCGTGTGAGTGATGCACAGCAAGTGACAAAAGGAGAGAGCGATTATATATACAATTAGGTTTGGTTAAAGTTGTGGTCTGTAATGTTTATGAAGAAGTACTCTGTCTCTCAGAGATGTGGCTATGTTAATGGCTCTCTGAGAGTAACCAGAAAGAGCAGGAAGCATGAGTAAACATCATGTTCTGAAACATGGAGCAGCTTTACAGCTGTGATCGTCAGTCTGTGTTTTACAATGTTTGATTTGAGTCCTGGGACAAGAGTTGTTACCTGAGTAACAAGCATCAAACCTTGCAGAGCCATGGAGGATTGTAATGTTTTGGGAAATCAAACAATCATCACAAGTGCCCCAAACCCCCGCCCCCCCTCCCCCCACCGCCCACCCCCTTGACTTTCCAAGAATACGTAAATGTCTCTGGCATACCTGATTCTCTGGTTGTATATCGTTAACTTGTGGGAAAGGTATCATATGGCAAAGCAAATAGAAGCCTTTATCTGCGAAAACAGATGTACTCTTTCCCTCGCCTCTCTCTCTCTCTCTCTCTCTCTCTCTCTCTCTCTCTCTCTCTCTCTCTCAAAACATACGCATACAATACTGTATCATCATGGCTATTATGCTTTTCAAATGTTGTTTCTAGATTTGGTATTTGATGTTTTGTAACTCTAGTATTGCAGCCATAGCACAGGTTTCCTTCCAGGGCGGAGTTTGGAAGATTCTGACAGTAAGGAAACACGCCCTCGTCCTCAGGACCGGTTTAGCAGAAAGTCTCTGTACTCAGCAGTCATTCCTCAGATTGACATCTCTGCCAGTCCTTTCCTTCGCTTTGAGCAAATTATCTTGTTATATTACTGATCTACCGGTGCAACGTTTTTATATGTCTTTGACTTTGTGGAATTAGTGTGACTTCGTCGAATGCAATTGAGGTAGGTTACTGCTCATCACACTGGTATGTTCAGGTGTCAGGAGAGATTGTTATTTTTTCCGCTTGTTTCTGACTATGTTTGTTGCACCGTTTTAGACTACACTTTATTTAGTGATCTCATATGTGTAGTCTGTGTCACTTATTGTTGACTACTTCATGCTTTTGTTGTTGTTTGTTAATCCACCACAAACAAACAAACAGCTCGATACATTTTCCTGCGCAGGTGACGTTACAGGGTCATTATAGATGCTCCTCATGTCCATTTCATAAATCACCTTTACTTTAAGTTAGACTGGGAAGTTGTAAAAATTGTTGTTAAAAAGGATCTAATGATATCAGTCTAATGAGACGTGTTCATTGATAAGACCTTGTATTTGGGTAATCCCTTTTAGTGGTGTGGGGGGGGGGGTGAAGGTGTGACCTGTCAGATAATAGTCTGAACCTCTGCAGGATTACCATTTTAACCTGCATTGCTGTTACACAACAGGGAGCAACCACCTCTATATATAATTGGTTTGAATGCATTACTTAGTGAATGGGTGAGGGGTGAATCTGTGATTAACTGTGGTGGTATGGTAGATATGTGGGTAGAAGTGTGTGTCAGTCTTTCACTCTTACTGTCTCTGCCCATCTGATCTGTTGTAGGATGTTTAATCATAAAAGTTAATTCATAGTCTAAAATGACACTGCATTAGTCTACTTTGTATCCTTGTCTGTTATATAGTGTCAAAACAAAGTATGTCCCCTCAGTGTATAGTTAATGGAAGCTTGCTTGACACTGTCAGGTTGTCTAAAGAATCCTAATGGATATCAATCTACCAGCACTGCACAGACTGACACCCTAACCAACGCATTTGTCTTTTGATTATTTATTGGGGTTTGGTTTTCATTATTTGGAAGCAATATCACTTTCCAAGAAATGCTTCTTTCTTGAAGACACATTTGGGATTTTTATGGACTTGATTACATTACCTTTTTTTCCTTTGGGGACCTCTGATTGGTATTAAAAATGCAATTCATAATTCTCTCATAAGTGGAAGAAGGGATGTTTCTATCTTAAGTACAGCCTTTAGACAGGGAACACACAGGATATTCAGATGTTTCGTCTATACAGCCTCTGATAAGAATCAAGACCAGTGACCGACAGTTAAAGAAACAATGTTTTAAGTACAAGAAATGATGTACTTACTCAAGATGTAGTATATAGTTTGGGAATGTTTTCTTAGTCGCACATACTCTCTTTTTTTTAAACAGTTGCAGCATGGATTGTAAGAACACAGTGCCACAGAAGACTTCTAAAGTACATCTGCTAGAATGCTTGACCTTAGGATAAATGTAACAAACACACCATATAATACTGAACTAACTATTACTATTACTTCATTTTAACATGGTCACATGAGATTTCACAAACTCACTTAAGACAATGTTTTAGTTCATTTGGACATGACTGGACTAATTCTACAATGACGTTAGGATATTTTGGAGGGTACTGGAGGGTTCTTCTTGGAATTGTTCCGGTTCTTGGAATTAGGCCAATATGCATTCTCCACCTCCCATTCACACAGCCTGAGGCATCAGTCAACCAGTAAGTAAGTGTAGACTGAGTTCACAACACATTCAAGAGTTAAGAACCATGGTCCAACCAGTTTGTGTTCTTCTTGGAAGTAGGTTGCTATGATATCAAGCTCAAAAGGGTAGATAACTAATCATTACCGGCTCTGTTTTCAAGGTTAGAAATACAAATGCAGAGCAAGATTTGATGGGGTCCATTGTATTTCTTTATCACAGTAAATGTGAGATTGTTTAGTCATAAGTGTTACTGAATCTAGGGGAAAGGAAAGTCACAGTATAGATGGCATTTTTTTACTGCCTGCCTGTAAATGATCAATGTAATTCAGTTCATAATTCACAAATACAGTGACCTGTCTGACATTGCCATGTGCATTTCCAGGGCTATAGTCTTCATATTAGATGTAATCTAAAGTATCCTTAACTGATTTGATGTGTAAGGTATGAAAAGTTAATCTGTGTACCGTGTGGTTTGTTTCTTAACCTTGGGAGAGAACGGCAGAAGGCTACCTTCGTTTACCTTTGTTCAGAGGTTGAACAATAATTATTAACTCAGCTTTTCCCTATTAAGTAGGACGGAACCTCTTGGGTGTTCATGCATGAGTCACTCCCCTGCCCCTGCCTCTCACCATACACCATATGCACCTTAATTGTGGCTTATTTTATAACATAGGTGTTCAAAGTTCAAATCAAACTTTTTTGGGGGGTTGTGTTTTTACACATGGCCACATTGTGCGTCAACAAAGGTTTCAGTCAGAAGCTAACTAGCAGTGGTGATGTTGCCACCAAAACCCACCTGGCCTTATTAACAGTGGGGATGTTGCTGCCAAAACCCACCTGAGCCCCTTTTCCCCAGGAGACAGCCAAGATTATTTACCATGAGGGAGATGTGAGCAGAGCACAGGCAGTCCTGGAAAAGATTGTCTTACCTGACTTCCTGTGTTCAGTTTCAGGAGGTGTGAATGTTGTGTGTCAGATGGCACCCATGGGTGATGGACTGTGGTTTATGTTGTTGTTAGAGCATGAATTATGGATTGTTCCTCACAGCAGCGTCCGTGTTCTGTTTCAGTAGGTGTAAGGGTTAAGTGTCATTCCACCCCTGTAGCTAGCTTACGGTGACTTACATTATAGACAGGAAACAAATATTCACCCCTATCTCAACTCTGACTATATTTTCTTCACTGTCCACTTTCCATGTTGTGGTTTCTACCATGGTTTGTGTAGCTGGGGGATGAGTGAGTGACGGAGGAGACAGATCAGTATGTGTATAGTCTTAAGGCCGGCCTGGATCAGTACGAGACCATATCATGGCACATTGACTGCCTCCACAGTGTGTTCTCTTTTGAGCAGCTTACTGTCTCTGGGTTATATAAGAGTGGTAAATGAAGCTGAAGGCCAATCCGTGGCCGCAGTTCTAATGCCAATTATAAGATCATGGTGACGTTCTTGAACTCAAGCACCCATGGAATGAAGTGGATAATACCTGTATCAACACAGAATGAAAGCAATTGAAAAATTAGGGAATGCCCTACTAATGGCTGAAGCCTAGTTAATGTGATTAACCATGGTAGAAGGGTGTAATACTCAATGTCAACTGCAGTCCAAAATGACTGGTTTCCATTTCCTGTGGCCCCACCTACAGTTATTTCTTCGATGTTTATCTGATTTCCTTGTGTACACAGCTAACTGCATTGTAGCTAATCACTCTATTTATGGTCCAAGTTCTTACGGCTGATGGTAGTTGTTCTAATGCTGGTCCAACAAGTTCATGAACTGGACACAGTATCCTCAACTGGGATCGGTAAACTGTAATTTAACCAGTATTACCAGGTCAGAATGAATGTCAACATAGAAAAGCAAAAGTCTGTTCCAATCGGGAATAGACTTTTTAGGTTTTCAGATTTTCAAGCCCTGTCTTGGCCAGTCAGACATGCCTTACCCTACCACCCAGTTTGTCTAGCTAGCTGAGCCTTCCTACACTGGGAAGAGAGAAAAAAAACATAGAATGTTTATGCTCAGTTACCACTGATTCTCCCTGTTAACTTCTGTTACTCTCCCTGCCCCTCCCCACCAGGGACAGAGGCTGTGTAAAAACGTTAACATCTGTGGGGGATAATAGAAGACTGCTATCCATGTCAATAGGAGCTACAAGCAGCAGATCACTGCAGAGGCACCATCCCTGGGTTTTGGCAATCGCTTTTGTGACATAAGCGCTTATGCAATCAGATATTCTCCTGTTAGCGTCTGGTAGGAAAGCACTTTGTGGAAATTAAAGGGTCATAGCGCAAACAAAGATCATGATTTTAGATCTGAAGTTTTAAGACTTCAAGGTCTTAAGGTCATTCTGTTGTAATGCTGTTATTTTATATTAAAAGTAATCATAAGTACTTATCCTAAGTACGTTTTTGCACTAAGATAAGGCTCATTAAGTGAAGCATAGATTGCTGAGGCCTGAATCACTTGTATGTTAGTTTGTATTTTAGTTGTGCTTCTGGTAGATCATTTGGCTGCTAGTTGGAAGCATGGAAGCATGGAGATAGATATAATGTTGGCAAGCTATTTTAACTTATTCTTTGAGACTATTTGTACGTTTCCAACCTTTGTCACTTCTCTGTGGCTGACCATGCATTAAGTAAGTGCAAGTGCATAGATTGTGCTTCAATCTATAAACTAGAAGCACAGCACAGTCCATGAGTCCAGTCAAGTAACAAAGGGTAAAACCTAAACAACGCTAACAACGCTTTAGCAGCACTATTTTCAAAAGACACAAGATCACACTGGACATGATGGCGGTGTCCAATGATCTGAGGCACTGCATTGGTTAATGCTTCACTTGGGTTTTGTTTTTCTTCCCAGAAAGGCACCTGACACCGGATCCTGTAAGATTGCATGATGAGGAGGGACCATGGAGTCGTGATGATTCTGTCACTCCTGACATTATTCAAACAAGGAGCATGTGAGTCTCTGAGAATGTGATCACACAGCCAGTACGGCAAATTCTGACCAACACAGTCTTAACTTTGACGCTAACATGCCAACGTACATATTGAAGAATTATCTTTGTCCTATCAGGCTACACATTACCAGGGAAGCCCAAACTGACAAGCTGCAGGTCTCCAGATAAGGAAACCTTTACTTGCTGGTGGGAGCCAGGTTCAGATGGAGGACTGGCTACAACCTACGGCCTCTTCTACAGCAAGGAAAAGTATGGCCGTCATTCTTTCAGTGGTTTGTTTGGGTGTATGATCATTTGCTCCAGATTTTTTTTCCATCAGTCATTAGTTGGCTGTCTGTCATTCATTGCATCTGTAAATGTATAAAATGGACCTCATTGTCAATTTATTATCACACTTATTTTTTTCAATTTCGTGCAAATGTCTTAACACAAACATAGCAGACGAAGACATATACAGATAAAAATATGTTTACGTAACCGTTATTATTCATGCAGTGTTTTGGTCACACTTGGCTCTGAACCGAGAGAGCACTTACAGGGCTGTGTGCCTGTGAAGACGCACAACACTGTTATAGAAATAATTACCCACATTGGCACACACAGGTGAATTGCTGGAATTGTTTATGTAGACACAGGTCATGACAACAGTTCTCTGTTGTTTTGGAAATAGGAACACCAGCATAACGCTGAAAATAGCGGGGTGCCTGTGTCATTGATTGGAAAGATCAAGGGTTGTGGTATTACAAAGCACTTCACTGAACACAAGGTTGAAGGATCCCTATCTAAACAGTTTGTTGACGTGCACCCGTCCACCTTCTCCTCCAGTTCTGACACGGTGTATGAGTGTCCAGACTACCGGACGGCCGGGGAGAACTCCTGCTTCTTCAACAAGAATGACACGTCCATTTGGGTCAGCTACAACATCACTGTTGTGGCCACAAATGCACTGGGGAGCAACTTTTCTGATTCTGTTGATGTGGACGTGATCTATATTGGTGAGCACATCTTCCGTATTCTTGTACTTCACTATAAATGATCTCACCAGTGCAGCAGATCAGTTTTGGCTAGGCTGACATTTTCGTTGCCTAGTGTGGAACAAATCAAACATGAAAAGTCAGAATTGGGTTAATGGTGAAACATTCCACAGACCAATGAACCAAACTCAATTACTACCTGTCAGACTACCTGAGCCGTGTAGGCAGTTTTAAAATTCTTCCTGAACTAATTTTTCTCCTTCAAAACTTTGACTTAGCCACTTAGCCATTTTAGCTTGAGGATTCAAACCATTATATTTGAGCAAATATTACAAGAAGTGCTTCTCAATTATACTGCCTACCCTGTCTTTAACATTTCCTTTCTTTGGGGAGTCCATTGACAGTTACTTAGTCACCTTAACTTTGTAACTAACTTTGTCATAAACCTGATTTGGAGGTGTAAAATATGTGTGAAAGTCCACAAGTGAAAGTCCATGATATGATCATTATGTGTGTTTTCAGTCCAGCCACACACACCAGAGAATGTGAGAGTGGAGATTCTGGAAGACAAAGAAGTTCCGTTCCTCAGAGTGTTCTGGAACCCTCCCCACAAGGCCGACACCCGATCCGGCTGGATCACCCTCATCTACGAGCTCAGAATCAAACTCAGGGGCGAGGACAAGTGGGAGGTACAAGCCTTGCTTTGCTGTCAATGATTTACTACTTAAAAAATCAACCAATCCAAAGTACTGCACTAGTTTGGAAGTTGAATGCCTTTATCATGTTGAAGGGGGCTTAGGGGTTCCACATCACCCATATAGGAGATATTTTCAAACATGAGGGCTGACCACATTCCCACCACCGTTGTCCTCCACCTTCAGGCCTGTTCAAGATCTCTGGCACAGTTCATACAATGCTTTCAAACAGTAGGAGCAGGGTTCAGGTGTGGTCACATCAACCTGCCAAGGAACAAGTGATTAGAAGGATATTCCTGACAGTTCATCACCTCAGCTGTGGCTCAGAGGTGTAGTGGTGCATTAGGTGACATAAGACAACGTGCGCATGCTAGTCTATTTAACCTCCAAGCCATTTATTTAGGCTTAAACTCAGGCTTAAGGACAGGTCACATTAAACAGAACTGTTTGCCTCATGCAACATTTGCCAAATTACCTATGTACCATTGGTTAATGTGATTGTGTTTGTAACGCAGTGTTAATGTTTGTGGATATTCTTCTTCCTTTAGGAGTACTATGCAGGTCAACAGAAGATGTTTAACATCTTCAGCCTCCGATCAGGAGAGTACATGATCCAGGTGCGCTGTAAGCCAGACCATGGCTTCTGGAGTGAATGGAGCACTGCTACCTATGTCAGAATCCGAAACTGTAAGTCAATCAACTCTAGCAGAATAATGCTCACAGTATGTACGGTCCATTCAGACCAGATACATGTAGATGGGAAATAATGTGTGACAATGTCTTGCCTCCTTTATAAAAACTTAAGAAACACGTTTGCCTGCCTGCAATCCGTCCAATTATGAATATTGCTTGACAAGATTTTGATGAACTATTTGAACCTTGGAGCACATATGGATTCTGTTAATAAACTCAAGTGATGGTTTTGTTCAGATATCCCTCGGGAGCAATCCATGTGGATCCTGACTGGCACCTTCTCAGCCTTCCTCTTCATCATCTTCGCATGCACACTCAGTCTGAAGAGACAAAGGTAGGAAGAGAGGATTTGGACATTTGTTCTCCAGAATAAACAAAAGGCTAAATTACTGTTAGTAATTACTAAGACCACCTCTCCCTTCTCATTAGTGTGAAGCACTGTCTCCTACCACCGGTTCCAGGACCGAAAATTAAAGGATTCGACAACCGGCTACTGAAGGTAACCGAGTCTTAAATCTATTATTATTAACTGGTTTCATCAGAATTATAAACCATAAATATAGTATCCATACATTATTTATTTTCCACCTAATCTTTATCCACTCATCCTTTTTGCTGGGCAGAATGGAAAGTCAGAGGAGGTGTTCAACGCGCTAGTCATTCAGGGATTTCCCCCAACTTCATCTGACTATGAGGACCTGCTAGTGGAGTACCTGGAGGTGTATGTCAACGAGGAGCAGGAACTCATCATGCAGGAAGGGAAGGACCTCCAGGACAACTGCCTCAAGTCCAAGATCTCCTCATCGGACAGTGACTCGGGCAGAGGCAGCTGTGACAGCCACACTCTGCTGATGGAGAAGTGTGGTGAGGGCTCGACCAGGGAGGAAGAGGAGGAAGACTCGGGTAGCAAAGAGGGGAGGAACCAAACACAGTGCCAGCCCGTTTGGGAGAATCTAGAGGAAGAGGACAGCCAGGCTATGGAGATTCATACTCCAGACTCCTCTGATGGAAGAGTGAATACCTGGCCTTCCGTTTTCTCCCCCATGCACCAGGGCATCTCCTCCTCCTCAGCCAATCCCCTGCATTCAGAGCTTGGAGGGATCATTCCAGGCAAAAACCCCCCTCTATCTCGCCTTGAGGCCCACAGCGAGTTCAGCATCTCCAGCACGGAGAGCAAGAGACCCGTTGCAGGGCGGCAGCTGCCCCCCTCCAGATCCCTAGAATATGTGGAAGTCCAGAGGGTCAATCCAGAAAACATGTTGGTCTTGCAGCCCCTCTCTAGGCACAGCCAGAATCCCTTCCAGGGTCAGTTTGCTACCACTAAGGAAGACTACAGCAAGGTGAACGGCATTGTCAGTGACCATGTACTGTTGCTCCAGAGGGAGATGGTGTATAATCAGTGTACTTGTGACGACCAGGAAAGGGAATTGAAAGAAGAGTTCTGGGATGATGATTCCACCAATCAGCCACAAGGGAAGATGGACATTCACACAATCATCACTCCAGCACAGAACTTGGGCATTTTCCTGGCACCCAATGGTTATGTTGACACTGCTACTGGGCTGCCCACCTGTTAACCAACTTATTCACCAATGAAAACCAAAATCAGATAGGGATGGCAAGAAAAACCAAACAAAGAAATTGTTTTGTCAGCGATTGTATATTTTCTTTCTTTCAAGAGATTAGAAACACTGATTTTATTTAACATCATGCCACATTATGAGTTATGAGTTTGGAATCTTAGTGTATGTTTTCAGGTTTATGAGTCATAATGTATATCTGATCATGATTGAGTGATTACTACATTATTGTGTTTCTTATGATGTGCAACTTTGTTTCTTGAAGCCAGACAGGTTTTTATAAATAATATGCTGTATATGTATATTTTATCTGCATAGGCAATATACTGTTGTGTAAAGTGATGTGTGTACAACCAATCAGGAACACCACTAATGAAATATATCTTGACTTTTCCATGTAGTAGATGTCTGTTTCATTTAAATTATTCAGCTGCTGATTTCAGATTATATCAGGTAAATCTATTTTGGGTGTTTTGTATATAAGAGAAAAATATTGGGGGGAAAATAATATAAAAGGAAATTATTTAGGGAGTGAGTTATTTTTCATACTGTGAGGATGTTGTGGTTTATTGTATGTGAATACATATATGGTTCTATTAATTTGTCCCATGGATGACTGTTGCTCATTAAAGATGTTATTAAAAGCATTTCAATCTTGTTCATTGATTATATTTTTTACAGACCAGTAAATAAAGCACCCTCTTTGAGAGCACCAGCATAAGCTAGTTCCCCCAGGGACAAAATTAAGTCATGTGGAACTGTGTGATGTGAAAGAAGAAGACCTCATTTGTTCATAATTTAATTCTTCATTACAGTCTATTCCAGAAGAATGACAGAGACAAACAGCAGATGGTAATGTAATTAATAATAAATGTAGGCTAATGAATGTGCGGACAATGAATGTTCAGATAGCCATTAGTCATCAGGCTATCTGTTGTTGATTTGTCAGAACTGAAATTTCCCATATTCAAACAGCAACAGAGACTTATTCCACGCAACATTCTGCTAGTTTAATACATGAATGCAATCGTCTAAATGTATTTATGTAACACCTGTTTACCTTCTGTAATTTACAGCAAGAAAGAAAAGACAATGGTTACTTTGTCAATCCCTGAAACCATAAGGATGTTAACGCTCTGCGTTGAGTGGATGGATTTCAAATCAGGACATGTGTCAGCTAAAGTGATGGGGATTATGGATTGTCATGTTTGTACATTTTAATTAAAGAGGGGATGGGGAATGTCAATGTATTTCCATCGCTCTGCCACTATTCGTTTTGTCAGATCGTCTCTTAAACTGCCGTTGCTCTGTGGAAGACTACAGGTTACACTGCATCTGGTTAAATAAGCATGTTTTCTTCTGTAGCATGCACTGCTTGTAGTAATTTACTGCACTTTATCTCCCGCATGTCTCCTCCCTCCAGCAATATTCTTTTCCTCTAAATAAGCTGTCAAATAGCCAAACTTTTCCTGTCCTGCTTGGTTTAATACACGTGGAAAGCAGGTGATTTGCTTTGCTGGGGATAGTTAGGGGTGGAACCAACAGAAAAGAAAAACAGTTTAACCCTTCTAATGCTGGACTATAGTGGACTATAGCCCCCCTGACCGTCATTGGTCAGATCTGCTCTCCTCCCTTCACTTCTAATTCGTGAAGAACTGAATCATCTTGGTCGGAAACTATCTGAGCAACAAGGTGATACGACAACAAGTGCAGCAACATGTACAAGTTTTATTCCCGGTTAAATGTCCACAGTTCGGCTCTGTTGGGATCCTTAGGATCCCCCTACCATGTTTCCGTTGGCATGGCCAGATTCCATCGGCCTAGTGGTAAGTTTCCAGGGTGGGATGTCTACGAAACATCAACCTAACCTTCCTTTCGTTCTGGGAAAGTTCAATTACCAGATTTGGATTGACATTTTTATGTTTAAATATGTTTTTGCCGATCAGATGTTCTAGCTAGGAACTTCTTCCACATAAATCAAAAGTGGCCCCTTTCAGAATGTCCAACACAGTGCGCAGACAGCTGGGGTCTGTCTTCACCCTGGACTCACCCTATCGAGTGTAGAGATTGTGATCATTTATTTATATTGGCTCATATTGACATCGTCTTCAACAATTCAATCTATTGTATTTAAAGTTTCATTTAATCTTTGTTAGTCCCAAACATAGCTGCTACTTTTAAGTGTCTAGGTAAGGCCGGTCATTGACACTAAGACCAATGTTGCCAATCAATTTAAGTAAATTTGGGGTATATAAGTCCAGGATTTCTACTAACAGCTGGATACTAATAGTATTTCACTAATGTCTTAAATGTCTGTACGGCACACTGCTTATTTGACTTGGGTCAGTAGGCTTATACGAAGGATTGACCTTGTAACGTGCTTCCTTACAACTGATTTAAGCAGCACCTTGCATACCATTGGCTAGTGTTGTGTAGCCTTATCTGACCTTTCATACCAACCCACCCAAGGTGTGCTGCCCATACTATTGTTACATCTTCACCAGTGGCTAATGTCTTGTTTTGCTACAGCAGATACAAACTAAAAACTGTAATGACCTTTCTCATTGGAACATAAGGTATTCAAATCATAAGAGTTGGGTAGGCCAATCTATCTAATATTATAGTGCTGGACCAGTAGCCAGACATATGGGGCTCAGCCCCAACCTAGGACATCTGATTCATCAACCTAGGACTAGTCTGATGTGAGCTTAGAGGAATTTGTAGATGTGACTTTAGGCTTTAGGCCTTAGTGTGTTACGATAAACGTAGACACTTGTGTTCTACATTGTCTTGGCAGGGACATGTATTTCTGTTCAAACGTAAAGAGCCACAGAAGTTATAAACCTTCATCTGTTTCCGTCCACAATTAAAACCCTTAATTCATCCCCTCCAGGTGTGCTGAGTCAGAAGTCGGCCTTTAAGCACCCGTCCCCAGACCTTCCCCCAATGCCTCCATGTCATTTTAAACCAGATGAATATAAGGTAAAATGACTAAACAGGTGCGTACAGAGTTTTTAGTGAAGGTGTCTGGACACCAATTAGTCATGTAGGTTACCATGTGTATGGAGTGAATTTTCTTACTCAAAAGATTTTCTACACTTAGAAAGGGAAACAGATAAATTAGCCCAACCAGTAATAATCCAATGCTATGATATTAAGCAAACAAATGGAGTGAGGTAGAGTGAAAACATGTTCTTGGCATCCTATAGGACCTGTCAAAAGAGCGTATGATGGAGATTCGCCAGCTCAACTGTCACCCAATGATAATGAAGGTGACGTACTACAAGAAACCTGTGTTCATCCACCAAGGACACATGCAGTGGTTATGGGATGTTGACGGCAGACGCTTCCTGGACCTGTTTGCAGGGGTAGCTACAGTGAGCGTGGGACACTGCCATCAGTAAGGTCTTTCACAGCGCAATAAAAAAATTGCGTATGACATCGTTGTATTTTAAAAGCTCCAATTACGTACTTCCTCTTAACTATTAAACTGGAGAGGGCAGTCTGGCTGGCTCTTCTGGCTTTTCTAAATAGCAGAAGTTGGAGAATACTGTGTGTAGTCTTAAAACATTGCTCAACTTGTAGTAGCCTGTTTACGAGATTGTTGGTGGTTTCTAATTCCTCGTACTGTGTTGGTGCAGAAAGGTGAGGGAGGCTGCAGAACAGCAGCTCAGGAAGCTATGGCACACCACTAACATCTATGTGTACTCTCCTCTCCATGAGTACTGTGAGAAATTAGCAGCCCATTTTCCAGAGCCACTAAAGGTAGGACTAAAGTAGTCACAGCCTGTACATGTGATGTGTAAACCCCAATTGAACTTACTTTACCTGGACCTGAATACATGTTAGCTCCCTGAAAATGTGTTTCTGAATGACTCAGGTTGTCTACCTGACAAACAGTGGCTCCGAGGCAAATGACCTGGCTATGCTGATGGCCAGACTCCACACTGGCAACTTTGACATTATAACCCTGAGGTACAGTAATCAGCGTTGTCCAGGAAAAAGATCTAGCAACAAGTGGAATATTTGTGTACATTTAAACATACTCAGCGAAAGATGTAAAGGAGTTTGCAAAAATGGCATGATGGATCGGTACTGCTAATATTAAAGCTACTAAACTGCAGATTAAAAACATTTTCACTGCACAGCTCCCTTTAATGTTCCTCAGGTGATGAACCTGTATGTATCTCTCTTAGGGGTTCCTACCATGGTGGGAGTCCTCAGACGATGGGTCTGACCTCAAACTCGGCGTACAAGTACCCCATCGCTTCTGGAATAGGCTGCCACAATGCAAGTCTATGTTAAATTCCTTTGGCATACTGTTTTTTTCTGTCTATCACTGTCTGTTGAGTTCTTTTAAGTTTACAATGCTCCTTTGTCCTGACAGACCATGTGTCCTGATGTGTTTAGAGGGCCGTGGGGAGGAGATCACTGCAGAGATTCTCCAATACAGACTATCAGAGAGTGCAGCTGCTCCCCAGGTAAACACACTCTTATGATGTTACCCTCAGTGACACATGCACACAGGTACGAGCAACACCAACAGGCTGACAGTCCAATACTCCTATGCCAACAGGCCAACGCTCAACATCAATTAGGGGCTTCCACATCATGTATCTGGTTGTCAAATTGATACACCACATTGAACTTGAGCACCATATCCAGGAGAATGCTTAAACACAGAGGTTGTGACCTCCTGGATGTGCCTGGTATGCTGACGCGCATCGTGTACTTGCAGTACATAAGGCTGTGGGAGGCAAACAAGGAGGAAAGGCAGATTGTGTTTGTTAATAGGAGTCTCCGTATGGAGTATGGTTTTCTATTCTCAGCGTGGGCTGAATAATATAACTTGACTTATCCATCTGTTAAAGCCTGCAGTCAGTGACCTTTGAGTCGATAGGTAACAAAAGAGGTACAGCTGACAGTTGGACTCAGGCCTTAAAACATAATTGCCAAGACTATATTCTGAGTGCCTGTTTAAAGTTCAAAGTCATTCACTTTAACTAAATATTTACCAATTCCAAGAAAATAAAGCAAACCATTTACTTTATGACTTTCATTTATCAACTTCTTTGTAGTAACTGTACAACCAGGAAACAGACTTATGTTCATGGAAAATTTGAAGTAGCATGAGGTTCAGACAGTGGGGTAGTATTTAGCATAATTGTATTGTGTCCAGAACTTTGGTATCATCTTGGCCGAATGCTTGCACGTGTTCTGTGGCAGCTCTCTGTTTGAGCTGCCCAGTTAAAGGTTAGATAACAGTGGCAGGTTTTTATATCCATCATTCCCTTTATTGATTAGCAAAGACATGACGAAAGATAGAAAGCTTAGGTGGAACATTTGGGGAGTCAGGTGGGTGAGTAGTTAAGGAGTTGGGCTAGTTATCAGAAGGTTCCCAGTTAGAATTCCGTCAACATGATGTTGTGTCCTTGGTCAAGGCACTTCACCCTACTTGCCTCGGGGGTGAAACATTTGCTATAAGTAATGTAATTGCTGTAATTCACTCTGGATAAGAGTATCTGCTTAATGATTAAATGAGTATAGGAGAAATTTGTTATTACATATTTAGCAGCAATGTCAGAAGAGCCTATAGATCGACTGCCCTGGGACATTTGGTGAGGATGAGTGTGTGTACATAACATGACAGTAATATTACTGACTGACGCAGTTCCCCTCGGAGTCCACGACCTGAACTAGCTTTCACAACCTTATAAACCATGAAAGACACACTCAGGATCACCCGAAATTATTCAAAAGCAATCATCCATAACCAAATCAAATGTGTTGTACTGTACATCTTTGTTGACTGTAGGTCATTGTCAGGCAAATGACAAATACATTGGTCAACTCAAAGAAGTCTTTGCTTCAAGTGTTCCAAGTCGAATTGCTGCTTTCTTTGGAGAACCCATTCAGGTATGGCTTTGAATGTGTTGAAGTGCCACCAAAGCACCAACTAAATGAATGTTTTCAAGGAGGTGTTTTCTGAGTATGTTTCATAAATCACCCTGGGTAATTCTTGGCTGTCTACAAGCTATAATAAATGACTGTGATTAATTCCCTGGCTGAGGTCCCTTGTAGACATATCTACTGTTTGAGTTTCTGAGTACATTTGAAATGTATTCACAGGGTGTTGGAGGAGCTGTTCAGTACCCTAAGAATTACTTGAAGGACACCTACCGGCTTGTGAGGGAGCGTGGGGGCATTTGCATAGCTGATGAGGTCCCAAGTCAAATCCTTATATACTCACAGTGCTTTACATGTTTCACAAACACAATGCATCAAAAATACTTCATATACTTGGTATTATATAGCTCATGTGTCAAACCATGTGCCGTCGAGGGCCAAGAGGGTGCAGATTTTCGTGTCAACCAAGCACTACTCCAGCTGATTTCACTAACGAGTTTCTCAGCTGAAGTAGTGCTTGATTGACGTGAAAACTTGCACCCTCTTGGCCCTTGATAACACATGGTTTGACGCCACTGTTCAGTAGTTGAATTAGTTGAATTACATTTAAACGGTCAGAAGCTCTCTAAACCTTCACAGTCATGCTGCGTGTGTGTGTGTGTGCGTGTGTGTGTGTGTGTGTGTATGTGTGTGTGTGATTTCTGCCTGGCCCTCAGGTTCAGACAGGATTTGGTCGTACAGGAAGTCACTTTTGGGGATTCGAAGGTCACGATGTGATCCCAGACATGGTAACCATGGCAAAGGGTATTGCTAATGGATTCCCAATGGGAGCTGTTGTCACAACACCAGGTTAGACCGAAAAGTTTTTTGGTATTTATGTAATAATACCATGTTCATGTACTATTTTTTATATGTATCTGTATGCATATGGCTGCCTAGCTCCCTAGCTATGTGTTGATCTATTCTACACAGACGTGGTATTCTGGTTACCTAGTAACACTGATGTCATCACTTACAAAGTGCATGGTTGGACATGCTGAGATGGGAAGAGACAAGCCTTGTGATGATGGCTTATTGATTTGTTCAGCAAAAGCTGACAGTGAATCGGTAGGGATCCTTTTTCAGCCTCACCTCCCAGTTAGGCTGTTTTAACAGGGTCTTGACACAGCTGTTTACTTCCATCATTCTAGGAGACACCTTACAGTCGCTCTGCTGTCTGTTCTTTCTACAGTCTTTCATCTCAAACGACCTGGATCATAGTGATTTCAAATTGATCATGATAACTTGATTCATCTCTAGTTTTCAAAGCACTATTCCAGGTTTATGTTCACATTTCCATGTTTCATGCATTTGATTATTTCCCAGAGATTGCCGCTTCCTTTGCTAAGGGAGTTCACTTCAACACCTTTGGAGGAAACCCTGTGGCATGTGCCATTGGCTCTGCAGTACTGGATGTAAGAATAACACTAATTGTCCAGCTTTGTGATTGTAAAAATTCTCTGTGTCTCAGATCTAATTGTGAACGTTTTTCCACGATACTTTGGAAATATGATCTTCAACTTAATGTACCACTTATGTTTGAACCGTTTACATTTTTACTTGTATTAAAGATGCTAGATTGTTTCATTTTTTATAGACATGTACACCCCCATCTCTGGTGTACTGAATAACAATATGGACACACATCGCCTAGCAAATATAGATCAGCTAGCAAATAATGTTGCTTCCACCACCTACACAGGACTTAAACTGTTCGACATGTTAAACGAACACTCATACAAATGTATATCTACTGACTGTATGATCTATTTACCTGGAACAGGATGTAGATTTGATCAACTCTTTTCAAACTGTTTTCAATATAACTGTTTATGTTCAGTTGTTAAGATGGCCGTTAATGTGTTAACGTGTTTTTCCCCTATCAGACCATCAAGGAGGACGGCACCCAGCAGAACAGTCTTGATGTGGGGACGTATCTTCTAACAGAGCTGGCCAAACTCAGGGAAAACTGGGACATCATCGGTGATGTCCGAGGAAAGGGCCTACAGATCGGAGTAGAGATGGTGACAGACAAAGTAGGTCACTAGGTTATATCTGTTGGGGGGTTTTTTTCTTTGTTTTTTTTAGCTAAATGTTCTTTTTAAGTAGTTTTTCAAATCCGATAACTTGAATATCACACAGGTTGAGTGTGTAACATACAAGTTTTACACACAAAAATAAAGACTTATTTTTAGGGAGGAGGGAAAACGTTGCAAAGGCTGAAAAAGTTAACGTGGAGAAAATTTTCGATGGTCCATGTAAAAAGGATCAAACCTAAGGGTGTGCGTAATGTCTTGATGAGTCCATAAGTAACTGTGAAGTGACTCTACCTCAGGTGCTGGACGTGGTTCAGTCCAAACACTAACCGTGCAAAATGCATAGCACTGCTACTGTATGAGTTCTGTTCCCACTTGGGACATGTTTTTAATTACTTATGTAATCAAACTGCCCAACGTTCTAATTACTTGCCCGATTACATCCATGAATCCATGAATACATGAAGTTACCAGCTTGTTGTTTTCCTTCTGCAGAGCAGCAGAGACCCCCTGCCTGCAGGAGCCATGAATGAGATCTTTGAGGACATCAAAGACATGGGTGTTCTCATAGGGAAGGGGGGGCTGTATGGACAGGTAGGAGCCCATTCCTATCAAACTGCTTGAGGAACAATAATGCATGTTTTCATGTATATGGATGAAGACGATAAACAGGATCACATTCCCTTTGTTATATAAAAAAATAACAATAACACTTTCTAAAACCTACGAACAATAACTCACTGTGAATGGGAGTCAGATAGCTCAACGGGTTAAGGCGTTGGCCTCATGATCGGAAGGTTGTGAGATCGAGCCCCGACTGCGGCTATATGACATTGTGTCCTTGGGCAAGGCACTTCACCCTACTTGCCTCAGGGAGAATGTCCCTGTACTTACTGCAAGTCGCTTTGGATAAAAGCATCTGCTAAATGTGTAAATGTAATGTGTGTCTTAATCCAGAATACGGCTGAGGTCATTTGTGAGTTCATAGGAATATATACTTATATAGATATATATTATTTACATTTATTCATTTAGCAGACGCTTTTCTCCAAAGCGACTTACAAGAGAGAGCTTTACAAAAGAGCTTCAGTTACCGAGAACAACTTGATAGACCTCAACATAGCGGGCATCTAGATTACAAAACATACATCATGAGAACCAATAAGTGGCTCAGCTGAACATTATACAAGTTTTAGGTGAGCCTCCGCCAGGCAGTAGTCCACCAGTGGTACAAGTCATAAAGCAACAACACAACAATAGGAAGTTTCTGAACTACAGCAACAACAAGTGATATTTCTGAGTGCCATACTAATGCTAGTGTTTCGAAGTGCCATTAAATTCTCGGAATAAGTGAGTTTTAAGCCTTTATGTGAAGGTGAGGAGACAGTCTGTGTTTCTGATTCCGAGAGGTGGGGAGTTGATTCCACCATTGAGGAGCCAGACAGTATATATTATATAATATATACTTTTTTTATAGAGGGGTATATTTATAGAAATGTTCTACTTGTCTTGTCTGCAAAATGACACAACTGGAATTACCTGTCAGAGACATGTTATTATTCTTTATTCTATATTTGTTTTTATTCGTCCCTCTGTGTTCAGACTTTCCGGATCAAGCCTCCAATGTGCATCTCCATGGACGATGCTAATTTCTTCCTGGCTGTATTCAAGCAGGCCATTCAGAACTATCTGGCCGGGAAATGATCCTACATACTCGACTCTCAGCAAGAGCCAAGATGGGAAGCTGAATGGATTCTCAATTGATCTTTTCCTCAGTGTTTCAACATCCCTCTCTCACTTAATAACTAAATAAGGGTTATATGAATGTCCACATGTATAAAAACAATACAGGATCCTCCTACTCACAGAATGTGTTGGCGCGTGACTGGTGTCCACACTAATGATGTCTCCTGGTATTGGCAGCGTAGGCGGATTTAATACAGAGCGCCAGGAGAGTATATACTAAATACATAATGCATTTTTTACTTGGGTTTAATATCAATTTTATTTACGTAGCTGGATTCGAACATGAACATAAACCTTTAAAAAAATTGTAATGGAAATGTATGACTTCTAACTCACTACCCTCAGTAAATACCTTGCAACTGAGTTGTGTAATAAACCCTTAGGTGACTTTGAGAGAGACTTTCTTGTCTGTAACATTCCTTTGGAAGGCGTAGTGGTTCAAGCCTTTCACGTTGGTGGGAGACGGATTAGCGTGTTTAAACATGCTTCATGGGGACATCAGCCTCCTCACTCGACTATCTTTATGGACATATCCATTTCCATCATAACGTTTAATTCCTGCCTGAAAAAAGGCAGAAGCATGTTTATTGGTAGTTTATTGGCATTAACGCAAACAAGCAGTATGCCTTTCAGTGTTTCATTCCAGGTAAATTGAGCTATTGTCATGAGTCTGAGCGCAGTAAAAACTTGTGGGACAAAGTTGAAGTGTGGCCCAGTGGTGGTTCTTCAGTTGTTGGCAGATGGCTTTCTTTAGCTAGGTCACAGAAGGGCTTAAAACAGGAAAACATGTTTCTATCGGCAGGTTTAATATGGTAAACAAAAGATGGAACTCTGATTTCCTGATGAACCTCACTACATTTAACTTACATTAAACTTTGTTTTTGGTGGTCATGAGGTCGGTTCTGTCCCTACTGTCTTATAAGCCTTCTGTATTTCCACCAGTGAAATGATTAGACATTCTTGTATGCCTATAAATCCCTGTGTGGGAAATGCAGCTATGTATAAATAAGGGGTTAAATCAAAATACAAACACAGTGGTTGGAGACAAACAGGTCATCTTCTCATCAAAATGCTTTTCAACATAACATTTCTTGCCATTTTGATCATTGATTAAAAACAACGAAACGGTTAACTGTGCCAGCATCCGTTTTAGACAGTCTGATCATTCAGACTGACTCTGCTTGTGAAGCTCCGCTGACGAATGGCGTCGCACCACCATGGATGGAACGCCGGTCATTTGAACGAGATCACCTGGACCGTGAGCGGGGCTATCTGGACTTCTTGGTGTCTTTCTTGCTCCTTGCAGAGCTGCGTGGAGGGCCAGAGGACAGGGCCGTGGCATGACCCGTGCTCTTCAAGTGATCAAACAGCTTGTTCCTGGTCGAAAACTCGTAGTGGCAGGTCACACAGTGCAGGTTCCCCTCTCTCTGGAAAAGGGTTGGGGGGGGGCGGAGACAAACAAGGTATAGGCCTACTATTCCAGACAACCTGTCACACACATAATTGAAAGCCCTGGCAGGAACAGTGTGTGTGGTGATGCTACAGACAGCTGATCCTACCTCAGCTACTTGCTCTCCTGCCTGAGGTTTCACGTTCTTCTTTAAATCTTTGTTCTTTTTTCCCTTCGCCTTAACAGAACTGGCAGGAACAAACAACAAACCACAGACTGATCACAAAGTCATCAACTCACTCAGTCCTGCGATGAACCGAAATATCTCAACAATAGCAATATTGAAATGTTGATCATTCATTATTGACTCCCTCGACACAAATGTATGTAGGTTATGGATTAATTCACAGACGGCATTGTTAGATGTGGAGATGGAGCTAAAATATGATTACCACACGAGTCACAACCAGGTTCAAGAACATTTTAGTGAAAGAAAAACAGGGTCCCACTTTTTTTTACTCTTAAATCAAGAGTATCACTCATGTAAGTGTTACTGTAAACTCCCAGCTGAGTGACCATTCAAAACTATATAATGACAAGAGTAGGTCACCTCTTTGTTTCTGAAGAGTGTTCCTTATCTTGTTCCACTGGCTCGGGGTGATCCTCTGGAGGCTCTGCTGGAGTCTGAGCTTCCTCCCCCTGGCCTGAGTCTGCTGGAGTCTGAGCTTCCTCCCCCTGGCCTGAGTCTGCTGGAGTCTGAGCTTCCTCCCCCTGGCCTGAGTCTGCTGGAGTCTGAGCTTCCTCCCCCTGGCCTGAGTCTGCTGGAGTCTGAGCTTCCTCCCCCTGGCCTGAGTCTGCTGGAGTCTGAGCTTCCTCCCCCTGGCCTGAGTCTGCTGGAGTCTGAGCTTCCTCCCCCTGGCCTGTGTCCTTGGATGGGGGGGTCTCTGGGGATTTCTGTCTCTCCGTCTCAGAAGGGGTGGACCCACAGGGCACAGGGTGCTTCTGCTCCTCCTCCTCCTCCTCTGGGACGCTCTGGAAGAACCCAGATAGATTGGTAAGATAAGACACACCCATAAAACAACAATTGCCATGGAGATTGGATTACAAGGGCAGGAACATAAAATGGCTCACTTGCACAACTTTCTGTTGTCTCTTTTTCTTCTTCTGCTTTTTGGACAACCTGAGAACATAACAGAATTCATGACCATTTCTGAGGCCCTTCTCCTGAAGTTACAGGAACAACATCAAAACAATAGGAAGGAAACCTTTCCTGAAGTGAATCTCATCATTCTAACTTTTCTATGTGTATGTACTGGCATGGTGTCACTGGTGAAGGTAATTACACACTTTGGTTTCATTACGTCATCATCCACCCCCTCGTCGTCGTTCCTCATCCTTCCTCCCTCATCCTTGTCGTCAGAGTTAAGACTGAGTGACTCTTCCTCCTCTTCCAGCTGTTGCCGTAGCAATGCCACCATCTCTCTGTGCTTTTTGGATTTTTCGTGATTCTTCATGCTGTAGAAGAAGGAAGTACCAGAACAGGAATGCAACGCTCAGTCGGTTCACAGAATCACAAAGGAAAATGTCCCTGATTGTGATTTAAAAAAATATATATTTTAAAAAATCTAGTTATTGAGCAGAACCAACAAGCAGAAGTTTAAAATGGGATATAACACAAAGCAAATGTCTCACTTGTCTAATCCTCAAGTGTTCTTTCATATTTTACGGAAACCCTCAAAAAGGGTTTCAAACTCCTGGAGGGTCGCTCTTCAGAAGGCTTTAATGTTTCCCTGCTCCAGCACAACTGATTCTAATAAAGGGTCATTATCAAGCTCTGTGGGGGCGTGCTGGAGCAGGGAAACATCAAAGACCTTCAGGAGAGCGGCCCTCCAGGACTGAATCTTGACACCTGTGTTCACTCTAATAAAGTATTCTGAATCTGAATAAAAGGGGTCCTGCTGGGGTCCTGCTTACTCACGCTTTATCTGATTTGAAGGATTTGTCACATGCAGGGCAGTACAGGTCATTAAAGTCCATGACCTCATCATCTCCATCTGGTAGTTCACTGTCTATGGGAGAGAGACCAGGTATGTCACACAGTAGGCACCCACATATCTCCTAAGATCTGCACATGATGTACAATCCTATATTTTAAAAGATATATATACACGAATACTGTAGGTGAGCCTAGTTCTCAACTGGCTATACACAGACTGCAACAGACAGACGTAGATGAAGGGACGATCCAGATGAGCACTGCTGAACCTCTGACCTCCTGTGCTCTGGTCCGGCTTGTCCAGTGCTTCCATCTCCTCCTCGCTGTCAGAAGCGTCACCAAACTGCTCTCCGTACTGAGCTTCCATCTGCTGCAGCTCCTTCTCCAGCTCAGACATGGCCGCCCAACTCGGCTCTTTATAGTCTTCTGCCAACCTGGATGTTGTCAGGACATTTACATGTAGTCATTTACATCACATTTACATTTATATTTATTCATTTAGCAGACGCTCTTATTCAGAGCGACTTACAGCAAGTACAGGGACATTCCCCTCCTGAGGCAAGTAGGATGAAGTGCCTTGCCCAAGGACACAGCATCATGTTGGCACAACTGGGGTTTGAACTGGGTACCTTCTGATTATAAGCTCCCTAAACGCTCAGCCACACGATTCCGAATAGCCACATGACTCCCAGTACATCATTAGGTGTGTGTATTGGTGTTTTGTGTATTGGTGTGTTCTAAGACAATGTGTACAGTACTTATCCCTAACAGAGAATGTTTGGGGCTGACCCTGAAAAGCCAGAGCTTACAAATATTCAAAACAAGCTCAACTTGCTCAGATCAGTGTAAACAGTTTTTTTTAGTACAGGATTAATCATACAACAATGCTGTAGCTTTAATCCCAGCTAGCTTTTAAGTTATTTGCACTTGATAAAGCTACCATTTGGTTTTTCAATTGCAGCGTTACTCTTCCTCTTTCTTTCATCAAGAACCCGTGTTCACCGATTGGTTGGGAGGCCTGTCACTCACCTGGCCTGCTTGAGTTTCTGCTTGCGTCTCAGCTCCTCCACCTTCTTGGCCTTTTCTGTGTTCTGTTCCTCCACCAGCTTCTTGTGGGCCTGCACCCGCCGGTCACGCTTGCGCACATAAGCCACTAGTTGGCGCAGCAGCTCGTTGCGCTCCTTCCTAGCCTTGTCACGGACCTTCTTGTTTTCCTTCTCCATGGCTCTCTTCTCCCAGCGGTTAGATGCCTGGCGGGTGTCATACTCTTCCTTCCAGGCAAAGTTCTTCTTGGTGGAGAAACTCTGCCAGTAGCCATAGAACAGGTGCACCACCTGAGGGGAGTGAGCGAGAGGGGGAAAAGTCGGTACCTGGACAAAAAAGCTCACAGGCTTATTCATTCTCCGTTTTGCTCTCCAGTTTCATTCACAATATTATGCTGGAAAATAGGATTTTCATTCATATGGAATATACAATTGTGAATGTCAATGACTTTAGTCAGTTTCAAGTTATCAGTAAATTGTTAGTTCTACGTTTTCTGTGGAAGTGTAATGTTGAGCACGTCTGTACGTTGGTTGTACTCCTGGAAGAAAGCATGCAAAGCTTATATACATGTTTAGCCTTTTCCCAGCACTGACTCCGCCATGACTGTGTACTGGGAAGGTCGTAAACATGCTTCACTAGCAGAGTGAGGACTTCGTACCGTGTCATAATCACTCAGAGAATCACCAAATGGAGGAAACTCCTCCTCTTCCTCATCCTCCCCTTTGCTGTGCTCCATCTCCTCTTTCACTATGGACTCAAACAGGTTCCTGTACACTGTGTAGAAACCCTGGGGGGGGGCAGGAAGACACACACAGAGAACCTGTCAAACCATCTTATGATATCTTCATATCAGAGAAATAATACCAACACTGCAACATGTTGATGAACGATAGACTGGGACACCAACACTGTGGTAGCACTGCAATCAAATCAAATCAACATTTATTTGTATAGCCCTTTTTACAAGCAATGTCACAGAGGGCTTCACATATGCCCACAGAACTTCCCCTCAGCCAACCTAAACCCTTAAGCAATGGTATTAACACAACCCTTACTGAGTCACGCATGTAAGGATGTTTGGGCTGTTTTGTGCTCAGTTTGGGCCCAGTTTCACATTGAACCCATTCACATTTACATTTATTCATTTAGCAGACGCTTTTATCCAAACCGACTTCCAGACAATAGCATTGGTCACTGATCATATCAACGTGATAGACCCCTCAGCTTGTACAGGTCCTTGCCTGTGTCTATTGTTGTTATTCAGCTGTTACTATGCCGGTTGCTAAGAGACACCGTAAACAATGTGTTGCATGAAAGAAATAATAAATAAATAAATACATCTTATAACATTCTAATTACCTGTGTGCCCGCTGAGCTGACATTCATGTGTCTAAAAGAAATAAATTACATTTCCAGTTTATTATTGTCTCCCTAGCCACATAAAACATTTGACTATGTTGTTACTCCCTCTCAAATGTGTCCTTTGGACCTTTCAATACTAAAAAGAGCTGTGCATGCTCTCCAATGCTTTGTGCACATTAACTTCATTAAGTCAGCAATGTGAAGAAAAACAGGATCGAGGACAGCTACACACTATGGTTGTGTGATTTGACCAATATTTCATATCCTGATAACTGTACACTACATATAATATGGCACATTTTCTGTCAATAGTGGACTATTTGTACAACCCCAACAGTTTTGCGGTGTCAAACTCCAGTCCTCGAAGGCCGCTGTCCTGAAGGTTTTAGATGTTTCCCTGCTCCAGCACACCTGATTCTAATCTGGTCGTTATCAAGCTCTGTGGAGGTGTGCTGGAGCAGGGAAACATCTCAAACCTTCAGGACTGCGGCCCTCGAGGACTGGAGTTTGACACCTGTGATACTAGACACATGTAAAGTAGCCTTTAAAGGCTGGGTGAGGTCTGGTCTCCATTGTGGGTAGTCAGCTAGGTTTACGCTTCAAAAGTTATTGTCTTTGTAGGCATATTTGAATACACAGCACACAACGTTAAGCCAAAAGGGAGACGAACTAAACTGCCATAAACTGTTCTGCTTTTTAGTCAGTGACTCAACCAACATCTCACAGTCAGTGACTCAGTGACTCAGTGACTCAGTGACTCAGTGACTCATAGTTGAATTAGACTTAGCTGCCAACTCCTGGTAGTAAATTGTCACTGCATGTTTGTATGCCAAATAATTTTTGCATTCAAATTAAATATGAATGCAAAATTTGAATTGACAACTAAACTAAATTGAAAAAATGACTGTCAATCTCCCTTGGACTGGAGCTCCATGCAAGAGGTCTCTTGGGGTCTTAATGATCCTAAGAAAGGTAAGAAATCAGCCCAGAACTACACAGGAGGAGCTGGTCCATGACCTGAAGAGAGCTGGGACCAGTTTCCAAGGTTACTGTTGGTAATTCACTAAGACGTCATGGTTTGAAATCATGCATGGTAGGAAGGTTCAGATTTCTGCCATGATCCAGAGGATCAAATAAATAGTTACAAATCATACATTCTGATTTCTGGATTTATTTTAATTTTTATTATGTCTCCCACAGTGGGCATGCACTTACGATGACAATTTCAGACCCCTCTGTGATTTCTAAGTGGGAGAGCTTGCAAAATAGCAGGGTGTTAAAATACCGTATTTTTCGTATTACAAATCACAGTTTTTTTCATAGTTTGGCCGGGGGTGCGATTTATGTGTGAAATTATTAAACATTATTATATCATTTCACATCATTAATATTATTAACATTAAATTATGAACACATTATTATATCATTTCACATCATTATTACATCCTTTCACAAAAAAAGCGATTTATACTCCAGTGCAACTTCTATGTTTTTTCCTTCTTTATTATGCTTTTTTTGGCTGGTGCTATTTATAATCCGAAAAATACGGTAATTATTTTCCTCAATGTACATCTTATAATCGGGCTAGTAATCAGATGGTTGCAAGTTTGAACCCATGATGTGTCCTTGCGCAAGGCACCTCACCCTCCTTGGCTCAGGGAAATGTCTCTGTAATTACTGTAAATCGCTCTGGACAAGAGCGTCTGCTACATGACTAAACATAAATATGTATGTATATAGTATTATACATATACACTACTATTATATACACTACATATTTAGAATCCAACTGACCATCTAGAAAAAGACCTTGGAGGAAACACAATGAGGCTAATTTGACGTCACAAATACACTCACCTTCTCATCGTCTCCGAAACCAGAGTAGCAAGAAACAGTAAAGTACTGGAGCAGATCGATGCTATCATCCTCATAATCTCCACTCACGCCTCCTTTAAGGAGGGCGTCTCTGTGGTTATCATACCTGAAAAGGACAAGTAACTAAATTAGGGGTGGGCAATCCTGGTCCTTGAGAGCCACTGCCCTGAAGGTTTTAGATGTTTTCCTTCTCCAGCACACATGATTTTAATGAATGGGTCATTATAAACCTATGTGGAAGCCTGATAATAAGAATCAGGTGTGCTGCAGCAATGAACCTTCTAAGTTCGTAGTCTAAAACTTTCAGGACATTGGCCCTTGAGGACCAAGATTGCCCACTCCTGGACTAAATGGATTGTCTGAGAACAAGATTGATCAATATATAGGTCTCTAGTCCTGGAGTGAAGGCTTATGTAGCAAACTATTAAATATTTCCACATTTAGACTCTATGTCCCAGTTTCACGACATGTATAAAGCTTAGTCCTAAAGTGAGAGAATATTTCAATAAAGATCTCTATTGAGAACGTTTTTAGGCTAAGACTAGGCTAGGACACTGGGCCTGTATGTCTAGGTTAGTCTGTAAAGATGAGGGACTCACCAAGCCCTTTCCTGCGGGTCACTCAGAACATCATAAGCAGCCTGAATAAGTTTGAAATGCTCTGCTGCCTCTTCCGGATTCTCCAAGTTTTTGTCTGACAATAACACAATACAATTACACAATGACACCAAACTAATAACAGTTTAACAAAATACGTATACCAGATGTACCAGTCGTTTTGTTAACTAGTCATTTATTTTTTAGTATTCCTTTAGGCTACCCTACTATAATTTAATATTGCTGGATTATATGCATTTGTATAATTCCTGCCTTCGAATAGGATACATGTTTATGAAAATTAGTCATTGAAACTTTCAATGAAAGTGTAACAGTCACAGCTGCAACCATCTCAACACGCCGGACTCTACTACTATACTATATTACTATATTACCATCATATTTTGCTACTTTATTGGCATCAGCAGATGTGTCCGCAAAATATGCAGATGTAAACCCCAAACTGTCTTGATTATTCAGAATATTAGCTATCATTCAAGTTGAATCTGAATAAGACAGCAGTGGTAATCTTAAGATTCTTATTATGAAACGTGTAGTGTTTATACGATCATTTAGAAAAGAAACATTCAAGTTTTCAAACAGTGCAAATTGACAGATGAAATAAGACAGTCCTGTTATTTTAAATATATTATTACCAACTTGCAGTACTGATCTGAACTTAACAAGTTAAATCCTACCTGGATGCCACTTCAGAGCTAGTTTGCGATAGGCCTTCTTCAGGTCATCATCACTGGCGTCTCTCTTGACACCCAACAGCTCGTAATGACACTTCATCTTCACTTAATCTGCTTCTGATGAGAATTAATGGAGACTCCCAGTAGAACCTGAGGATTCCCAGTAGAACCTGAGGATGGTGTTGATGAAGGTGATGAAGGTGATGGTGCCTCTAGACTGGAGGTCTAACCTGGGCTACAACCACAGTAACACGCGCTACCGTAAAACTACTCTGTTATACTCTGAATAAATAAAACTAAACTAGTGCTTGATTAGCTTTCCATGTTAAAAAAAATTAAATTAAATATTCCATTATCTAGATTTATTGGTGTCTTGCATCACTTTACGCCACACACTCACAGCTCAATCTAAACACACCACACTGCGCCGGCTGAGGCGCGAGCCATACGACGTCATTAAACATCGACGCTTCCAGTTTGGTGCGGGGCCTTTGCGCGTGCGTGAAATCATGACGTTTGCTTATTAATTGATGGAGCCCAATATTAGATTAGATTCTATATGATTTATAATAACATTACATTTATTCGTACGTATATATCCTACAGGTGGTTTCCACGTGCATTGTTAGACCAAGGAAAAGACAATCTTTGGGTAAATTGTTAACATCGAAGAAATTCTGATTTATTTTACAGAAACAAAAAAAGGTCAAACTGGTTTTCAGAGGTTAAGACCGTTTAGACTGAACGACAATCAAAACTAACCAACCACTAACCAAATTTGTAGACTCCTGGGCTACAGTAATAATTTTCAACTTTCCAGAGTTTTCGAAAACAAACTATTTGCTATGCTAGGCAGGATATGTTGTAAATATTCTTCCCATATATAGACATTTCCAATAGGCCATTTTTCAGAGCACCATTAGAACAGTGTTTCTCAACCCTGGTCCTCGGGGAATAGCTGAGACATTGGTTGTAAACAGCTCTGCAGAAGCCTCATTAGACCACTCATTTGAATCAGGTGTGCTGGAGCAGGGAAACATCTAAAATAGTATGCAGGACAGGTGTTCCCTGAGGACCAGGGTTGGTAAACACTGCATTAGAACACAAGTCATTTACTCAATGCTCTAGCTGATGATTCACTGGCGCATCCTCTGTCTTTGAAATTTCTTGTGCTTGTTCTTTTTAACAGCTGTGACAGCAGGAGCCTCCAGCTGGATCTCGACTGGCTTCTCCTCTGCAGGCGTCAGGAACACATCAGCAGTGACGTCCTGGTTCACTTCTTCCTTTGCCTCGGTTCTCTTCAGCTTTTGCAGCTCTTTGACCATCTGCTTCTCCTTCAGCCTGGCCGCTGTGGCCATCCGGATCAGCCGGCGGTTCTGGGGATGTGGAGGAGAGGCGAGAACATGGAATCAATCAGGAAACATTCATCCAGGCATCAGCAAATTTTCACTGAGATTGTGGCTATAGACGTGTTGCACTGGGTTCCCTGCCTCTGAACATGTGTGTTTTAGTCATACGGGGAGTCAGATGGCTCAGTGGTTAAGGTGTAGTGCTAGTGATCAGAAGATGAAGGTTGCAAGTTCGATTCCTGGTTGTGGCTATGTGACACTGTGTCTTTGGACAAGGCACTTCACCCTACTTGCCTCAGGAGGAATGTCCCTGTACTTGCTGCAAGTCGCTCTGGATAAGAGCGTCTGCTAAATTACTAAATGTAAATGTGGCCCTGGAGAAGACTTACCATATTGGGGGACTGAAAGTGTGGATTTTCAAAGAGTGTGGGGCCACCAAAGCTACCCTGGAATATTTTAATGAGATTGAGGACAAAACGAGGGCCGATTTCCACCAGTGCCGCGTCCTCCTCAATGATCTGTAGGAGACAACAAACAGGTTTTAAACAAAACCTTTTCCAGAGGATGTGGATGGACGGATGAACACTTCAATTCAAAATTGTTCCTTTTGCTAACCTGATAGTTTCTGAACCATATCCTGTTGTCTGCTATGGTAAAAGTAAATATGTGGTCCACAAAGGGCTGGCTTTTTGGGTGATACTGAGGAGTTGAAAATGTCTAAAAAAACAAAAACAAGACAAAGTGTGATTGTGTATTCATTTTTTGCATAACTTCAAGTCTTGGTGTAATCACCTAACCTGGATAACGTAATCAACAAACCTGGATGAATAGTTCCTTTAGCAGTGCATAGTGTGGCTCCTTGTCAAATTGCTAAAACAGGGAACATAATTATCGTTATTATTGACACTGTCAACACCCACACTTAGAACCGCAAGATAAGAGAAATAAAAAAAAAAACTCACAGGATCAAATGATAGCAGGGGTCTGGATCCTTTAAGACAGTTTCCTGTCATTTTGAGCTCTGCAAGTGTGTGAACTACAGAGGAAAGACAGCAAGTCAGATACATATTTTGACATAACCCAATCCATAACTGTAACTAGGGCAACGCAGATGTTTATGGAGTGCTGCAACATTACAAAACACATTTGTGGTTACTTACTATTCTGAACTAAGAACTTTGCAGATGGACCATGGGGAACATTTGAAATCCTGTAAAAAAAACAATAATTTGTTGTTAGATATTTCCGAAATTGTCAATGAGTCGAACTAAACATGGTTCAACCAAACCATAATACGCACCACATGTAAAGGTCCTGCTTTTTCTTTGCTTCAAAGAACAGACATTTGTTGCAATTCTTGATTTCACATACTTCGTTTATGACGAAAAGTTTATCTTTTCTGTCCATTTTGGTATCTGTGAAAAAGAAGCACATACTAGTTAACATGCAGTGGGGCTTTACATTTCCTCAACAAGGTCAGTGATTCTGAATTTAGGTGGAGGGAGAGTTTAGTCCAGGAAGAATGGAAGACTAACCTGCTTTAGTGTGTGGCATGATGCTCCTCAAGTCCTGCATCAAATGCCGGGTTCTGAAATTGATGCCTCTGGAAGAAAACACCAGAACTCTTTCTTTGTTCGTCCACTTGCCCTGGTCGGTGAAAAAGTGTTAGAAGTTAATTGTAAGTAAACGCATCACTATGGTGCTAACGAGTTTGTTACATTGGCTGACATATTTGGCTGCTTTACTACTGCTAACTCCAGTAAGTAGAATAACCTTACCCTGGAAACAGGTGCAGGAACGGTTATTTCATTACTACGCTCCTGTTCGGTGCTGCTTGGTGGCTGGTCTCCATTGTCGGCGAATTTAACTTTTTTTCCCTTTTCGCCACCCTGATTTGTTCCTCCACGTTTTCTCTTGAGCGGCGACATCTTCCAGTAAAGCAGCGTGGAGAAGAGAATCTAACGTCCGGTTTGTTTCCTCAAACCTTTTTCAAAATAAAAGCCAATAGACTAAATGTAGGTAAACTTACCTTCCCAAATTGCCAAGGTAACATCAAGGGGGCAGTTAGATATATAATTAAATATAATATGTATAATATTATATTATAAAAATAAACAAGATAAAAATAACCTAACATTAATGACTTAAGGGATTCGACTCATCAAATCTTTCAGAGACCATTTTCAGTGTGTTCATCCATTTCAACATCGACGTGTTACCGCCCCCCACTGGCCTGAGAAGTTTCTGTATTTATATTCCCTCACGCACTTCACGCCGGTTTGACTTGCGCTGCCTTCGGCACATTTTGACTCACCAGGCATAACTGGAGTCCCTGATATTATATATATATGTTTTTAGCATAAATCAAGTGTTAAGTGGAAAGCTTGCATAACGGCAAGTGTAAGATATGGAGAATATCAAAACAAAATATCAAAAGAAGCATTTTATGCTTTAAATAACAGCAAATTAAACCACACCAGTAACACTTTACAATAACATTGATATAAAAAAATGATTGAAACACTGCAAACAGCAAGTGTCTCTGGTCCATTCATATGTGTTAATATAGATCTATTCCTCCTCTTCATCTAGACAACAGTAATACTCCACGAAGCAGATCTGTCCATCATCGTTCCTGATCAGGTACTGTAGAGACAGGAAGCCTCGGCTGTCAGTCCTCACAGACACCTTACAGGACAGCGCCAACGCTTTGGTGGAAGGCTTTAGTAAAGACATCTTGTATCTGACAAGTAGAGTAGAACTGTATTAATCCCTGGGGGAAATCACACTGTTACAGCTGTATTGAAAGGTACGGAATACATGTCTAAAACACAAGACATGAGATACCTGTTTGTCTGAGTCTTTGTGCACTGGAATAGCTCCATCATGTCCGAGTCTTTAGGGTAATCATAGTGGGCATTCCCTGAATTTCCAAATGTAGACAACCTACACATAAAGACGTCAGATGAAAAGATGGACTATGCTAGAAGCGTACAACAGAACAAACGTGGGGAAATTGTAATTCTTCTCAAGGTCCAAATACACGTTTGGCTTCATCACTAGCTGGGGACCGAGACTTTCTTTACACACACACACACACACACACACACACACACACACACATTGATTAAAAAATAAAAACTCAGTTCAAATCTGACCTGAAGTATGGTTGACTTGGGGACATGGTGATCTGCAGGACCTCACTGCTCATGTCCAATTCTGAAAAAGCCTCTTTCAGGCTGTCAGACTGAAGAATCACTTTGTTGGTTACATTGGTGCTGCTGAACTCAAAGTCTATGGGATCCTCTTGTTCCTGGGTATTGATTTTACACACAGTGACAACGCCAGCCTCTTCAAGGAACAGGGTTAGAGGAAATCCATAACCTTTGTAGCACATACGCAAAGCTGTTGTTACGCCTGTCATAGAAAAACAAAAAAGATGGGTTATTACACTCAGTAGATGTGGAATGCATAGCATCAAATTTTTGTCAAGTGTCAGAGAACATTCTTGGTTGTTGTCACCTGGAACTGTGCTCCCTCCAAAGATAGTAAGGCATTCCAGAAGTACAGTCAGGTTCACCTGAAAGCCCACTGTGTCTTCTTTTATAGTGAATTCCTGGAATATTTCAGCCTAACAAAAAGACCATGTAAATTAATGATTCTCAACGACACACCACTTGAGTTTTCAGATGTTTTTTTGGGGAAGTCCACCCTAACCTGAATGAAGGCATTGGCTTGAAGACATTTAGAGTCCTCCACAGTTACTTTCAGTCCATTTGGTGTGGCACTGAATATGGCATAGTCTTTAAAGGTGATGGCTTTCAAAATGTTGGATAGATTCCTTGCATTATCCAAACTGGCTACCAGGATATCTTGGTCATCTCCAGTTGGAGAATGAGAGGACAGGGGCATTTTTTATTGAAATGACGGACTACCTGAAACCATCAACAATAAAATGCAAAAAGTTTGTTAGTTAGCTATCTTACAAGTTATTTATCTTGCTATTTCAATATGAATACCGCTGGTATTGACACTGATGTAGTTAATGATATCCACAGTAGGCTATCACAGTCAGAAACTGTATAAATAGTTTACTGTAAATAATGTACTGTAATAAACAGTACACATGCACATCCTTACCATTAAATCCTGACAGTTTTGCTCTTGTCTCAATTTTGGCGGATATTAAGTAAAATACAAAACTAACTTCTTCTCTTGATGTTACGGCAGATTGGATACAAACAAGGTTAAAGAGGCGCCTCACCGCCACCTAGAGTTCAGGAAGGTCATGACGGCTTCTTACAACATCTAGGGCTCAGAATCAGAATCAGAATCAGAATGGGGGTTTATTCGCTATGCAAGATAAACAAACATAGAATTTACTTTGGCAGGAATGAGCAAACATAGAACATAAATGTGGCCTACTAATAAAATGAAAATGAATGAAAATGAATACCATGTAAGATACACTGCAGATATGATACATATAGACAAGTAATACAAATGTTACAATAATACAAATAATACATTTCAATAATACATTTCAAACATTGACTTTAAAAACGATTATGTTTTTAAATGTTTACAAATCTTTTAAAATGATTTCAAACATTTATCACGCATCACCCTGTATTTCTTACGCAGCTTAAACTTTTACCACGCTGTACAGTTAAAAAATGAATGGACGTGGCACAGATTTCTGTCGAGTTAAGTTTACCTCCCCCCCATAGATCGTTCACAGCCTACTTCTAACTTCAGAAGAAATATCAAATTGATCGAATATGTTCGATTCATAAAAACAGAACAAAATGTACATTATAAAATGTCACCATCGCCTCCGAAGAATTTATATAACTACATACTTTTTAAAAGCCAGTAGTGAGTAAACAGGCTGTCTTATGTGCCTTCCGAGTAGTTAAGATTAGTTGAGATTGAGAACTTTCAATAGTTTATTTTGATTTCATAAATTAAAATTTTGCAGTGCAAATTTAATGCATATGATGCTACAAATCTAGTGGCTATATTTTATGGAAGAAACGTGAACACTCCTTCTTTGATGCTTGTTTGTCACTATTCTTCTTGTCTTCAACAGCCTCAGTTAATTTAGTCCATTTGACCATCAGCAGCTCACCTGACACCACGTGGAGCCAAGTGCCGCTAATTGAAGGTGACCCTCCATACAGCAGGTATCCTCAATGTTTTAGGGATTAAAATCTACATTACAAGTTGTCTCTGTCAATACAATTGATAACCCTAAATCAAAATTACTAGAAAAAATACACTCGAAATCAACACTTTATTCCACAGTCGAGGAATCTGCTACTAGCAAATTGCTAGTATGCATGCATGTGCAAATTTAATGCAGACAGACGTTAAACAATTCAGTTGACCTTTTTATTTCTTTCATTTTTTAATACTTTTAAACAACAAAATGAAATATTAGTTGGAGAACGATACTTCCTCTAATTCTGCTTGCTGGCGATAATTGCTTGCTAACTTAAAGCAGGTAGCTACATTTGAAATGTTGGACAAGGAGGAAAATGCAATCCAGGATTAGTTCAGAGTGGTCTGTAAAATATATATATCTGCGATGGTTTGGATGTGATCAGTCTGTTATCTAGTAAATAAAGTAGGTAACTTGTTGGGCTAGTTTGGCTCAAAGTAGGTTATGGCTGTTGGAGCATGTTGGTCAGGCTCAGTTCAGTAACACGTGGTGGCATCTGACGAACTTTATAAGGGACATGGCTTTACTGGATAAAGGGTTTAAAACTCTGTCTAAACACACGCATTTATATGAGAACTTGCGGCTTGCTGTAAGCATTTAATAATTGTCATGTATGTTTAAAGGATATCTTTTACACCTCACTATCACTTGCGTGTTCTTTTGCAGACAACCACGAGTGAAAATGGACGACTGGGTGGAAGAGGCAAGTTTGTTGAAAGGAAACATCTTTGACATGTGGTGGGAGTTGGATTGAAATTAGTTTTACAATTGCATTTGTTTATTTATTTTCAAACTCCAGGGTGCCAGCACCATTTTTGCCAGCAATAAATCAAATTCTGGTGGGTAACGTCTGTTTTAAATATCAATCATTTCACTAGTTGGTGTTTCTGCAGAGCAGCATATATTAAAAGTGAGACTGATTGCACTCATCTTGTTTGGTGAAATGGGACTTTTGAGAGATTTAATTTCTATTTGATGGATGTAGTGGTAGATAACCAAGGCTCTTGGAACAGTGGATATGGAGGCTCAGTAAGAGAAGGTAGCAGAGGTGAGTCTCCTGTCAATTCAAAGCAAATGACACATGTTCTTGGATTTAATGAATTTTCATCATTTAATTAATTTTGAACTATTCTGTCCTCATCAGGCAGGGGAGGGTCCAAGAGTTCTTTCTCTTTTGGTATGTTTAATAAGCTTTAACAAATGTATGAAAATCTACTCATGCACTTTGACTATTAAATGTTTGTTCTTGTTTTGAGCAGGGACTGATGAAAATGAGAATGGTGAGTAGTACAAATCCTTCATGAGTTATTCTGGATCATTCTATAACTTTAGCATCTCATGCTGCAGCTATTGGTCTTGATGCTGGCCACTAGTCTACACTACCATTCATCCAGCTGTGTAAAGGTTTCTCTGCTTACTAAAGGCGCTACCTTTTCACAGTGTTTTGGAAACATCAGTGCAACATTTTGTCTTGTCTTAATGCTAAAGGTCATATGGCATGGTACAGAACAAGAGTGTACTATTATTGTCCCAATGTATTTATTTATAATTGCCTGGATTCAGTGTTCTGTACCATGCAATTTGCAGTTCCAAAATGGATTTGTAAACATTCTGGCCATTGTAAACTTGATTTAGTGTTAAATGTGCGCACCTTAGATATTGGTGGGGGCAGCTTCCGTAACAGAGAAAGAGGAAGCTTTGTTGGAAGAGGAGGCAGGGGTGAGTTTGTTCGCACCCAAAGCTATTTGAACATCTAAGTATACTAAAGTGTAGAATGAACCAGCAAATCTTCTTTCTCACCAGGAGGTGGCCGAGGTTCAAGGGGAGGTGGTGGATTCAGTAACAGTAAGATTAGTCTTGTTCTGCATCAGACAACCTGTCAACTGGTTGTGGTTCAGGTTTTCGTGTCAACCAAGCCACTACACCAGCTGATTTCACTAACGAGTTTGATTTCACTAAGTGGAGCAACTCGTTGGTGAAATCAGCTGGTGTAGTGTCTTGGTTGACATGAAAACCAGCACCCTCTTGTTTCCGCTATGGCACAAGTTTGAGACCACTGATCTAGAACCTTCAGGACAGTGGCTCTCGAGGACCAGGGTTTTCGACCCCTGATCTACATGATCCTTCATCATAACTGTGATTTGGTTCATCCATTGTCTTGGATGTGTTCTGTCATTCCATTCATCTGTTCTGCTTGTAGTTTATGTGGGTTTATCTTGTTGGCTGGTTATTTATACATATTTATGTTTTAGATAGTGGAGATGGTGGAGCAGGTGACTTTGGCAGTGGAGGAGGTAGTTGATTGGTCCAAATTCACAATTATATTCAGTATTACTAGACCATGATATGAAACGATGACTCCTTTATGAAATGTCCTTGTTACACTAGGTTACCGTGGAAAAGATGAAGAAGTATTTTCTAAAGGTTCCATGTCATATCATTCATTTTATTGAAATAAATTGATAGAAAAGGCCCAGTTTGATATACTCTTCTGTTTGTTTTTTTAGCAAAGTTTGGTGATGTGGGAGGAGATTTGGAAAATGCAGGTTAGTCTCTGCCTGATGTCTCTGGCCTGATGTGATTTCTAAATGTGTACTCTAATGGCCTGAGTGACAGTGGCAAATCTGCATGTGAATGTTCCCAGGTCCAAAGGTGACGTACGTCCCTCCAGCCCTCTCTGAAGAGGAGGACTCCGTTTTTGCTCATTACGAGTCGGGTATCAACTTCGACAAGTATGACAACATCTTGGTGGATCTTAGTGGCAGCAACCCTCCAAAGGCCATCATGGTGAGCAGTACGACGCTGCACATCACTTGAAATACACTCATGTTAAATGGATACACCTGCCCACCAAAGCAAACTCCTTGTTTTTGTAAAACTTACTTGGCAAATACACCTTATATTTCTAGAGTATTGCCTTGACTGTCATTTGAATCAAACCTGATTCTGGTATTACGCCAATGGGGTGTGCCGTTGTTCTCAGTATGTTGGGAAGAGTTATTTGTTGACCCCTGGGTTTTTATCTCCTCAGACATTTCAGGAAGCAGCCTTGTGCGACACCTTGAACAGGAACGTCAGCAAGTCTGGCTATGTGAAGCCCACTCCGGTCCAGAAGCATGGGATCCCTATCATAGCAGCAGGGAGGGACCTGATGGCTTGTGCCCAGACAGGCTCAGGGAAAACGGTGTGGTGTAGTGCAGTGGTTCTTAACCCTGGTCCTCAGGGCCCACTCTCCTGCATGTTTTAGAATGTTTGCCCCTTGTAACACACCTGATTCTAATAAATGGTCATTATCAGGCTTCTGCTGAGCTTCGTAAGGATCTGTTCATTTGAATAAGGTGTGTTGGAGCAGGGAAACATCTAAAACGTGCAGGACAGTGGGCCCTGAGGACCAGGGTTGAGAACCACTGTTTTAGTGTATAGGTGGAACCCCATGTGGTGGAGGGTGATGTGGTCCCAGGTCTCTAACCCTCTGACATGTCTGTCAGGCTGCTTTCCTGCTGCCTATCCTGCAGAGGCTGATGGCAGACGGCGTGGCTGCCAGTCAGTTCAGTGAGTTACAGGAGCCTGAGGCCATTATCGTAGCTCCTACCCGGGAGCTCATCAACCAGATCTACATGGAGGCCAGGAAGTTTGCCTTCGGGTACGTAGTGTTCACCACGCTGTTAAGGAGGTGTGTTCAGTGTGCGTGTGAACGATACCAGACATTATCTGGACCAATGAAGCTTGTTAAAGCACAAGTGGGTGTGGCTTCAACCAAGACCAACATTCCAAACATCAGAGCAGTAGTCTTCACTGATTGTCTTCACTGATTGTCTTCACTGATTGTCTTTCTGTGTCCGATACGTAGGACTTGTGTGCGTCCAGTTGTGGTGTACGGTGGTATAAGCACTGGTTATACCATCAGAGAGGTGTTGAAGGGCTGCAACGTGCTGTGTGGAACTCCAGGAAGACTGCTGGACATCATTGGTAGAGGAAAGGTACAGACCCATGTTAACGCTGACCTTTGAGACAGTGCAGTATCTTAATTCTATGGTATACAAAGATGAACAAAACTGTCCCATCTCTCAAGGTTGGCCTTAGCAAGCTGAAGTACCTGGTGCTGGATGAGGCTGACAGAATGCTGGATATGGGCTTTGAGCCAGACATGAGGAAGCTAGTGGCGTCCCCTGGCATGCCGCCCAAAGAACAGCGCCAGACCCTGCTCTTCAGCGCCACCTATCCTGAGGACATCCAGAGGTCCGCTGCTGTTTCACTTCATGCAGCCAGACATGGTTTCAACTGAAACAACACGACTATAAGCCTGTAGTTGATCCTAAAATATGATCTAATGTATATGAAAATGTCTTGGGCCACTGCAGGTTGGCTTCTGACTTCCTGAAGACTGACTACCTGTTTCTGGCGGTGGGGGTGGTGGGAGGAGCCTGTAGTGATGTGGAACAGGTGGTTCTCCAGGTGGAAAAGTTCTCCAAGAGGCAGAAGCTGTTGGACGTTCTCAAGACTACAGGTACTCGCCTCACCTCCAGCCATGACAACTTCAGTTTGTAAAAGAATCCAGATTCATTTGTCTGTTTTCCTGCAGGTACTGAACGTACCATGGTGTTCGTGGAAACCAAGAGACAGGCTGACTTCATAGCAATCTTCCTTTGTCAGGAGAAAGTTTCCACTACAAGCATTCATGGGTACAGTTTATCATGCATCATGTCCCCTCGAAATGATCGACCGCAGCTGAGATGACAGTATGTTGTATGAGTCTTGTCTTGTGTTGTAACAGTGATCGTGAGCAGAGGGAGCGAGAGCAGGCACTCAGCGACTTCCGCACAGGCAAATGTCCTGTGCTGGTGGCCACGTCTGTGGCGGCCCGCGGCCTGGACATCGATCACGTCCAGCATGTTGTGAACTTTGACCTCCCCAACAATATCGACGAGTACGTCCACCGCATTGGTCGAACGGGCCGATGTGGGAATATCGGGCGAGCTATCTCGTTTTTCGACCCGCAAAACGACATCCAGCTGGCCCGTTCCTTGGTCAAAGTACTCTCTGGGGTAGGTTCATGCTATTAGCCAATCAGAATGGCTGAAACGGCATCTTGATCCAAAGGAAGCGTGTTTTTAAATCCTGTGAACTTTGGCAGGCCCAGCAGGAGGTGCCCTCGTGGTTGGAGGAAGTGGCCTTCAGTGCCCATGGAACCTCAGGATTCAACCCCAGAGGAACTACCTTTGCATCCACTGATAGTAGGAAGGTATGTACATTTACATTTAGTTATTTAGCAGACGCTCTTATCCGGAGAGACTTACAGCAAGTACAGGGATATTCTGAGGCAAGTGGGGTGAAGTGCCTTGCCTTCACCACGGCCGGAAATCGAACCGGCAACCGTTTGATTACTAGATCTATTCCGTAAGAGCTCAGCCACCTGACTCAGGGGTGTCAAACTCGTGCCATCGCGGGCCAAGAGGGTGCAGGTTTTCGTGTCCACCAAGCCATTTCACTAAGTGGAGAAACTCGTTAGTGAAATCAGCTGGTGTAGTGGCTTGGTCGACACGAAAAACCAGCACCCTCTTGGCCCGCGATGGCACGAGTTTGACACCACTGCCCTAAGTGTTTCAGTTATCCATTTAAAGCAGTCTCCTAGAAGCTGTGGCTGTAGTGCATGCTTTAACGTGCTGCTGCATCATGGGGGTTGTTCCAGAGTGAGGCATGCGCCCAGCCTGCAGCCCAGCCTGCAGCTGCAGATGAAGATGACTGGGAGTGAAACTCGAGCTGTGTTCTTTCAGTTTGGTTTTTTTCAAGACTTCTTTTGTTCTGTGTTAACTTTTATCTTCTTTTTTTATATCGTTTGAAAATAATTTTGTCTTAAACTGTTAAATGCATGAGTTTGGTGTGAGATGCCTTTATTTCAATAAAGGATTTTGTGGTTCTGTTCAGTGATTTGACTTGACCTGTCTGTGTTTTATTCCATATGGAGATTGATGATTAGTGTAAACACTTCCTCTTTGTTACTGTTGACAGAAGTGTAAACAGTGTCAACTTCAAGTCTCAAGATAAGACTGAGGGGGAAAAAGTTCCTACACATTTCACTGATGTCATCTTGGTTATAATGATATGTAGTGTCTTTACAAATAGTAAATGATCTCAACACCAGTCAGTAATATATCTGGTAGTTTATTTTATAACTTTGTTACAAATGAACAAAAACAGTATGTTTGCATGGATGGCATGCAGTGAAGTATTTCGCTTATTAGATGTAGTGTTTGGTAAATACTGATAACTCTCAAAAAACCCTTGGATATATTTCTATATATTCCCAAGCACAGATGCATATAGTAAAAGATTGAAGTAACCGTTGAGTCATTCACCAATTCGGGGAAAAAAGAAAAGCATGCACCTTTAAATTCTACACAAATAATGACATTGCTGTAACATAAGGCAAAGATTTACATAAAGTAAAGTTCAGAACATCTGAAGTTAGGAATAAGGCATTATTCAATACAGAACCATTTCTTTCAACTGTTCTATAATGTTGGTGGTTGAACTATATGCTGAAAGGTATAGCATTGTTGGGGGGGTTAGTCCTTAGTCCTTTTAACAAGATTTCTCCCAAGAAAGGGAAAGATTCAATCTTGATAGCTTGAAGAGCAGCAGCTGTAACAGTTTCATTCAGCGCAGTAGATGATCCTTCTCCATGAAATACTTAACCTATCAATTGCTACCATGTTGAGAGTAGTAATCCCACGGATGTACTCTCCATGAAGTCATGAATACTATTTGGTCGCTTACTCAATACTGCTAATATTTATACAAAGACAAAGCCTTTAAAAAGGTTTCACATTAATCTTCCAAACAGGCACAGAGAAAGATATGGCAAATAAATGCAGTATCCAGAAAAAATGTCAACACTGTAGCCTCATTCACTGTGGCCTGTAGCCATTGAGCTGGGGCATGTAGCTAGAGGAGGGATCAGCAGACTGCCCATCACAACTCTGCCCTTCCTCTGTGGGCGTGGTCTGCTGAGAGGCCTCATCCAGGGGGCTGAACCTAAGCATGGCCACACCCCCCTGCCGCTCCATTTCCAGATGGCTAGTTTCAGCCGCAGGTTGACCCCCATCCTCGCTGGCCCCAGGCCAGCGTCTGAAGTAGGGGTTGCAGGGGTAGCGCTGAGTCTGTCCACTGCCCTCCTGACCCAGCAGGTCAGGGTGCTCCTCAGAGTCCAGCAGAGGCTGAGTGGATTCGGAACGGGCAAAAGTGGGCTGCTGCTGCTGCTGCGTAGGGCCTTGGCTCGGACGGAGCAAGCTGGGGGTTTGACCCTTGTAGCCACTTGACACCACCACAGAGGAGTACTGGACAGTGCTGGCTGTGGTCTGTCCAGAGTCGCTGCCCTCGTCACTGTCCGACACACTCTGACGGGGAGAGGACATGCAGGAAGAGCCTCCGATCCCACTGCTGTGCTCCTCTGACAGGTACTTGTCCTTCTTCAGAGGCAGGCAGGTCTTCTCCTCTTCAAAGAGGGACTTGCTGTCCAACATGTCCGCCTCCACCTCCATCACACTCACGTCAGCAGCGATGCCTTCTTTCGGGGTGTCAGGCTGGGAACGAGAACAGATACATATTTACTATGATTCCTGTGTGCTAGTCATTCATTCATTCATTTTCTTCCGCTTATTCCCGTCAGGGTGACTGGAGCCTATCCCAGCTACTTTCGGGCCGTAGGCAGGGTACACCCTGGACTGGGGCCAGCTAGTCGCAGGGCTTTCACACAGACATTGACAGACAACATAGAGATAAACATTCACTCACAGTCATACACTAGGGACAATTTTTTCCACACAATGTCCAATTAACCTGCCACATGCATGTCTTTGGACAGTGGGAGGAAGCAGGAGTGCCCGGAGAGAACCCACGGTAACACGGGGAGGACATGCAGACTCCACCCAGAGAGAACCCACGGTAACACGGGGAGGACATGCAGACTCCACCCAGAGAGAACCCACGGTAACACGGGGAGGACATGCAGACTCCACCCAGAGAGAACCCACGGTAACACGGGGAGGACATGCAGACTCCACCCAGAGAGAACCCACGGTAACACGGGGAGGACATGCAGACTCCACCCAGAGAGATCATGGTCAGGCCCGAGATTCGAACTCATGATCTCCTTATTGGGAGGCGAGAGCGCTAACCGCTCTGCCACCGTGCACCCCACGTGTGCTAGTCAGACCACTTTAATCACTTAGGATTGTGAATGCCGACTGTGATTAGGTTAGCGTTCTCCAGAATGTTTAGAAGATGATGTGATGAAGTACACTTTACATTTACATTGATTTATTTAGCACTTTAGTTATAGGTATCAGCTTGTAGGTATCTTGCAGCTTACTTTGGAGGGGAAGTCAGGAGACCAAGTAGCAATGGTGCTGTTTGAAGGGTTTGGGACATCTGGCCAAAATATCTTTTTGATCCTGTAGATGATAGGATGAAAGACAAAACCAAATGTCATCATCTGGAAAAAACTATATTTCATCTTCTATACTCGTCCATTTTTCATGCAAGATTGTGGTTGAAATGAGCAGATCTCACTTGTCTACGAAGGGCTGAGTCCTAAATCAGCCCCCTCAGTCTTCATGATCAGGCCAAATCAAAAGGCACTTTTTATACCAACACAACACGATTAAAGGATCAGATGGATCTTGGAACTCACCAGCTCTTAAAATTAAACCACAGTATTAAGACCGCCAATACACAGAGCAGGAAAGCAAAGCATGTTCCCACCACGATGCCTTCTATCTGCCCTGGAGCTGAGAGAAACACAAAGAGGTTATCTCATGGGAGATCCTCAGGAACAGTGCAGTTATCTCATGGGAGATCCTCAGGAACAGTGCAGTTATCTCATGGGAGATCCTCAGGAACAGTGCAGTTATCTCATTGGAGGGTTACAGTACATCTCATACAGAACTGAAAATAAAGCATGAGTGAAGCATAAACCTTTATACCAGAAGATAACCTTGGCAAGTATCTGAGCATCAAAACACTGCATTAGGTTATCCATATTTACAAAGCGACTTCCGAGAGAGCTTTACAAAAGAGCACTGATCACAACGACCCAAACATTAAGCATTCATTGTGGAAAAAACAAATAAGTACCAAAAGGAAGAACCATACGAGCTTGCAGTTAAAGTTACAATTAAACAACATGAACCTCAAACATGCAAGAGTGTATCCGTAGAAAAGCAAGCAACAATAATATAATTCACAGCGAGTACAAGACTTTTGAAATTTCCTACAGCTCTGGTAACAGACCACTGGGACCACTGGGACCCCAAAACCATTGAGAAGGAAAGTTTTGAATGAGGAACAGAAAGGTTCCATTTAAAAGGCCACTGCAACCTAAACCCAAATGAATACATGCGTTTCCAGAGCCGTGGATGCTGATATCCACAGCATTGGGACAGTGATCAGATCATATGATGACTCACCATATTGCAGAGTGGTGAAGGACATTTCAGAACAGTCGGCGAAGCCATTGACTGTATACGCTCTCATCCAGACCACATATTTGGTGCTGCTGGACAAGGGCTTCAGTGTGTAGGAGCGGCTTGTCGGAGGGATCGTTTTTTTAACTGAAACAGATGGCATAACTGAAATTGAAGTAAAATACATCATTTTAGGGGGGGGGGGGGGTATCATTATAATGTGACTGTGATATGAATGAATGTAAGTACATTCAGTACATTGAGTAATTTAGGAGACGTTCTTATCCAGAGCGACATACATCAAATACAGGGACATTCACCCCTGAGGCAAGTAGGGTGAAGTGCCTTGCCCAAGGACACGTCATGTTGGCACAGCTGGGGTTTGAACCGGGTACCTTCTGATTACCACATGACTCCCATAACAGTTCTACCAGATTAAATACTGACACGAAGAGACATGTTGCACTAGAGTCAGTAAATCACTCCACTGGATCATTTACTTACTATATTCCTTGTCATTTAACCTGCAGAAGATGGTATAGTTGACAATGAATCCACGTTGTTTGTCTAGTGGAATGTCAAACCATTCCAGCTCCACGTCATACTTCCCAATTGTCTTCAATCGCAAAGCTGGAGCCTCCAGTGGAGCTGAATATGAACAGAATCAATAGAATTATAAAATAGTACCTGAAGATCTGTATGCACATTCAGTATTAGCAATGCTCAGGTGAGATGGTGAAGGAAAGTGGATCAATAAATCTTCGGAACATTACGTGCTTTACCTCCTTGCTCCAGAAAAGCCACTGTTGTCATCGGTTTCCCAGCCATCCCAGAATACATCGGATACACTGATATGTTGTAGCGTTTAAACTTCTGAAGATTACCTTGATTGGGAAATGTAAATCAAGTAGATATTTCAACTGGACAATCTAGTTCAGTAATCATATTAATGATCCATTCTTTATAATCAGGTGTGTTGGAGCAGGGAAGCATCTAGAACATGCAGAGTCCCTGAGGACGGGGGTTGAAGAGCGCTGATCTACATGATAATAAGCATGAGAAACAACACCAGTTGACTTGACTCAATAGAATTTGTTAATGTGCGCCCCCTTCTGTCCAAATAAGTTATTTCTTATATTAGTTATTTCTTACCAGCCATTGCATAATTTCTCTAGACAGTCATTCTACACTCAGAAAGTTTGATGCATCATTTTCATCATCCAATCAATTTTATATTTAAAATAATTAATTTTGCATTTCTATTTTATTTCCAGTTAATAACAAACGATAAACAATTGACTAATCCTTACCCAAAATGGCTGCCTGACTTTTGTGTTTGTTTTCTCTCTGCCAGTCCATCTGGCCGTCACTCACAGACACCCAGTCCACCACATACTCAGACAGGTTGACCCTGTTTACGGATGTCGGTTCCCATTTTACCCACAGCTTCCCTTCATGGGTGTCCCAACTTAAAGCCTCCTCATCAGGAAGATCTGAAACACACAACACACATAAGGAACTCTCCATATACAGTGAAGGTTGATCACACACACACACACACACACACATTTTAATACAGAAGAAAAGAACACACATTTGATACAATCAGAATACTCAAAGAAGGGACACAGCAAGGTCACGTACCTTTACTTATCTTCGGGATGACTAAGGATGCTACTGGAGACCCGCCCATAGAATTGCGGGCAATCACAGCAAAGTGTGCTGTTACACTGTCAGATATGTCAATCGTGCGAAATGCAGTAATTTTCCTTTCTTGGGAGCTTGAATCCAGATCTGTATTGTTGACTGTCACAGTCTCCCATTTCCCATTTGGAAACCTAATGTCATATTCGCTGATCTTTCCATTGGACTCTACAGGAGCCTAACAAAAAACAGGTGGCAAAAACCATAACATAAGTTCCATAGATGATCATGTTGTGGTCTAATGTGTTTGAAAGGGCACACTGACCACCAGTAATCCCATACCTTACCTTAGTAATGACTTGCACTGTTCGCTCATCTCTTCCTTCCACAGGGACAATAACTCGCCACACATCTGGCTTACTTGTGGGTTCTAGAAGGGAAATGGGAAAACAAAAGATGATCCAGATTGAAAAATACATATTCTAGTCTAGCACCCTTGGATCAGACGGCCATGATTCACCACTGCAGACTTGAAAAGTCTCAGCACATTGTAAGTGGCTGTGCTTTGATATTTGAGCCTCCCGTACTCACTGGTTTCAGGGGTCCTGGCCTCAACACTTGTGCTCCAGTCGCTCCAGTGTCTGCCCCCCTCCTTGTGTATGCAACGCACTTGAACCACATAGACAGTGTATGGCTTAAGGTCCTGAAGCCGAAAGGATGTAATGTAGTTCTCTGTGTCACTTTGAGGCACCTGGGTACACATTAAAACCAGTGACAAATGGTCAGACTAACATTTGTGTTGCTTGTTTAAGAAACATGTACCGACTGGAAATTATGCAATATAGGTTGAAATGTTTCACAATCAGATTTACCTCAAACCACTCTCTGGAGCCAGCTGTGCAAAACCTTATGTTGTATTTCAAATGTAAAAACTCTTTTTCAATAGGATGTTTCCATTCTACACGGAGGGACCTGGGAAATTCCTTCTCTGCGATTAGCCGGACTTCAGAGGGGGGATTGGTTTTCACTGTAATACAGTATTTAATCACAATCAGTATGAGAGGAATTCCAATGTCAAATGCGAAAGCCAAAGTCAAAGGAACCGTCCACTAGTATACGTACCTAAATCATTGGCATCAATCTCCAGGTGATCTGACTGGATCGCTCCTAGTTTGTTCTCCTCTTCCACCCATATGTCCAGCAGCATGAAGCTTGGAAATGTGGACAAGTCTACAACCCCACTGCCTCTCTGTGTACGGTTTTTATATAGTTCCTTTTCCGAATCGCTGAAGGGCAAAAAAAAGAACTTGTGACACTCCAGTACTGTGCACATGTTGAGGAATCCACACATGCATAGATTATTGATGATCAGAAGCATAGGGAGGGGGACGCTCACCTTTGTAGGACGAACAGAGTGTACTTGGCGTCCGATTGTGGCTCCTTCAGTCCAGACACCCACGTACAGGATATGAAAGAGGAGATTCGCCGACCAGACTGTAACGCTTTGCAAGATAGATTGGTCGGTTTTTCCAGTGGATCTAACCAATATGAAAACGGGACAGGTAGAAAAAGGTTCCGATATATTAAAGGCACCACTGTGGAGATGAATTGGAGCAAAATGAAACTTTCCAGAATAAAGACTTGAAAGGTTCAATGGAAATACTAACACTCTTTAGACAGTAGAATCCCATGGACAGGATTTGTTAGTCTTCGACTGTTACAAAACAACCATGACTCTGTGGTATCAGTGATGGTAATACTGACGTTCACAGCAGAATCATTTATTTTGGTGTATTGTTCTTTCGGTATTTCTATGCCGTTAGTCCAATATATGTCATCTGCTGTGGATAACGCATCTTCGTACAACACACATGTAGCAGTGAAGTTTTTACCAATCTCCACTGTTGGAGACTGTGGCTGTATCATTCCATAGTTAACGATACCATCTGAAAAAAAAATCCAATTGATACAACACATCAATACAAAACACATTTTTAAAGCTTATATTGTTTTTGTTTATTGTACTCAGTGCTTCCAGTTTAAGTAGGCTTACCAGTCTTGCCAGTAAAGGCCAGGAATACCAAAGATAGAAATGGCAGCAAAAAACTCAGTGTGTCCATGATGTCTAGGATTTAAAGATAGGTAACTATACACATGATGAAAATGCTTAGCAAAACACAATATAAGAGAAGTAGCACAGATTTTGGATTAGACACACACAAACACACACACAATATGGTTTGCTTAATCCAATTTTGGAATGCTTATGATACAAATACTGAGATCATGCTGCCAAACAATATGTTTTGATTTTATTGGTACCGTGTTAAATTTTACAAATACATGCGTTGTTAACAAAGCATACTTTGCTTCAAAAGCCCCCCTTAAATGGAGGCAGACTGGGCTACAGGCCTGAATATCATCATAGTGTCAGTCCCCCTCTGTCAGACATGTTTACTGTCGACGAACGAGGGAAATATGGAGAACATTTGTTTACAATGTAACTACAGAATGTTTATTTTATTATTAACACAAATGTGTCTCAATATCTGTGGACATTCAAGTTAAATTAAAAGAGAGGTGAAATGTACCACGGCCACGGAAAGTTAGGCTATATGACTTAATTACAGATAGAGAGTGGTAGCGCCATTACATTAGTCAGTGCTACGTGCTGGTCTGGGTGTTCAGTAGCGCCAGAGGAAGTGTATTCAGACCGAAACGCTAATTTAACAGATACACTTTATAGTTAGTCCCATCACATACAACACAACACAGCACAACACAACACAGCAGACAGACAGAGACAGGGAAGGTTAGCAGCAGCATGCAGCAGGTTAGTTCACATGTAGGCTAGTGTTCATTTACTAAAGCTAACTTAACTAGTCAACAACTCGATCATTATGTGCATTAAGAAACACTTACATCAAGCTTGCACAGCTGTTTTTGGCCAGTTGGGGCGTTTTTGGAAACCCTTTAAGAAAATAACATGTTTGAATCCACCGAATTACCAATAAATATATAGATTTAGCTATTAGACAGATACTGAGTCGATAACTCGTCGCTGTCTTCTACACCTACAGTCTGGTCCCACCTCCACTTCCAGTTCGTCCTGTATTGAGTGTTGATACTTTGCATCGCGGCGGATAAATAACAGACTTACAATCATGAAGATAAACTAAGCAAACGATTGCGAACGAATGTCTCTCAACAATTCGTTTACAAGTTTGCTTACGTAATGTGTCTTGGGATACTTATTCGGTGATTGGCCAACAGGACTGTCGGTGAAAATATTACTGACCAATCACAGTTGTTGCTCTCAACCAAACACTGCAGGTTTCCAGTCAGTCTCCACCCACTTCCCCTCATCTGTCTCGAGTCCCAGACATAGACGTGGTCTCAGCTATGATCTCACATTGTTGTAGAAGTCTGTGCTTAAAACAGCATAGATATAATGTCATATATCCTTTTCCTGTGATATTAACATTATGAAGAGCAACATACAACAACAAATACACTGTTATGGATGTAATACTAATGTTATACAAAACCAGAATCATATTTATAGTCTTACTGCATGGCAGTATTCATTCAGGACATGAGATAGCCATGACTAAATTGATTATATGTTTTAAACACAAACACTCTCATTAGGTGATAAAAACATCATATTTTATTCATTTAACCAAACATAACACGTAAGGATTTCACATAACAACAGAAACATAAAGAATGTCTTCATTGAAAAGTGCAAGAAGATCTAACAGTATATAGCGCATGCCCTCTGTTGCAGTGTTACATTAGTGTAAATTTGTAAAAATAGAGTCCTGTTTTTAAACAATAAATGAAAATCGGTTTGCTATTTTGTCAGATTCTTACTGATCAGTTCTCTTGATGAGTTTTGTGTCACAGTTTGACTTGAATAATATACATCTGGACGCTCTATAAGCTTACATTTCTCTTTAAACCAGTGCTCCATCATTTCACACCTGAGAAGAATCAACATGCTGTAGATTGACCCAATCAAATAACAGTCACGATATCTTGGGTCAGTAATCAGTCATAAGCTCAAATATAGGCCTTTTTAGGCATTACTTTCTGGTCCTATTGTCTGTATGTCTGACAGGTGTTGTAAATAGCTCAAAGCCATGCAAATACAAAAATATGTGCAGGGAATGGATGATCCATGAGATTTTGGGTTGTTATAAACCCCAAATGTCCAGTTTTGTAACAATTGTCACATGTTATAAAAGGTTTATGGAACCCCACAGTGTCTACGAGAACAATGTCATATACCAACTTTCAGTCTGCATGTAAAACAGATTCCTTGAGTCAGTAATGGGAGGATGATGATTCCCTTTTCCAAGTGCATCAGGTAAACCCACATTCCTCACTCTGCAAACCGTCAGAACCTTGTGGTCGACTCAGGTTCTGTTCTCCACAGTGTCAATGCGTCCATCCGTTTTAGTTTCAGTCACAGTGGGACTGTGTCTCCTCTGGGAGGGAATGGCTGGAAGGACCTGGACTGTCCTTAGAGGATCTCCATTGAGCATGGGCAGGAAGGAGCAGAGAGACTGGCTTTGGGGTATCCCAGACCTTTGGGACTTGGAGGTGACAGGTGGGGGGAGTCCTCCTGAAACCCGACCCAGGGTGTTGAGGGGCAGGGACTTGGACTTCTTTACTCCTTTGGAGACTTGGTCAGGTGGCAAAGAAACTGCGATGGGAAATAGAAATAGTTCATTTGAATTATGTCCTGATCAAGGTATTAAAATGCAAGTATCCACACAACCTTACTTTAACTACCAAAGACTTCACATGAACACTCTGTGGACAGGAAGAATACAATTAGGGTGTGGAGCAGGTACTTACACCGGTGGGTACAGTGATCACGAATGGGAGCTAAGCTGTTGCGTGTAAGAGCAGTATCCCTCATCTTCAACCTGTCCAGCGGTAGCAGGTGTGTCTTTGGAGCTGCGAAAAAAAAGATGAAACTTAGAAATGGAGGATGGATGTTATTCCTCTTAACGAGAAACAAAATCAACTCTCAATGTTAAGACATTGCTTGAGAATAACTATGAGACTCAAATACTCTAAGTATTAAAACAAAATAACTACAAATGTAGTTTATTTTAACACAAAAAGATTACAGTACAACACATTGACTGAGTGAAGTGCATCTTTTAGTGAATCTTTGAGAAAGTCTCAACAAGAAGTCACTAACTCTGTCATAACTGTCTAATCTTTTGAGGTAGCAAACTTAGACTTATCCACACATCAAATGATTAAGATACTTTTTTTGTCACTTAACCATTGCATAGTACCTTGTTCATTCTTTAGAGTGTATGGAGCTTGGTTGGGACAAACAATATCCAAAGGACCGGATGTCTCGTGCAACAGTTTATTTAACAGTCTCTCTGTAGGGGGCGCTATCCAGCACTTCGGAGCCAAAACAGATTGATTAGACTTTGTCGTCCAGGTATGGTTGACCAGAGCATGTCCCTTTTGCCTGCTGTCAAACAAGTCATGCTCACTCTTGCTTTTCTGAGACCGGTGAACAAAGTGGTTCACGGGTGGTCCATTGACTTCAGTCTGCTGCACTGCATTCTGGGAGCACTGCAGCAAAGAGTTCCCCAATGTGATTGGTGGAAGGCTTTGCGTCCGTATGGGAGGCAAACCGTTGTAGTCTTTCTCAGTTTGGTCATCGTGAAGATGAAGCTTCTGGGTTTCGGTGGGTATTTTCCTCATTCTGAAACTTTCATCTTTCATCATTTCATCTCCCAGCTCCTTGTTCATCAAGGAAGAGGAAGAGGAAGAGTCCACCAGACAGTCGAACATGGTGATGATGTCATCCACCTCAGAGGTCTCCTCGGTCAGGTTTCTGTCGTGTCTGAGCTCTCTCTGTCGGGCAAGATGGTGCTCCTTCTTCCTCTTGCAGGAGAAGATTTGGTTGAGCATACGAAACTTGCCTTCCTTCTTCTGAGTCTGGTCACTTCCCTGAGGAGGCAGGGGTCTAGCCGAATCAGACCTGGAAGGGTGGGGTGGGGGGGGTAATTAATCTTAATTGTGGTATTGACTGACACATATTCTACCCTGCAAAATTAATTGATTCTTTATGAACATCAACTGGTCTAGGACCACACACTATATTCCCTAGATGCACACTGGAAGCACATTTGACTGAAAACGTAATACTAGACCTAATCTGTTCAAACCTTAACAATGTGATTTCAGGTTGTACCTGTTGTCCACAGAGAGGAGTTTGATGCAGGCAGTGTGGCCGCAGTACATTGCATAAGTGAGTGGTGTGTTCTCGTTGATGTCCCTGGGCCCAAGTTCCACGCCCTGCTGGATTAAGGCCCGGACACATTCATCCTTCCCTGCAGCTGCTGCCCAGTGGAGAGGGGTCCTGTAGGATGAAGACCAAACACTCTCCTAGACATAGTGGGACATACTTTTACCTTTTACAGTTGTATAAAGTATATAATGAACAGGCCCAAATTACAGTAAAAACAAAAGGTTTTGGATATTTCTAAACCTGTGAGCTCATGTTTTATTGGCTCAGGCAGATAAATAGGTCTGATTCCTTCATGTGGGAAATGTTTAGTGCCTCATCTGATATCCTGGGTAAGCATCAAATTAATGACCACAAATGATTATGAACAGAATGAAAACACCATGCAGATTGACTTTACCTTTCATCCACATCTAATGCCTGCAGGTTGGTTTCTGGAAAGTGTGCTAGTTCGTATAAGATGTCGCTGTAACCAGCAGCAGCAGCGATGTGCACACACGTTTTTCCATTCTCATCATCATAGTTGATGACGGAAGCACCCTGGGGATGTTCCAGAATCAGAGAACACATATATCTGCTGCCACTCTGTCGGAGGGAAATAAACAACGTCAAATTAAAAGAATGGACAAAGATTGTTCAACCAAGGCAGTTATTTCTCACCAAATATTGGGATTTATTTAGATTTTTGTTTGTTTGAGATTGCAGGTGTACTTTTCTGGACTCTGAATAAGATTGTTGATGAGTCAATGTGTGGTACCGTGAAGGCTCACTACATAGCAACCAGCTCACCAAACACTGGGTAGGTTATGACTGTGAAGTTGAGAGCAATACAGTGTACTTCCACAGTGCACTAAACCATGTCAAACTGAAAGGGAACATTTCAGCTTACACATGTGTCTGTGGTTTTTTACATTTCACATTTATTCATTTATCCAAAGCGACTCACAGTAAGTACAGGGACATTCTCCCTGAGGCAAGTAGGGTGAAGTGCCTTGCCCAAGGACACAACATCACATAGCCACAGCCGCGGTTTCGATCTCGCAACCTTCCGATCATGAGGCCAACGGATTAACCCGTTGAGCCATCTGACCCCTCCCCTCCTCTAACTGACTGTGCTAAATGAGTGCTTCACAGTGTGGTTGTAGAGTCCTGGTAATTATAGGAGGCACGGTGTCTGCATCAGGTCTCATTGGGATTGAGCCAACAGGGAGAACCAGCCCAAACAAGCCTACTGGAAGTTTTCTCCATGTGTGCAAGTTTGGACGACACACACCTGCTGCACATGTTACTGAGGCAAATAATGTATCATGGCTATGTTGATCATGGAATGACACGAGTTATAAACATGATGATAAACATGAACATGATCAATGCCCACATCATTGCAGCATAGTAGGTTAGTTAACCTGCACTGCCCAGTGGAGGGCTGTTTTGAAGTCCTTGTCCACCAGCGTGGGATCAGCCCCCTTCTGTAAGAGTGCCTGCACGTGCTCAGGGCGGTTATGGAAAGAAGCCCAGTGAAGCGCCGTCATGCCCTATCAAACAAAATCAGATTGGGACATGTTGTAGACGCATGTAACACATTAGCAAAACGTCTCATGAAATATCTGTCCATTGACTTAATTATTTTGCAAGGTAATTTATTGTTAATGTTTTTATTTGATATTCTTGACAAACATTTGGAGTTAGATGACAGTGTTTACAGAGATATGAACTTTGTCTTGTGTACTTAAACGTATTTTCTTCAATATGGAGGCTATTCCCCACAGTCCTCCCCTCACTCCCACTACAGAAAGACAGGTTATGTGTGTCTAGAAGTTGTGAGTAGCCCTCAGTTTCCTGTAGTGAGTGGGTGAGGATGCCTACCTCATTGTCTTGGTGGTTTATTTCACATGCAGTGGATTGCTGCAAAAGGACTGCCATGAGTCTGTGGATAAAATACAGTCAATAGTTGTATTATGTGTTTAAACTCAATGTTCAATGTTTGAGCATTTAATACTGAAGATTTGTTAGAAAGTAATATCCATTGCAAATGAAAAAGATTCAAATACATGTTAAAACTCAGAACACATTACAACTATTGTTATAAAGTGTACACGTCAGAAATACCAGGAAGGTCTACTCCCATTTCCTTAACCAATGATATAAGAGCAGAACAGACATCCAGGATGGAATGGGAAGCTGAGGTCAAAGAACTTGCCGCCATTGTTTTTGTCAACCTGAAGCACAAGACACTGGACTGGACAGCTAGTGTATAATGTGTTGCTAACTGACACAGAAGTAATTGATAAAGGTTGTGAATAATATGGAGAGAACAAATGGAGTTAAATAAATATTTTGAATCCCCTCTGGTAGGTGTTAGGGAGAGAGAGCGGAAAGGAGAGTGAAAGAGGAAGCCTAGAGAAGCAGCTGTTACTGTCTGAGCATATTGAGCAAAGGTCTATGGTTACTATGGGGACTGCACACACACACATGCAAGCAAACACACATCCCAACACACACACACACACACACACACACACACACACACACACACATCATAGTAAACAAGGCTTCTCTGTCTGCTTAACAAGCCACCCAGCTAATAACCTCCACCCAGCAGCGCACCTATAAACATGAGGGAGAGGATGGTTCAGGGTTACAAAAATGACGTCAAATGATTGTGCTACATGCATTATTATTTATGCAATATTATTAAGTGTAATATTCCTCATGGTGTTCTTATGTACAACATGCAACTTGGCTGTATGTCACTTCTCATTCAACACAGGAGCCATCTCACTTAACTCTCCCACATATCTGCAAGGTTAATACTAGATCTATGTTTACATGTATTCATTTAGCAGACACTTTTATCCAAAGCGACTTACAGTAAGTACAAGGACATTCTCCCTGAGGCAAGTAGGGTGAAGTGCCTTGCCCAAGGACACAACGTCACATAGCCACAGCCGGGGCTTGATCTCACAACCTTCCGTTCATGAGGCCAACGCCTTAACCGTTGAGCCATCTGACCCCCCCCCATCTATGTTTCGTACTTGATTTGATATATTTTGCATTGTATTGTATCTTTATTTTATATTTTACTTTGTCCCTCTGAGTGCTGTACTGTACCCTGCTGCTGTCATAGACTGCAATTTCTCCTCTGGGGGACAAATAAAGGAGTCTTATCTTATTTTAAAAGTATGTTTCTGAAGGGCTAACTTTTACATCATAGAATTTCCCATAGCCTACAATTTTTTCGGATGGGAGCTGTTTCAAAGTGTGGCATTGATCAAAATGTAATAATTGTTGTGACACTAATTAAATGAAGCTGTAGTAATAAATAATGGCTAATGGTATTTGGATGGCAGTGATTGACTGTACACTGGTGCTCACTTAAGGTCGATTTCAGCGGTTGCTGCATGAAGAGGCAGGCGGCCATTCTTATCAGGGATGTTCTGTTTGGCTCCATTTCGCAATAAGCACACACAGCCTTCAAGCCAGCCCTGGAAGAGAAAGAGGGAGCAGGGAATTTAGATTAGGGATGTTTCATTACAGAGCAACTTACAAGATGTTTGTAAAAATAACCCATTTTAACAAATAATGGTACATTCTTAGCAGTCCATTGACATTTACTGTTTTGTTTTTAACCTGTAATCGACTGAATTTTTATCTTGGACCCCTGACGTACATATTCATACCACATCAGGGTTTATGCTATTAAAACCAAAGGAGCCAAATTATAAGGTTTTACAATGAACTGTATTGGAACTTCCTACTGTACCAAGTATGTAGCCAGTGAGAGTGAAGTTCTTCCACAGGCATCCTGCGTGTTGATGGAGGCGCCCATCTTTAGAAGCAGCTTCACTGTGTCTACCTGTCTCCCTGACACTGCATGCATCAACGGAGTGGATCCTGAAAACACAGGAGAAACTGTTAAATATGGAGGTAAAAAACCCTGTCCTAAACAATCACAGCAGCTTTTTACCACACAGACAGAAGCTTGCAGGCCTAAATATATTTCCATTTATTCATTTAGCAGACGCTTTTATCCAAAGCGACTTACAGTAAGTACAGGGACATTCTCCCTGAGGTAAGTAGGGTGAAGTGCCTTGCCTAAGGACACAACATCACATAACCACAGCCGGGGCTCGATCTCACAACCTTCTGATCATGAGGCCAACGCCTTAACCACTGAGCTATCTGATGCCCCAAATATATCAGAGGTCATTAAAAATACAGCCACGGTTGTGGACCCAAAATGAAACCTTTCATGAATCACAAAAGGAAATGACTTTCAGCCCTGTTTAGCTTGGCTCAGTGAATGATCGTGTAGCTGTGAACTGGATACCTTCTCCATCACAACACTCCAGAATGGAAGGGTCCTCTCTGATGGTGGCTGTTAATGTGTTGACGTCCCCATTGGCAGCAGCTTGATAAACTAAACTAAGGTCCACTTCTTCAGCAGAATCTAGAGCACACCAAGACATTTGGGAAACAACCACTTAACATCTTCAGAAACGCTGAAACTGTTTTTCAACGATCTTTTGAACTCACAGGTTTTACGTAAAAAACAGGCAGGTTTATAATGTACATAGAAACTAAAACTTACAAGTGATTCCTGAAGGAGGATCAGCTGTAAAATGTAAGTGAATTGTGTTTGTGCGAATTGTGTGTCTTTTCGGTGTAAATTGAAAGACACTTTGAATGTGTATATTGGTACTTTTGGCACTTCCCAACTCTCCAAGGTGTAACTGTTGGGTTTGTTACAGTCTATTTGTTGATAAGGAATCCATGATATAATCCACAAAAGCAATGGATTCATAAATGAACCTTTTATTATTAATATTACAAAACCTACAGTACACATTTAATCAGAGCATCATCGCTGATGTGTATTGTTTCTGGCACAATCCAAATGAAAGGTTTCTTTCCTCTTTAAGAAAACAGCAGAAAAGCATGGCGAGGCAAAGTCTGGTGCAGGAAAACCTGTGTGTCCTCCAGACAATGATTTACTTCTATCTGTTGCTGTAGTTTGCTTGCTGCAACATTCTCCCTATCGTTAAGTCCCCTACTGTAATGCAAACAGAATACCCTATGAGGGGTTAATGACTGGATATACAACAACAATTTCGATTTGGGCCTGAGTCGTAAACAATGGATCGTGAGTCATTTTAAAAACATACAAACACACACACCATGTTCACACTGCTGGGTTAAAACTGCCATGTCTACTTATAATTAAACCAAAGCTAAGTGGAGGGAACATTGCATTTCCATGGCAACAGAGGCAGCAACTGTCCCCCGCCCCCTTTCCATCCTTTCTGTCTATCCATCTCTCAACCCTCGTGCCACCTTCTCTTTATCTTACCTTTCTGCTGGTCGAACACGGATGAGGTGCTAAACTCCATGGTGAGCTGAGTATTGTGTCGCGCGATCAACTCCTGAGAAAAGGAGATCCATTTGCCAGTGGTTGAAACAGGTTTTGCTTACACCTCCAGCTCATTCAGACTTCCCTCCACTCCTCCCCCACCCCCCCCTCCTCCTCCTGTTTGAATCTTCATTCATCCATCGCAGCAGGAAGATGAGAAAAAGGCAAGAAAGGAGACAGTGATTCTCTCCAAAATGGTGGGAGTCTGTGTTGCAAAGCACAGATTCCTGTTGGACAGGTGAAGAATCCACCTCTTTTCTTCTCCCCCCCCCCCCAGAGGAAAGAAGACAGGAAGGATGAATGAGTGGAGGGTGGGATGGAGAGACCAGGCATCCAGCGAGCGGAGGAGTCTGAATGGATGGTGAGAGGCAGCCTCAGCAGCATACTGCCCACCCAGACAATGGATGAGGGGCAGACAAATGAATGGAGGATGCTCAGGCCCCCACTGAGCATGTGCGGTAGAGAGAGCGAGGCATACATAAACACACACACACAGCCTGCTGGTGGTGTCTGGTAATGTTTGGATTGGACTGTATTGCTCTCAGATTGGATAACACACTAGGTCATACAGCCAGGACATTAGTATGTATCTAAACCATCCCCAAACCCTCCACACAGACAAATGTACACTCACGAACAACCTGTGAAGGGGCTCCCTTTGTTCATCTGACATCTTTCCCCCTGCCCGTGAACCTGATCAATACTGATGCACCAGGATGGGTTCTTCAGTGAAGTGTTGTGTAGATTTAGGGAGAGATTTCTGCTCGACTCAGCCAAGGAAAAGGATGGCCAAGCAAAAAAAGGTGGATGATGGAGGGAATTAATTTCTCATTTTCATCCTATTTCTGCTACAATCTTTAAAAGTGTACCATGAAAAGGAGTTTTAAACATTTAAAATTTGATTTCAAGAATCTCCATAACAACACAGATCATGTGATTATGTGCTGAGACAGAATTCCACTCCACACATAAAAGAGAAATATTTTCATTCCATTCATAGTTATTCTGCTGCCAGTTGTCATGGGAACCTGAGATGACAGCCATTGATATTGGAAAGCTAAGTCCCGCCTCCCTCTCGCTCTCTGATAAGTGGGTAGATTGACTGGCTTGTTTTCAGACTGAAGCGTGACACGATCTCAATTAGATTAGATAAACAAGAGAATCGTTTCTGAATCACATTCTTGTGTTATATCATAGAGTTAAAGCCTGCCATGGTGTTTTGGTTTTTAAGCAAATAGTGCTCCGTACAATTGAAATATGGCATTTCTTAAAACATCAATGAATTGAGATACAACAAGTACCTTGCTGTTCTTACTGTGACCAACACACCAAACATTGTATGTATGGCAAGCAACATTATAGTACATAATCAGAATCAGAATCAGAATGGGGGTTTATTCGCTATGCAAGATAAACAAACATAGAATTTACTTTGGCAGGAATGAGCAAACATAGAACATAAATGTGGCCTACTAATAAAATGAAAATGAATACCATGTAAGATACACTGCAGATATGATACATATAGACAAGTAATACAAATGTTACAAATAATACAATAATAATACAAATGATGCGAGTAGTGCAATGAATAAATAAATGAATAAATGAATAAATAAATAAATCATGTGTGGGTTGTTATACCATAGTAATATATAATTGCCCCTCTGGCTTTACATTGTTCTGAATAATAGTATTTACATATTACATTATTATTATTATTAATGTTTTAGAACCTGATGAAGAAGATGACTTTTGTTTATGTAAGAGTAGTACTGCTTAATATCCACAAGATGTCACTATTTAATAAAATAGTCGATAAGAGGAACCACGTTGACGTGATGACGTTTCTACAGCAGAATAGTAATAATCATATTATTACATGTCTGTTATACCAGAAATAGGTCAAGGGTCTTGCACTCACCAAAACACTGTAGCTTTACCATGGGAAGCCTCCGTTATTCATTGGAATTCTAAATCAGTGAGAGTGAGAGGGAGACATCTGAGCTGAACCATGTTCAGACACACACACACACACACACACACACGTCACACTTGTGGGGGCAGTTGGCACGCCACCTCCTTCATAATGTCGTTCTCAAGTGTGAAGTTTATGACACACCGGGGTTCAAATTCATGGATTTACTGAGATTTGGCTCCAGCCAGTTGTGGCTCTTGGCAAACAGTTCAAGGGAGAGTTCCCCCTCAGTCCTTTCATCTTCCTGCTCACCTGTTCTCCTGTGGACAGCTTGACTGATGGAATCTGGAGTTGTGTGAATGGTCATCTGCCCTGCCTCAGCCCTGCTCTGCAACAGGTCACATGACATGATTACACGGTTCCAAAAGTCAACATAATACATAGTATTATAGTATATAATAGTATAGTATAATATATAACATAATGCATAGTTGTTAATATAGTTAATGTTCATCTTTGATGAGGATCCCATGTTAAGTCCCATGTTCACCACAGTCATATTTTGTTTTGGCTTCAACATCTTAAAATACCAAAGTTAACAATAATGGTCACAATTCTAAAAACAATTTAAAAATAAATGATCAAATAACAAATGTAGTTATACCCTGGCCCTTCCAAACTCTGCCAAGACAAAAAGCAAACCAGTGCATGCTTGTTTTACCTGACCTGGACCAGAGTTTTAAATGTATGTGATTTTGTGTGCCAGAGAAGAAAGACAGAAGAAACAAATATAGAAAGAGAGAAACAGGGGGAGGGACTGTAGACGGCATGGAGGAGAAGGAAAATACAAAAGGGGGCTTTGAAAAGGGGCCCTATTTTTCCCCTGCAGTAAACTTTGCAGGCCACAAGATGATTTGCAGTCATCAGAGGATAGGACAATGGAAGCACAGCCATGAACAAAGCAAAGAGAGGGGGGGAGAGGGAGAGAGGGGGGGAGAGAGAGGAAGGGAGGGGGAGAGAGAGAGGGAGAGAGAGAGAGAGAGAGAGAGAGAGAGAGAGAGGGAGAGAGAGAGAGAGAGAGAGAGAGGGGGGGAGAGAGAGAGAGGGAGAGAGAGGGGGGGAGAGAGAGGAAGGGAGGGGGAGAGAGAGAGGGAGGGGGGAAGAGAGAGAGGGGAGAGAGAGAGGAAGGGAGGGAGGGAAAAAGAGAGCAAAAGAAAAATAGGTAGATATCAGGTCAAACACTGGAGGGTGTAAAAGCAGAACAGAAGGATTTTAGCTGAAGGACGAGATTTAGCTCCTTTGATCTTCACTCTGACGATAATTTAGACCCGTCTGTGAAAATATCTGCTTTACAAAATAGTGTAAAATAATGTTTCACTACATGGCAATTTGAGGATAGGTGATTCGTACTGCTCTCAGATGTATTGGCAAAGCACTCCATCATGAATATTTTAATACTGAATATATGCACAATACAAAACAGATAACCGGGTCAATGGCTTGTCCAGTTGTTTTGACCACACACTTGATTTGGCGACATGACGATATATTGTTTCACTTTATGCTTTTTTGTTCATATTGTGCAGCAAATCCCCTTCGATATGGAGAGATTTGGTACACCAACATGATAAGCTCTGGGTTTGCAAGTGCACAAACAAACGTACAGGTAGGCTTCGTGCTTCTCTGTTCCCATAATTACAATGTGCTTTGCTGCATTCTCCTGTAAGGTATCAGGTGACAAAAACATGGGCTAATTTATGCCGAATCACATAATGTTCTGCCACCACAAACCACACTTAACATTTTCAAGCCTTTGCTTAGACTGTTCAAAAGAACTGAATGTTGTACTGGATTTACACTGGTTAGCACTGTGTTGTTTTGCATTGTTAAAATCTTTACATTTCTGTAAAATTGCTCTATACTTGTCAACCAGTAACACGTGATGACCTTAATCTTAAGGCTTCTCCTCCATAACATCTATGATGATCAATGCGTAATCAGGATTTATTCTGTTATCAATCCCCAAAATGCATGTGGTAAACTTGGCTCTTAGGTTCTTTCCAAAATTTGGAGTGAGATTACCTGGGGATGGCTGGTGGGTGGCATTGAATTCTCTCTTGGCAGACAACTTAACCCAGTCCCATTTTCTCACCAGCACCCAAAGTGTAAGTGTAAAGAAGTTCAGATGTACATTTGTTAAATTCCTACAGTTAAACAGAGATAAAATTATCCCATAAGTGCCACATTCAAATGCCTTTGTGGAACCAGTTCCATAGCAGTCACAGCCATCTGGTGCCCACCATAAATCGTGATCATAGCGAGATGCGTGAACATACAGTATTTGCTCCAGCAAAGCCCTGGTGTCTAGCAGAAGCTGGATAAAACTTGATGTTGGATGATGACCATTACTTTCTATTCCCTACATGAACTGTAGGAAAGACACAACAATGCATCTTTTATGGAGAAAACATTAATCAAGTATCTCTTCTAATTATGTTTAATATTAATTAAGAATTAGGGAGTATGTTATAGGTGGCATAACTACTGTACATTCTTAATTTTTCCGACTGAAGTGGTTACATGGATATGCAGATATTTTAGCTGCTATCAGATGGGTGCTGATTAAAGTATAGAGAAAATCCTGACAAGGACATGGTAAAGCCATAACACTAGACATGCTGCCATGCTGCCATGGTGTTACTGTACCATCTGCTCATTCACTGCCCTGCTGGTTTAAGTCAGAGCAAAGCAAAGCAGAGCAGAAAGCACGAGGAGAGAGGAGAGGCAGAGGAGGAGAGAGGAGAGCCAGAGGGGGAGAGAGAAGAGGAGAGGCAGAGGAGAGCCAGAGGGGGAGAGAGAAGAGGAGAGGCAGAGGAGAAGAGAGGAGAGCCAGAGGGGGAGAGAGGAGAGGAGAGCCAGAAGGGAGAGAGGAGAGGAGAGGCAGAGAGAGGAGAGGCAGAGGGGGAGAGAGGAGAGGAGAGACAGAGGGGGAGAGAGGAGAGGCAGAGAGGGAGAGAGAAGAAGAGAGGCAGAGGGGGAGAGGGGAGAAGAGAGGCAGAGGGGGAGAGAAAGAGGAGAGGCAGAGGGGAAGAGAGGAGAGGCAGATAGAGGAGAAGCAGAGAGGGAGAGAGGAGAAGAGAGGCAGAGGGGGAGAGGAAGAGGAGAGGCAGCGAAGAGAAGAGAGGCAGAGAGGGGGAGAGGAAGAGGAGAGGCAGAGGGGGAGAGTGAACTTGCTGTCTCCCCATGGCCTTCATAATCATTAGACTGTGAGACCGGTCTCCTGATTGGCAGACAGAACTCGCAGCCACTCATCACTTCACCATCTGCCAAAGGCAGCACAACACACAGACATTTGGCCACAGAACAAACCTCACAACTGTGGACGCTTGTGTTGTAGCAAATGGGAACACAAAGTCCCGATGAACTCAGGTCATGGAACTTTCTACAGGTTTCATTGTGGTTGACCAAAGCAAGGCATATTGTCATGATATTCCTACTGGAATGTATACTCTGATTTAATATAGCATAATTTTAGTACTGGACCAAGTACCACAACAAACGGATATGTCAGAGATTGTTATGTTTTGAGGGTTAGCAGTACGAGAGGAAATCCACTATATTTTTCTATCCCCTCAACCTTTCTGTGTCCATGGATAAAATAAAAGACACGGCTCACTCACTTTACTCCACCTTTGAGATACAGTGCTGTTCTCTCATTAGTGCAGCGGTATCAGCTGCACACGTTTCATACATGATGGAGATAAATGACATCTTTGCACCAAGCTGTTTCCGGTCTTTACCTAAACTTACTGTATACATTTCCATTTATGCATTGGTGTGTAAAAAAATATATATATTCCATGTGGGCTTCCTCAGGTGTGTTTATCTAGTAGTGAGGAAAAGGCACTGCAGCCACGGGGGAAACAGGAAGAGGAATTCCCAGCGTGTTCAGTCACTGAGGATATGGGCACGATTAAGCGTTTGTTTTTGGACAGCTTTTGCATCCGTGGAAAGCAAAAACAGCTTTTCCTTATTTTCTATTGTTTGAGAGAACATATTTTTTATATACGTCATACCAGACACAATAACATAATGGCAAAAGAGTGTTATCTATAACTTAAATGATAAATAAATGATGTCATTAACACTAGCTATTGAAGACTGCAAAACTGAAGAGACGCTCAGCCACATTCCTTCCAGAATAAACCAGCTTCCATTATGTTGCAGTGAAGGGCTGCCTGAACAGTTGCTTCCTGTTTGAGCTCTCTAGAGGTCAAGGGTCAGACTGATGACCTAGAGTGCCCAGAGCTTCTTTCTGTGCACAATATCCTCTTTATCCAGTCCAAAGTGTTCTTACTCGCAAAGCATTGCCCCAAATACAGCCACATTGGCATCAAACCAAAATGTGAAATAATTTGGCATTTGTTTCGGTGACGTGTCCACTTGAACGAAAATGTATTGATTGGTTTGAGAGGTGAACATTCATTTTTAGCCAGGGTGCTTTCTACAGTAAAAATATACTAGTACTGGTGTTTTTACAGGGTGCTAGCATTTTTGTTTGTCTATCAGACTGCTTTTCAGCAACAGGACAATTAATCAAATTTGTATATAAAAATACACCCAACTGCTACAACCACTGCATGTTCTGGTGCATTGTGCTAGATGTGATGTGAAGATAACAGAGCTCGTAATATTGTCTGAGAACAGAAATATTAAACACACCTGACTGATATCTAAAGATGTTCCTATCGCAACTCTGATTTTAGAACATGGAACATTACCAATACCTCTACTTATGATGTAATTGGGATATTTTTTTGATCTATTGAGAACTATTCAATGTCCTTGCATGTTCATAGCAGTTAAGGTCCTTTATGTCTAACCAACATTACAGTTGACTTGACTGACGTATCATGACACCAACACTTCTCTGAGGGTCATGAGGTTCAGGTCTGTTCAGGGCAGAAGAAGCTGTTTTCAGTTTCTGTGCTACTCAAAGTCCTTCAACACAATCAATTAACAGTGCCGTTTGAAGAACTTGCTTCCCATGTTACCCAAAATATAAAAACACAGCTAATAAGCTCAACTTGATCCCTCAGCATAAACATGGACAGCCAAGCCAAAAACTAAACTCTCACAAAGTAGAACTTAAGGCAGGACTGTGGACTCAAACTCCTACTAAAGCCAAATTCCAGAGCTTTTAATTTCCCAGTGACTAGTGAATATATCATCAGGATCTTTTGGGGCCTTTGAAATAAGGCTGTGGTGAAAGATAAGTGGAAGGGGATTTGTAGGAGAGAACCCCTGCACTCCCCCATGGGCCGCAGGGAGGGAGTGTGTTGGTGTGCGTGTGGAGGAGTGGAAGAGTGGTAGGGGAAGGGGAGAAGGAGCGGAGGAGGGAAGGGGAGGAGGGGGGAGTTGGAGAGGTGAGGAGAGGAGGAGGGGGGGGAGAGGAGGAGGGAGGGAAAGGAGGGGGGGAGGGGCAGCTGCTGTGCTTCATCAGGATGAGTGGAAGGTGAGGGTCCCACAGAGAATGAAAGACTATTACAAAATACCATGAACTGTGCCAAACAAATACGAAATAAGATATGAGAGATTTACATACTATTGTCATTTTCTCTTCCTGACTGTTACTTTTGACAGTGATGTTTAAGGAGTCATTTTAATTTGAATTTGGAAAAGCCTTCTTGTGGAACAACTACAGTTACTTTTGCTTCCTCAGATTTTGGTCATGTTGTATACTGTAAAATGTTTGTATTACAGTTTTTGCCTATTGCTTGAAAACTATAGACACATGCTCAGACCAAATTAACGAAACTTGAATTTTTTGTTTCCAACCTTAAACACAGGGTAACCAAAAGCGCTGCTTTGCACTTTGGTTGCAATTCTGCAACACACTTGTTCCTGCCCACTACACACAATTTCACACATAACACTTCGTTCATAAATTGTTATTTATACCATTGAGAAAACACATCTATTCAAAATACAAAACACATTGGGTGATTGAAAACACTTAAAACATTGAAGACACACATTAAAACATTGATTTACAAAACTGATCACCAGTCAGCCAATCACAAATAGCTTTGTAACTTTGTAAACATGAAGGCAATGAGAGTCAGAGTAAGAGCAGGATAAAGAGAGAGAGGAGTCAGACGTGGAAGAGGACGAGGACCAGTGTGGAGACGACAGATGACATCAGGGCTAATCTGGTGTGACCAGAGAGTCCAACCTAACCTCAGTCGCTTCTCAGCAGCATCCATACACCCAATTTTTTTTTTATTGTTTTAGCCATTTACCATTCTTTACAGTAACTTTTGTTTATTTCTGTATGTTTGAAAACCCTTGTTTTTTTACACTTTTGATGTTTGCAGAAGACTATCTGAGAATATGACCATGAAAATAGAAACACAAAGATTAAAGTGTTTTATATAAAGTACACTAGTGTGGTTCTGCTAATCTGAAAGTGTATTCATATGATTACTAACACCTCCGGCCTGATCAAGAAGGCTCACCAGCGTCTCTTTTTCTTGAGAACACTGAGGAAACACCACCTGTCCTCAGCTGTCATGGTGAACTTCTACCGCTGTGCGATCGAGTGCATCCTGACAAACTGTGTTACAGTGTGGTACGGGAACTGCACAGTCGCTGAGCGCAAGGCACTGCAGCGGGTGGTGAAAACCGCCCAACGCATCCCTGGGACTATTCTTTCATCCATCGAGGACATCCAGAGGAAGCGCTGTCTGCGTAGAGCTCACAGCATCCAAAAAGATTCCTCACACCTCGCCCACAAACTGTTTGCCCTCTTGCCCTCCGGCAGGCACCTCAGGAGTCTCCGGTCTAAGACCAGCAGACTGAGGAACAGCTTCTTCCCCAGAACTGTGACACTCCTGAACTCCACCCGTGCTAACCCCTGCCCCCCTATATAGCCCCTGCCCCCCAGAGGTTAAAGTTGAATCTAATCTAATCTAATATGATACAAGTGTGTATCATTTCATCATCAAAGTAAGCATTTTGACAAAGGATTACTAGGTTTTGATAGCAGAGTTTCAATTTGGCATAGATGTGAATGGTTTAAATCCCAACGTTTTGGAAAGATGGGCAGAAGGTTTGCATAAAGTGTTCAAGCAATAGGCTGGATCTGTAATGTAATTCAGCCATGAGAAAAAGGGAGTTTTAGCTTTAGGGAGTCAGGGAGGGAGGGAGGGAGGGAGGGAGGGAGGGAGGGAGGGAGGGAGGGAGGGAGGGAGGGAGGGAGGGAGGGAGGGAGGGAGGGAGGGAGGGAGGGAGTCAGGTGGCGATCAGAAGGTCATCAGTTTGATTCCCGGCTAAGGCGACATGATGTCGTGTCCTTGGCACTTCACCCTACTTGCCTCAGGGGGAATGTCCCTGCACTTGCTGTAAGCTGCTCTGGATAAGAGCGTCTCCTAAAGGACCAAACGTAACTGTAAGGCTATGTGGAATACTTCAAAGTGAAAATTAGGTAAGAAGAAACTGCTGAGTTTCTAGAAGAGCCGAGGGGAAATGGAGGACAAGAGGGTGGTGTTGAGACTGGCCAGCCTCCTCTTTGTCCTCCCACCTGGTTAGAGTTCAGTGCCTAGCACTGCATGATCCCTTCCCTCCTCAAAACAATGACTAATCTACCACCCCCCAGGGCGCCCTGACCGACACACTGTGTGTGTGCGTGTGTGTGTTCCACACACAGGCCAAAACAAACTGAGGTCGGCCCTCTCTTCTGTCTCTAGGACTTTTGATCAGAGTTCAGCGGTTTAAAGTTGTGGAGGACTAGGATGACCTTCCACTCTCTGGTTTTTATACAAATATCCTCTGTCATAACTCCTTTTACATCCTTGGTAAAGGAGGCAGCTGTAAATGCTGTTACAGAAGCATCCCATTACTGCACTGAAACCTTTCCTTCTTTCCATAACCTTGTGTTGTGTTCTTAGACAGCTTTGTATGAACAAGATACAGAACTCTGAACCTCCAACATTCAACTGGAGACAGAAGCCAGCAGACACAGACCAAAACAGGATTGGGGGAAAAGATTAAATACTTTAAAGAACTTCTGCTTGTTCTTATAAAAAGCTGGTTTTGCGCCACAGGTTTGTTTGAGTTTTCTCAGTCATGGGTAAAGTAAAGACTTGAATGAATTTCAATGAATAGGATTTTAACTCAGTGGTGTTGCAGTACCTCCCTGATATCCCTCATACAGAAATCATGTTGTTCTGGCTCAAGCCTGAAGCAATTCTATTTACAAGCTAATCTTATCCAACAATATGAAAAAGGAATGCATCTTTCTGTGAAATGAACAGGACAAAAAACTGATCGACCAATCATTGCATTCAATGTGAATGTTAATGGTAGCATCTCCTTCCTGTTCGCCCAACCTGTTAGGACAATCATGTAATCAGTGTGAGGTTACTTGTTGCTGTGCAGATCAAACACATGCATGGAAGATGAACTGCAACTTCTGCAAATGTTTCTCCTGAACCACCAATAATAGAAAACAAGACATACTGTGTTAGAAACGTCTGCACAACAAAAAAAACACATCTGGTTCTAGAGCGTGCAAAAAGAAGAATTAAAAGCTTTTCCATGCTGGAGCCATCTAAGAGACTCCAGGATTACACTTCCTAGCTTTAAGCCTTGTGATGAAAGTTCTAGTTCTATTTGAAAACACTAAATGAAAGACTGTGAAGGGGCCATGTCCATGTCACCTACTTCATTCAGAAATAACAGTTAAGTCTAACCCCAAGTTTTTACAGTGTTCATTTCAAAAGAGGAGCTGACCCAGCAATCCGGTGTCAGCGTTTGAACACGCATTCTGGAGACGTCCTGGTGGAAAGGCAAGGATTCAATTCATGGCCCATAACGATTAACCTTGTTGGGTTAGTTTAGTGAAAACAGCACATTCTCGAGGACGTGAAACCTTGAACTTTGGAATGCTGTGTCTTCTAGTGTGCAGCTACCAGCCTCTAAGGATAGAGATCCAACAAAGAGAAAAACACTCCCCACCCCCACTACCACCCCCACCCCCACCTCTCCACTGAGGCTGACAGATTCTGGGCCAGAGTTCCAAGCTGGTCCAACATGCCTGCATCCGCATGCAAAGGATTAATATCCCACAGCGTGGGTTGGTCTCTCGGACAGAAGAAATGGGATTTAGAATTAATAGGGAATTGCACATAGTTGAACACGGCCATAAAGCAATCATCCAGAGGATATCACACAAATTGAGAGCATTTGACACCCAGGGGTTAAATTCATTTGTGTGCTTGTCAGAAGAGGGCAGGAGTGTGAAATCAATGGCAAATCAAATGGAATGAGTGGCATCTCTTTGGGGAAAACCGTTGCTAAACACAATGAAAATGAGAAAAAAAAGAGAGAAAAAAAAACACTGGCATAGGTTTTGTTATTCTCAGAGAACTGAAGCAATGGGGTGTCTTCTATTGCACACTAGAGCTGATATTCATAGCCCAGACTGTAGTTTTTGGCTTGTTATCAAATAAACATTGTGAGGAAAATGATTTAACATTGTCTTGTGGAATCATAATTACGAAAACGTGCTGATGCACAGTGAATAGTGTTTGTCATGCTGGGTATTTTAGCCTATATTCTTTTTTTTTTTTTTTTTTACTGCATTTAACATTGAGTTAAAAAAAAGTTGTGTGGGTGCATTATATTGCAAGACAGTAGTACAGTAAGACTGAAAGAACAACATTAAGACAAGGGACGAATGTACTTTTTCTATTTATTTTTCAGTGTTGTGTCCACTCAGATTGAGGGGGGTTGGTCGCTGCCCTGGGCCACCCTATAAACATGGGACTTCGGATGGAGTCAGTTACAGTGTAACAATGTAACATTTTGACTAAATGTTCATCACATTTGTAGAGATAGCAAATCTAGTGAGTGATTATTCACGGCAATAATCATTTTCAAAGAATATGAATATGAAATACTGGCTACTTATTGTTTAGCAATTACTTTTAATGAACTTCACTTAAAAATATCAAGGTGTGCAGAGGTGTTTTGATAAATTCCCCGCCAAAAAATAAATCAAATAGAAGAAAAATGGGTATGTCATGTTTTTGGGCCACGTGAACAGGAAGTGGTGGACTACAGGAAGCCTGGTTATCTAAGAATAGCATTTAGTGATGGATTGGATCCACACTTACAGGAAATTGGTCTAACTGCAGACAAAGACTTCCAGGAGCTCTCTGTTGTTTTGTCCCATATGATGTTTATGTTTATGTTTATGATGTTGAAGCTTTTGTTGTTTAGCAACACAGGCAAGTGCCTGTGGAATATAAATCCCCAATTTTGGGTCACTACTTTCAAGACAATTCAGCATTCCTGTACCAGCCAATCGGCTTCAGTGAAGCGGACATTCCTCCTGGGTTTATAGTGTAAAAACCGCTGTCTAACTTGAGCTGGAGGAAAGTACAGAGGTTCAAAGTGGGTGCGTTCATAGCCTATTTGAATTTATTCCCTACAGCAGATTTAATACGACATGGACAGCTTTTGCAAAGCTCTCTCTTGGATGTCGCTTTGGATAAAAGCGTCTGCTAAGTGAATGAATGTAATGCAACTAACCAAGGAGCAGGTCTGAATCTTCAAGTTACAGACCATGTGCAGTGCCTGTGATGCAGTCAGCGATAAAGAGGACATTTAGTTGATTCAGTAGCACAGACGTTCCTGGAATTATAGATCATGCAGCCTGTGTCTGTGCCTGTCTGTTGTGCCTGTCTGTGGTGCCTGTCTGCTGTGCCTGTCTGCTGTGCCCTTAAAGCAGCTGGTGATTATGCCATAGTTGATTTTGGTGTTACTTTAACTGGACTTTGAGCACATTTGCAATGTGCATGCAGAGGTTTTCCAATAGTTGACACATTAATTATGTGTATCATGTTACACAATTCACTGATGAATACTGAAACAACAGTATAACAACCAACAACATGTGGAGTTATTGGCGTTTGCAATGTTTCACGCACACTGCATACACACAGACAGATAAACAGACACAGACAGACACACACACACACACACACAGACACACACACAGACACACACACAAACACACAAGCACTCTCTCACACACACACACACACACACACACACACACACACACACACACACACACACACACACACACACCCGCACACGCACCCGCACACGCACACGCACCCGCACCCGCACGCACCCGCACCCGCACACGCACACACACACACACACACACACACACACTTATTCCTGGCGTTATTAGATAGATGACCCTGCAGGTGCAGAGTTCATGCATGCCTGTATGATGGCTACACGAAAATCACGTGTGACTATGCTCTCCTTGATTAATCTAAATATCTAAATATTACACGCGTTAAGTGAAGCCATGACAACTTTGTACTCGGGCTATGTTGTTTTTTCTTGTCAACTTTGCCAAAATTGCATTTGTGTTTACAGTGCATATTGCGCGGACTTGTGTTACCGTGACATGAAAACAACCCAGTTGTCCTGCTCCTCCCTCCAGATCCTCCCCCAACTCCCTCCAGATCCTCCCCCACCTCCCTCCAGATCCTCCCCCACCTCCCTCCACTCCCTCTTTTCCATAGCAGCTATTAAGTGATCAACTCCGGGACAGAAAATGGCGACGGCGGGGAGCCGGACCTCGTCGTCGGAAATATCTAACTCAAACAACGGCACAAACGTTGGAAGCGGTCCTCAGGGAAGTTCAAAAGACCCTAGTCTGCCAAGCAGTCCCGGTAAGGCGAAGAGTAACACCGGGGAAACCTCCCAATGGAGACGTAAAGAGCTGCGGAAAGTCCGAAGTGTGGATCTGGATCAAGCGGAGTGTCTGTTCCTCTCTCCGGAGACTGGGACGGCTCCCATATCAGCCCAGCTGCACTTCTTGTCTGCCTCCTCACCTGGTGCTGCTGTCCAGGCCACTTTATTACAGCAAGCTCACCACGTTCAGCACAGCAAGTCTCTTACCGATCATCCAGTGTCAGATCACAGTCATACTCTGACTTCAGCTGCTCAGGAATTGTTGAAAACTTCTTTAAAACCCTCCAGCGACCCTCTCAGTCCTGATCATGGTGCTGCCGGAGCTTCAATGGAAGTGAGCGCTTCACTAAACAGGTAAGATTATTTCATAAAACACTATGTTTTGTATCGTTTGATGCGGTATATGCAGTCCTTACTGGCTACTTTTACAACATATTATTGATTGACTTTTATTTCAACCTGTTTGTTTGTGTTTGCATTGTTTATGTTTGCATCCTTTTATGTTTAGCATAACTTTTTTTGTAGCCTACAAGGCCATTAGATTGCAGACAGTATTTCACTATTTGAGTACATCATCATGCTACAATTTTTCAGTGGAAATTTTTACCATAGTTTTTTATTAACATGCATTGCTAATGGCCCAACAGATACAAATGTGAAAAAGTCTTGTGGTATTGTGCTTTATATATAGGCTACACCCATTTAAATGTGTTAGGTATCTTTAAACGGTAATGGCAGTTTGAAGTGGCGTGCGTGCGGCTTTAATGGATGTCAATCTAGTTTTTTTTAAGTATTTTTAAATTGGCTAAGTGACTCCTAACGTTTTCTACCACACTACCTAAGCTTTACCTATGTCAGTTATCGCCAACTGCGAAGTTTGCATAGTAACTTTTGCGCAAGATCACAATAACTAACATAAGTATTAACTGTGTCTGGACCATCAGATGATTTAAGCACTGATTATCTTTACTTACTTTACTATTAACCTTCAATCTCTAAACTGAAGCAATATCAAGCTAGGGATGATACTTAATGAGTTCATACTTTTTTGGTACCCAGGGGCCTCATCTTTATAAAAATGTAAGTCTTGTGTTGGCTACCTTACCTTACATAGGCTACTTATTGAAAGAAAAGTCTTGGTTAATGAGTGACAGTGTGAAGATCACTTAACATAATCATGTGAGAAAGTCTAGAGTTTATGAGATGAATGACAGTTTCTTAGAAAAGAAACATTGTGAACTGAGAATTTGTTGCAACGTGAGATGTTGGCTTTTGGAACAGTACAGATAATGAAAGATGAATAGGATGTTGAAAACCAAAGAAATGGACGGAAAGAGAGCTGGATTCCATTGTTGTGTTTCTTGTCCTGGATAATGGACGAAGGCAAGCCATCAGGATCCCCTCACAACAAAGGTAGAATTCCAACCAACAACTAAAATCCTTTCACTGAAGACCCACTATTGGACCTCAGAGGCCCGAGCCCTTTTTCTATACACAATAGTTTCCCAGTTGAACTTTACTCTTCTTCAGTGAACCTTTGGAGTGCCACGCTGAAATATGAAGACTATTACAACATCGTTTTATTTGTAGATTATCTGAACAGCAATATAGAATTTGAAATTCAGTGGTGGCAGCACCCCAGTAGTCTAGCTCGGTCCAGTTAAGTCTATTTAGGCATGTATCATTGCAGGCTTCAGTAAGGATAGGAATTCATTTGTTGTTATATTTTCATTTGATTTAGCAGCTGAAGGATCGCTTTTGGCCTGAGGCTCGCAAAACAACATTTTCCTCCTAAAACACAAAAGCATGCAGAAGTCCGTGCATTACGTTTCCCAATTTAGGCTATTTCCAGAACATCCTAAGAGTGTCCTTAGACTTATAAGGAATGCCAACAGGACTGTCCATATCAGGGAGGAGTTGGACTTGAAGGACAGCACACCTTGTTTAGTTTTGGATTCCAAATGCTGTGAAATACTTGTTCAGGGGTAAATAAGTAAGCAGTTAAGTCTCAGGTGTCAGAAATGAGTACACACTTAACATTTTCTGTTTCTGGATTTTAGACTGACGTCTTAAAGGCCTGTACTTCCTGTGCACAGGATACAAGCAATGGCAGGTCTCTTGTTGTATTGACCTCTTCTCTGAAGCTACATCAGGCTTTTAGTCGGACAAAGCAATAGGATGTTTGCGTTAGCAAACGGAATCACTTCAAGTCTTTCTTTTGATATTCGTGGTTGGGGTTTTTCCCCTTCTAAACACCACCTGTAGATAGGAGCTGTCACAGACCATATAACTGCTGTGGGAAGGGTTTCAGGGGTGAATAACTGTATTATTGTATCTTGTTGAAACATGTGTTTTAGAACAGTTGTCATCCTGATGACAGATCAAAGTCAAACATCTGTTTGTAGTGAACGTGGTTTGAAGGTTTGAAGGGATGACGTGATTCACAGCTTTGACCTTCCTTCTGTTCCACAGGTGTATTTACAGTGTTTCCTCAGGTGTATTCACAGTGTTTCCTCAGGTGTATTCACAGTGTTTCCTCAGGTGTATTCACAGTGTTTCCTCAGGTGTATTCACAGTGTTTCCTCAGGTGTATTCACAGTGTTTCCTCAGTTGTATTCACAGTTTCCTCAGGTGTATTCACAGTGTTTCCTCAGTTGTATTCACAGTTTCCTAAGGTGTATTCAGTGTTTCCCCAGGTGTATTTACAGTATTTGTATTGAGTGCATTAAGATGTAACTAAAGTCACAAATGGAAAGACAATTGACATGCTCACTTACCCTCATAGCAAGGCTTTTATCAGGGGTGTCCAATCCTGGTCTTCGAGGGCTGCTGTCCTGAAGGTTTTAGATGTTTCCCTGCTCCAGCACACCTCCAGAGCTTGATAACGACGCTTCATTAGAATCGGGTGTGCAGGAGCAGGGAAACGTCTAAAACCTTCAGGACAGCGGCCCTCGAGGACCAGGATTGGAGACCCCTGGCTTATGAAACTGACCAATTCATTGGTCATTCATCACATATCTTATCTGCAGTGTGGTTAAGTTGTATTAAAGAGGTGTATCACTTGCACTGCCCAGGGCCAGAGAACCCCTCCATCACCATTCGTCTTCGTAAGATCAGGGAGTTCAGTTATTTTGAAGTTTTCCCAGCTCAATGCATTATCATCAGTTGACCCTGGACACTGCTGATAATGGTGGAGCCGGTGCAATTGATTTTAAATGCATTGTTTTCTTTTGAGATAAGTGTTTTCTGTCAACTCTATGTTCCCCACCCACAGATTTGCAATGAACTTGTGTTGCATGTCCAGTGCATATAGCAGGAATTCTGACATTCAGATTTCTAGACAGTCTGATGGGGGAGATTTCTGTAAGAACTCTTAGATTTCACTGGAACACCCTTAATTGGTGGTCGTTACCCTAGTTTGTCATTCTTAAGGAAACCTTTTTTCCCCCAGTTTATCAGCTGGATCAGCACATCAGCAGCAATTTGTGTGGCACACTTCCTTTGGATTGCACCCCTCCCAGCAATCAGAAGTCGGACATTTTAGTTCAAAAACAGATGGAAAAAAGTCCCCTCCTTGCTCATAGGTGCCAAATAGAGAGTTTCCGTATCCCTAATGTTATCAGATCTCTCATATCTGACTCCTCCAATGCGGTCCCTGGTTTTGTGTTCCAATAAGATTTTGACCTGTTGGAGGATATTAACCAACGCATAAGACGTAAGTCTATCTAATCTATTTTCTTTGGTTGTTTGCTGCAGGGCTGGGAGTGTTTAATTCATATGTTACGTTATCCTCTCATCTTGGCCAAATGAGTCATCGTAGCTGAAGGACTGGCATTGGTTAGTGGACAGCTAGCAGAGCCGCCTGTGTTTGTCTTCTCTCAATTAGTGGCTGTTGAACATCTGGATAGTGAACAGCCTTGGGTCTGGCATTGAAGGAAAGCCACATGACCACATAACCCTCAACAGTCTGCTCTCAAATCATTTCCCTCAAAGTTTAGTTCTGGATATTACCGCCAAATAAAACATTCATGTATAAATGGGCAGCTATAAACCTTTGATTTAAGTTTAGTGCTTAGTGAACATTTAAGCATCAGTCAAGTGTAATATAATAATTGTCAGTAATGTGTATGTAAAGTTGGTATTGAATAAACTGAGCTAGATGATTATTTGATTAGTAGATCAAACTTGGGCTCTAAGGGATAAACTTGTCATGTAATGGTAGTTGGTTAATTGTGATGACCTCTACATGTTTATTATGCAGTAAAAGGATAGGAGTTTTTTTGGGTATTGTAACACTGGCTTTTAATGTTATTTCACTACTGTTGCATGGCTTAATATAGGGAGTGCTGAACCGTTCCTTAAATGTTTTACTCACAACTCACAGTTTTTGACTGAATACGGATAGTACTTTGACATTAGGTTTTTCCCCCTGACACTTTAATGTTTTGTTCTTTAGTAGCACTTTGAGTGTGGGATTTTGTTTAAAGTATGTACATTTCCCCATGCTATAAAACTATTGGCAAGGTTTGGACTTGCCTGGATAAATGTAAAGCTCTTATAAAGATAACATGGCTATGTTTATAATGAGCAGTTGCTCGGGGTTGCCAGGCTCTGAAATATTCTGAAATGCACTGTTGCTAGGCAGGCTGCAGTTGGAATGCTCCCAAATTGAATTCTCACATGGGGGGTCAGAAGCCATCTTTTGTCCTTCAACATTCTCCACCAGGTTCTGAAAAAGTCTAATGCTATTTGTAGTAATTGGTATATGATTTAAGAGGTGGCACTCATACCATTGTGTCTCCAGAAAACACATTTGTGGAATTGTGCTCTGTGTGTGGTTTGAACCATCACAAGTAAATGCAAAGATAGAACCAAAATGAGATCAAATTACTTGAATTTCACGGGATTTCCCCTTTGTAGCCTAAAGCTAATGTAAGAAAATGCTATACTTCTTCGCAACAAATGCAAAATCATTTCTAGTTTTTGGGGTGATATTTTGCTTAGCTGCTACCTAACCCTTTCCCCTGGCTTTTGACTTTTAGCTGGTTCGGCAGTGTTGTAGCAGAGTGACCTGGTTTGTAGTGGTGGGCCAAGCCCCCAGTGAGCTGTGGGAGCAGTGAGCTCCTGAGGGTTGGAGGTGGGGTTTGACTGTTTTGTCTAACCAGTCTGCCTGGGCCTCCTCACGGTCTCCAGCACTGGCTGTTTAAAGCCTGGGGTTAGCTGAACGCTCAGAGTTGGAGTCCAGCAACAAAAGGCCCGGATATTTCCATCCCTGTTAGGCTTGTTGGTAGGCCTAGGGGTCCCCCCTCTCAGATTCTGTTTAGTTAGCAGCAGGACGAGGCAAGCTGGAGATTACATGTGAAAAGTAAACACATGGGTCCCTGGCTAATCAGGGCTAGATTACCTGTTAAAACAACTGGTCTCCTGCAGGCCCTCCGCAGACGCATTCTGCACATTCACTTCAACTCAATTCAATAAATCTTTACTGTCCATCGAGGACAATTCTGGTGCAGCAGGAAAAAAAAACAAACTTAAAAAATATACTGTACACACTACCATAGGAATGAAAGAGGATGGAGCTCTGAATATCTTGGACCAAGGGAGTCGTCACCTCCTCCCAGAGGTCAGGGGGCACGTGTCATGGTGCAGGAGGTGAAAGGGCCCTGATGGAGGTGACCTTTCTGAACAGGTGTCTGTTCTGTCCAGCATGGAGAGACTTGAGTTTGGATGCCTGGGATCTTACAGCATGTGTTAGCCACACTGTAGTGACGTCCTGCTCATCAGCAGATCAGCACAAATGTAACAATTTGACAATTTGAAAATGAATAACCATTATTTTCTACATTAAAAGAGTTCAGCTTCCTTCGTAAAACGTTGTCTTTGTTGTGCTATGGAGTTCATGGTTCACCTATGGCCGTTTGAAGTCGACCCAAGGTATTCTGGCTTTGTAGACTGAGATGGCAGTATCTTCCTCAAATCAATCAGTATTCTTAAATTAACCTTCAAGTAAGACGCTTGACAACAATAAGACTCAGACTCACTGATTAGAAGATGAACTACAATGTCAAACACATCAGTGTATTTAAAGATATTCCTGCTCTCATATGGATTACAAACTGTCAGGTTCTACTGTTAAATATTGAAAGTAGGTGGTCTGGAACACATCCAGAATATGTTAAATTGTGCCACTTAATTAAGATGCTCTTGTCACTAAGTCATTGTTGATATTTTGTACTGCTCTAATCCTGGGATCTTTGCTACATCATGTTCTGAGACGCATGAGAGAAAGCGATTCATACTCTAGACTTTGATTTGACTTCTGAAGTAACTTTGTTCCCAACTGAAGTCACAACACAATAATATGATAGATAGGTTGCATTGAGGATAATGTTTGACTATCATGTTCATGGTCTGTAAAACAACTTAAACAGGTGTGAGAAAATCCTGTGATTAAAAAAATGTCAAAAGTTGCTTACTGTACTTGCCAGTAAGTCAAACTGCTGAATCCGATACCAGTAGTTGTGATTCTAAAGGTTGTGTGATGGAGGGATTCCGTTTGGTTGACCACTGGGTAAGTAAGTGGTCAAGTAATCTATGTTTGAGTTGATGGACAGTGACATAATGTCCGTGGGAAAGCTGTAACACTTTGAGCTGTTGTAACAGCAGAGGGAAAAATCTGTAATGTTGGACAAATGAATCAATGGGTCTTTTGTTTCATTGAAGAGCTACTTGTAGGCCACATTGTGAAGTATAACTTACAACCGCATTAGAATGACACATTTCGAGTTTGTAATATTACCGGCAGCAATTAGGTTTTCTCACTGGGCTACCTTTAGGGTTTGCCTCTGGTGATAAGCTTGGAAATATGTCAGCGTCAGAGCCATTGATTGGTCCTCTCTGGGGTGCATTCTTCATGGATGTTCATATGGAGGACGCAGGCAGATCAACACTGGACAAAGGCTTACATTGTGGGGCCTCTCTGTTTCTACAGAGCCCCTTGCTTGCTTGCTTCTAAGCCCCCAGTGCTATAATGAGGTGGATCTCTTGACTCTGTTTTACCCCCATACTGAAGAGTCTTCAAAAGCAAGCCGCTGCTTGAATGGCCCAACCGGACACCCTTCCAGCCAGACCGGCCCTCCCCATAGCTACAGGCCAAGCTGTTTTTGGAAGGGCTTGGAAATGTTTACTTAGCCACGCCTTTCTTCCACAGTACGTTGTTCCGGGCAGCTGCTTGGTCTTGCATGTTACCCCAGGGTCACTGTTCCACTGTTGTTTTCTCTTTGTCTTCCTTTGTGTTTAAGAGGTCAAGTTTTTTTTTTTCGTTTTTTTTTTTTTCTCTCTTCTCTTCGCTAGACATACTTCCTCATACTGCTCACAGAGTGCGCCTGCTGAATGCAGTCTTTTCTACACTTTGTTTCTTCAGCTTGAGGATCGTGCCTTTGCAACACTTCTTTTTTTTAACTGTCTTTGGGCACTTTAAAGGACTCTGGTTAAGTTTAAGTAGCTCAATTGCTCCGGTTTGATCCCCAGTTCAAGGACCTTGCTGTGCCAAAACCAGCCTTTTATGGAATGGTTACGAGCTGTAGAAAATCCTCAAGCTGAAGGTGACGTTCAACTGATATTATTCCGTGGCACTCTCAACGTCTAGAGGGGGGATTTGATCACCTGAAAAAAGACACCGCTGGCTGCATATAGCTACACATAAGTATGAGCTAAATGTTGACCTATAAAAATATCCATGCCTGGAAAAGAGATAGATCTACTTTCTAATGTCAGAGCTTAGCCAACTAATTCAGGCATATAATGGAAGGACTTCCTCTTCACTGCCAATTCTTCATATCCCTCTTTCACTCACTTCTCTTTCTAGCTCTCACACATCCTCTATCTCTCTCACTCACACTCTCATATCCTCTCTCTCACATCCTCTCTCACACATCTTCTCTCATCTTTCTTCGCTGCTGTGTGTGAGTGGGTCTTGGCCTCACTTTTGTCTCCCCCATCATCCTGCATCACCAGTGATGGACCTGATGTGCACTAGGACCATAACTCATGTGAAGGACTTGAGTCTAAGGCAGTGGTCCCCAACCTTTTTTGAGCCAAGGACTGGTTTACTGTCAGACAATATTTTCACAGACTGGCCTTTGGGTGCGAGACGAAAATTTGGCATTTACTTACGTTTTTTTAATTTTAATTCTGGGTTATTTATCATTGTTTGTTTCAGATTGACCTAAATAAAACATAGTTCAGAATTGGATAATAAATGAAACGCAAATTATGTCAGTTATGTATTCTTTCTGTGTGGCCTGGTACCAATTGATCCACAGCCCGGGGGTTAGGAACCCCTGATCTGAGGGAGGTAAGAGGCACAAGGGTCCTATTGAAGAGTTCCATGGGTGGAGCTTCACATGCTAACTCCTGTGAGAAGGTTCTGCATCCCAAAACAGAGGTGCTGGGATGTTTGACGAGGGTTTGGGGTGGTTTTTTTTTTTAAACTGCAGATCATTTGACCCTCAATACATCTGGTAGTTCTCTTGGTCCAGAAAGTTTTTAAATTGGATATTGTCAGTTCCCAAAGTGAACATTGTTCAGAATTATATGATTTTTGGAATGAACAAACCAGAGCAAATGCTTCTTAACGTTATCTAAAGCCATACTGGTTGGTCTTCTGAATGCTGGTGACACGTGGAAGGGAATTGTATAAGCCTCAAACGAGTGATCTTCCCCTCCCATCCTAAAACCAGTGTTCATCCTACCTCATGAGCCCCCCTGTTCCCTCCCTCCCTCCCTCCCTGCTCCCCTGAGGCAATGCTCCACTTCCTGAGCACTGGCCAGTGGGCCATTAATGGAGTTTCTGCTTGTCAGGGCACTGCGCACAATCGCACTTGACATGCTTGGGGATGAGAGCCTGGGGGATGAGGGGTGGTGGTGGTGTGTTCAGGCTGTGTACAGACCTAATGTGTGTCAGGAACATCTCACCCACCAGTATCCACTTCTCTGTTGACAAACTCTTCTTCATCCTCATGTAAAACTGTAACCGTTTGCCATAACGGTGAAGGTTTGGAGAGTTTAGATTTGTTTTCGGCACAGAAAAAGCTCAGGATTAGGAGGAAACAGAGTGAATGTGAGCCCGCAGTTGGGTCTTGTCTGTTTGTGTGGAGGGTTTGGGGGGGGATAGGTTAGAAGGGTTCCCCCTGCTGTGAGAGGGAAGGTGGGAAGATGCTGGGGTGGTGACCCCTCCAGTGGTGCCAAGAGCACTGAACAGCTCTGGGTGGGAGGAATTTCTCTGCATTCCAGCCACATTCCAGAGCCCAGCAGTGGGCACTGAACTGAGCGAGACATCACAGCTCTTTCAGCACTCACAGCCGCACATTCACACCAGCTCCCACTTGACCTGCCGCTTGAATCTGGGATAAAGCATCGTGTTTTTGTCCTGTGTGTTACAGACTTGTGTGCTGGCTTGGCAGCCATATATCGGTCAGATAGCATTACACTCTGTTAGTAACTCCTAAAATCAAAGCGTCAGATTACCTCCCAAAATACAATCTATATTCAGACTGTCCTGTTTTGTGAGATGCACCAGGAAGAGTCTAGTTGCATGCCTTTAGAGGTCACGCCTATTTTACATTGATGGAATTAGGCTTTTTTTGTTTGTTTATTTGATCCCTAAACACTGTTGGAGATTAGATAATCTATTTATTCTATCCATTTATTGCTTGATGCTTATATCAGGAAGTTGGTTTAAGAAAATTGATGAAATATTTTTGTTCTCGATGGGTGTCTATTAAACCCAAACCATAATTTTGTTTTTATTTTTATTTAAAAACAAATTATAATCTCTTTTTATTCTGAGGATTTCACCACACTGAAAAAAAGGTCTCGAGGCAAACCCTTTGTGCTTAAAATGTCAGTCTTGTAGTAATATGAGTATTGTTACAGTGATTGGGTTAGTCACTGGTATACGTTCTTTAAAGCCAGAGGGGTACGTGAAAAGTATGCCACTGTTCAGTTTCGGGTGTTGCACAACATCTCACTCTTCCCTATCAAATGGTCCACTGGGTATTTTTGGTTTTGTACTTTTAAACCTGAAACTCCTATCATTGTGACAAGCTTTGATATTCTAATTTAGTGTTCTTGGTATTTGGTAATCACATTTTTACCCACCGGGTACAGTTATGTCCTCACCACCACTATAAAATCAACACTCCACTAAACACCCATCCTCCTGTATTCCTATCCTGGATCATCTGAAAGAAGGAAACCGGATTTTCTGCTTAGTTTTGGGGCTGTAGGCAAGGTCCTCCACTGGTTAGTTTTGGGGCTGTAGGCAAGGTCCTCCACTGGTTAGTTTTGGGGCTGTAGGCAAGGTCCTCCACTGGTTAGTTTTGGGGCTGTAGGCAAGGTCCTCCACTGGTTAGTTTTGGGGCTGTAGGCAAGGTCCTCCACTGGTTAGTTTTGGGGCTGTAGGCAAGGTCCTCCACTGGTTAGTTTTGGGGCTGTAGGCAAGGTCCTCCACTGGTTAGTTTTGGGGCTGTAGGCAAGGTCCTCCACTGGTTAGTTTTGGGGCTGTAGGTAAGGTCCTCCACTGGTTAGTTTTGGGGCTGTAGGCAAGGTCCTCCACTGGTTTTTCCCTAATAAAGTTGCATGTACCACATTGACCGTGTAGTGGTGTGTTTTTTTTAAAGCACATTTACAAAATGTCTTGTTTAAATATTGCAAAACTAACAGGTCAGATCGTTAACCTTGACGATCTGAAACAAACTGTTCCCCTTGTTACTGGTTAACTGGGCTTAGCTTTATTGGTTTTGTGGCGGCTTATCTGATTCAATTTTCTCCTAAAATCCTCAAACTGCAGCTTTTTGCTGACTCTTAAACTCTGTTTATATGAAAAAGAAAGAATTGTTCCTGCAAGCCTAGTACAGTGCATGTTCCCTCTCTCCCTTACACTCCCAGGGTTTAATCTTTTAAGGAACATTACAGCTCAAAGTGTTACTTCACCATGTAACAATTCACTTTGGTCATCAGAGATCTATGCAAAGAGTTTTTAATGATAGTCTCTCCATAAGATGGCAGTCTGATTAGGCTAATGCTTAAAACTAGACTAGCTAGAGCTTGACTGTCAACTCAGACCATTTAATTTGTGCTGTATAAAGCCTTTTAAGATGTGCTGGTCTCAGTATTGCAGAATTGCCTTAAACCTGCATCCTGCAGTGTCATTGTTTGTGTGTGTGTGTGTGTGTGTGTGTGTGTTGTCTTTGAGTGTGAAGCCTTGTGTCAGGTGAGGATCCTATATCTATCCTATAAATATTTGGCACACTGTTCACAGTGCATAGTCCTGTATATATTTTCACATTGTATTTAGTAACACTCTTATGTGATGTTGAGGCTATTTTATATGACTGTCTGTTTGAAGCTTTATTCACTGTAACTTTTTCATGTATTTGTTATTATAAACAAACATGGATGCATTATTTTGATCATTAAGTTATCATAAGTCATAAGTTATACACTCATTAAACTGAGTTTGAGTTATACACTCATTGTCTCTTAATAGACTGATTTACAGTTACTGGGTTTGTTGTTTTCTAAAGACACAACCGTCAGAATGGACCATGATCTTCTCTATGCCCTGTGTCCTCCACACCCCCCACAGCAGTCAGGGATGGTGAGAACCTGTAACATGAGTTTTACAATCACCGCGGCCCATGAGAAAGGGTGTGTGCCCAGAAACTCTGTGTGTGTGTGTGTGTGTGTGTGTGACACAGTCTCAGTTTACGTGGATGTTTGAAAGTGGACCTCCAGCCTGCTGGCTCTTCCAGGTCCCACCTGCACGACCCCACAATGCCCCATTGTTCCCTGTCACTGTGGGATAGCTGTTATATGAGAGGCAGAGGATGGCCTCTCCACCAGGTTTTATTCAGAGGAAAGATGGGGAACTATCTGGTTACACTGGTCCCTTACTTGATGTCACTCAGAACAGCTACTGAGTCCCTGCCTGCAAGGCCCTGTGTATCACTTCGGTGCCAGGATGACATTTTCACTGTTTACCTTTTATTGTTTTGTTCTGTGAGAAAAATGTTGGCTGGGTGGTGGCGTGACACTTAAACCTTAGGGTATGGCATAATTCACTATGGCCATACAACAGGGGCATTCCCAAGTAACAGAATCGTAAAAAAAACGCAGAACTACATAGAATATACAAAAACCAACCGTGACAGAATCCATGGTCGTGCATAGACACCAGTACAAAAGAAGAACAATCCTAAAGCAGGATCCAATCAGAGAAGTCGTCGTTAAGACCAGCACATCTTGAGACCTCGTTATATTTGGATTATCTTTAACGAGCGTCGTCAGGAGGTGTTAGTGTCTGGTTTTGGTTTTGTGACTGAACACCGGGGTGTGGTGATGGCCTCACACCAGCTCTCCTCTGGTTTGGTGTCCTCTCCTGTGTTGACGCGCTGCTGTCAGAGAATAGCTTACGCAACATTAATGACCCTTAATGGGGTTTTTCTCAGCATTTTTGGGAGCTAAGATCTTATTTCCATGATGACATAAAGACACGCACTGCTTTACTTTTACTCATTTAATTTGATGAATTATATGAACTTTTTCCATTACCCAGACGAAGATGAATGACATTACGATTACGAATGACATTATGATAACATCAAAATGTGTAAATATCAGATATACCTGTGAATTAGACTGTTTGGTCACGTATGATCGAGCTGCTTTGCACACTTGGATTTAGACGCTTCATCCTGTTCTTTCCTGCTGACCCTCTCAAACTTGGATTTCACTAGAGGCTTTGGTGAAATGCAGGTCTTCTTTAGGTCTTTCCCCATATTCTGTTCATATGGTTGGTCTGGTCCTTCAGCTCTACCTCGCAGCATGTTGTGTGTGCTCTGCAACAGGTGTCCACCATCTCTATATTCTGTTCTGTTTGTTATTTCCTATCTCAACCTTGTAACCAAAATCTTCAAATCCTAAAAACATAGTTTACAGAACCATGTTTGTAAGGATGACTGGGCTCATTCTAGTCCTATGCAATACCTCTGGCCTACTAGGATAATCAGTATATTGGATATTCCAGTTTACCTGGAATTTAACAAAAATCTACCATTGGTAAATTTGCACACTAGAGATTTTCCCATTTACAAAGTTAAGCTCACAGTATTGACTTGGGGTTAGTCCACTTCCTTGTTGGTTCATCTTAAATCCGTTCAAACAAGTCTCTGTACAGAACAGGAAGTCTCTCTCTTCCTGTCCCTCCACCAGCTACGCTTCACTTGTTTTTCTCCAAACGATGTTCGTTAGTAGTTAGTGGTCACCTTCCCTTTGCTATTCAGTAGACGGAGACCAAAGGAGAGAGTGGAGAAGGAGGCCACAGCTGGTCTCTCCCTGCGTGTCTCTCCCCCTGTGGAGATGCTAGGCATGTCTGCTATGGTCCTTTTCTGAAAATCTACCTTGCTGAGTTTTTCAACCAATTGTTAAGTTGGTGGTGTTACCGTAACAATATCCAGTGGAGGGATATTTTCATTCTTGGCGTAAAGGCTGATATTTACATTTATTCATTTAGCAGATGCTTTTGAAAAAGTTTAAACAAACCACAATATGGTTTGCTTAAATGAGAATTGAATGTAAAAAAAAAAAAAATCTGAGTAATTGCAGTTATTACAAGACTGAAGACTTTTGTGTTGGAATCTCAAAATATGAGTTTTGGTTCAGGAGATGTTGAATATTTGCTGTTGCTCTGTGTTATTTCTGTGGCTTCTTCTGTCTAAATTAGCCTTTGATGCATGTGACCATTTTCAGTGTCCCTGACTTGTAACGACTTTGACCCTCTAACATCATGGACTTTTGACCCCCCCACCCCTGAGTCAACCTGGAGTTATTTCCAGTCGCCGAGACGAATGTGACCACAGCCCAGAGGCCCTGCCTGCATTCTATACCTGATAACCTTCCAAAGAAGGGGAGAGAGGGAGTCTTATTTAGCAAGGGAGGGTCATGAGGGAAGCACAGTGACCCAAGCTCATAGACCTCATGATGCTCTGAGACTCACACTTGATTACATTAGAATCAACTTTATTGTCATTACACATGTATAAATACAGGACACGAAATACAGTTTAGCATCCAATCAGAAGTGCAAGAGAAGCAGTTATTTACAGTTAGTTTAGATGAAGTTATGTACAGATAAGTTAAATGCTGATTGGTTAAATTAACAGTTATGTACAGGTTAGTGCGATGCAACAGATGAAGAAAAAAAAAAGATATACCGTATTTTTCAGGCGATTGAGCACACCTGTATGAAAGCAGCACCAACACATTTTTTTCTTCATATACTACTACTATAATATACTATATTTTACTACTAGTAGTACTAATTGTACTATACTATACTCCTGCTGCTCAGGATCCTAACATCCTCTCATAGGAGGTGGATTGCTGGTTCAGAAGCATCCCAACACTCCTCTGCAGCACCAGAGGAGGACAGGGTTGGCTTCCTCAGGGTCGGGGGACGAGGGGTCAGGTTGGCAGGGGGGTGGGTTATCTATAGCCCTGTGTGTACAGGGCCTCTAGTAGTCCAATGCTGTTCCAACAAACTAAAAGGCCAAAATTGTAAGATGCCTGTACTGTCACATGGAGCTCCGAAGGTTGTGAGGAATGTATGAAAGGTTCAAAGTTTTACGAGGTCCCATGTGTGGGCACATTTTTCTACTTGAAGCATGGATACCTTTGTCAGGCATATTTAAAAGGTGACACTTTTCTTTCAATGTCATATTTCTGGAAAGTGTGTGTCACCAGACGCAGTGTCAGCTTTTATTTGTATGAGGTCACTTCCTTCCCGTGCACAGGGAACCCGTGTTCAGGTCTTAATGAGTGCTGGTGTTTTTTCTCCGGTACCTGTGCAGCCGTGATATGGAGAGCAAGGACACCCTGAGGGGGCTGCAGAAGATGGAGGACCGGCCGGAGGAACGCATGATCAGAGAGAAGCTCAAAGCCACCTGCATGCCCACATGGAGACACGAGTGGCTGGAGAGACGCAGCAGGAGGGGGCCTGTGGTGAGCAAACACACACACACACTGTATGCACACACACACACACACACACACACACACTGTATGCACACACACACACACACACACACACAATATACAGGATGTTCTGTCCTGTCAACTCTGACCCTAATCGCATCCTGTATCCCCCCCCCCCCAATAATCCAAATCAGGTGGTGAAGCCCGTCCCTCTGCGCCCAGACGGGAGTGAGGCTGGCCGTCAGGGGGCCGAGGCTGGAAGCTCTTCACAAACCAGCCCTTCCTCCCAGAGCCGAGGCCGCCGCAGCCCCTCCCCCAGCCCCTCCCCCGGCCCCTCCCTGTCCTCCTCCTCTTCCTCTTCCTACACCAAGACCTGTGGGAAGCCCGAGTCGCCTGGGGTGCGCCGGAAGAGAGTGTCCCCTGTGCCTGTGAGTAGCAGCTCTTTGTTCCTTGTCAGCCAACCTCAAAGTTTGAACACAGTTCCACACCTGCTTACCCCTCCAACCATTGTTCCACTGTTTAAAGAGCTTCATCTACTTACACAGGTTAGGCAACATTTTACATTAAGGTTACCTTTACTATCGGGCACTTTTACCAGCAATACCTATAGTTAAGTAATTTAAAACGCGTGTAGTGTTATTCATCCTGCAGTTTATTTCAGAATTGTATGTAATAAAGTGTTGGCATTATAGGTAGTTATAGGTTATTATAGGTAGTGTAACAGCCTAGTTGTAGCGTTGTCTTTGCAGAGGTTTACCTGGTCCAATGAGGCCAAATGACGCTCCTCCAAAATATGTGTAGCCCACAGGACCAAGACAGGGTTAAGTGTCTAACTGGAGGTTGTAAAGGGGAAGTTTGTTACCAAAACAAGATCAAAGTCATCATCCCCTGGATGGTGCAACTGCAGCCACATGCTTTAGCAGTTTCTGTGGAACTACAGGATTGTTACAACATCAGTGCAACGCTAGTTCATGTGACCTCTTTGTAAAGTTTTTCCATGAAGGTTGGAAGTTAAATGCAGTTGATCTACACCAAATCAACAGTAGTAGTGGTAGTAGTGGTAGTGGTGGTGGTGGTGGTGATATCAGGTATCTGTCTTGTCTTGCTTTAGGTGTAATGCTGTGTTGTTGTGTAGTTTCAGAGTGGTAGAGTCACCCCCCCCAGGAGGGCTCCCTCCCCGGATGGTTTCTCCCCCTACAGCCCAGAGGAGACCAGTCGCCGTGTAAACAAGGTCATGAGGGCCCGCCTCTACCTTCTGCAGCAAATAGGACCCAACTCCTTTCTGATTGGAGGAGACAGCCCTGACAACAAATACCGGGTCTTCATTGGGCCACAGGTAGGAAAGACAAAACCAAGACTTGTCAAACTGACTCAGCAGGCTCATGTTTAACCTGACCTTCACTGTCTGTTAGACATATAAGTGGCACTAAAAGTATTTTTCAAACAGTCCTTCCATTTCTTTAGAGGTTGTAATCAAGACTCAACATTACAAACTGTCTTATATTGGCACAGCATGAATGAAAATACCTGCTTAATGTAACGGCAGTGTATTCAGCCTGGTGCAGTATCATAGCCTTCCCATAATGCTTTTTGTGAGACTGGCATGTTCCATTGTTTGCTGGGAATTCACCAGCATCTCCTTCATGTTGGGTATTGAGCTACAGGTGGTTCCTCTCTCACCATCCAACAGTCATCCACCAGGCCCCTGTACCTCACCAGCCCCCCTGTACCTCACCAGCCCCCCTGTACCTCACCAGGCCCCCTGTACCTGACCAGCCCCCCTGTACCTCACCAGCCCCCCTGTACCTCACCAGCCCCCCTGTACCTCACCAGGCCCCACTGTACCTCACCAGGCCCCACTGTACCTCACCAGGCCCCTGTACCTCACCAGGCCCCTGTACCTCACCAGGCCCCACTGTACCTCACCAGGCCCCTGTACCTCACCAGCCCCCCTGTACCTCACCAGCCCCCCTGTACCTCACCAGGCCCCTGTACCTCACCAGGCCCCACTGTACCTCACCAGGCCCCTGTACCACACCAGCCCCCCTGTACCTCACCAGGCCCCCTGTACCTCACCAGCCCCCCTGTACCTCACCAGCCCCCCTGTACCTCACCAGCCCCCCTGTACCTCACCAGGCCCCCTCTACCTCACCAGCCCCCCTGTACCTCACCAGCCCCCCTGTACCTCACCAGCCCCCCTGTACCTCACCAGCCCCCCTGTACCTCACCAGCCCCCCTGTACCTCACCAGCCCCCCTGTACCTCACCAGCCCCCCTGTACCTCACCAGCCCCCCTGTACCTCACCAGGCCCCTGTACCTCACCAGGCCCCACTGTACCTCACCAGGCCCCTGTACCTCACCAGGCCCCTGTACCTCACCAGGCCCCACTGTACCTCACCAGGCCCCTGTACCTCACCAGCCCCCCTGTACCTCACCAGCCCCCCTGTACCTCACCAGGCCCCTGTACCTCACCAGGCCCCACTGTACCTCACCAGGCCCCTGTACCACACCAGCCCCCCTGTACCTCACCAGGCCCCCTGTACCTCACCAGCCCCCCTGTACCTCACCAGCCCCCCTGTACCTCACCAGCCCCCCTGTACCTCACCAGGCCCCCTCTACCTCACCAGCCCCCCTGTACCTCACCAGCCCCCCTGTACCTCACCAGCCCCCCTGTACCTCACCAGCCCCCCTGTACCTCACCAGCCCCCCTGTACCTCACCAGCCCCCCTGTACCTCACCAGCCCCCCTGTACCTCACCAGCCCCCCTGTACCTCACCAGCCCCCCTGTACCTCACCAGGCCCCTGTACCTCACCAGGCTCCTGCTAATACTGTAAAAATGTGTTATTTAGTCAGTAAAACTGTGTGTGTTTGTCAGAAGTGTGTGTGGAGGTGATTGCCTTAGTGTGGTCCTTCCACTCTGTCTTCCCCATCTAACACCTCTTCCATGTGTGCTGTGTGTCCCTGCAGACATGCAGCTGTGGCCGAGGGGCTTTCTGTATCCATGTCCTCTTCGTCATGCTCAGGGTCTTTCAGCTGGAGTCCCCAGACCCTCTACTCTGGAGGAAAACTCTGAAAAACTTTGAGGTAACCTCCAACAGGCCACACCCCAAATATCCTGTTGCCATACCAACAGCTTCATCTAGCTTAGTGACAAGAAGTGCAGCTTAGTTTCCGGCTGCTTGGTAGTTTCTGGGAGGACAGTCGTTGTCCATGACTTCAAATCATTCTGGGTCAAACACCTGGTGGCTTATCTTTCAGGTCGAGAGCTTGTTCCAAAAATACCACAATCGCCGCAGCTCACGCATCAAGGCTCCCTCTCGCAACACCATCCAGAAGTTTGTGTCACGTATGTCCAACTCCCACACCACCTGTACCTCCAGCACCTCCAACTCAAGCAACGACAACAGGTGATTAAACACACACACACACACACAGTACACCCATAGCAGTACAACGTGTAAGAACCTTGTTTGAGTCAGGAGGCTCAATGGTTAAGGCGTTGGGCTCCTGATTGATAAAGTTGCAAGTTCGATTCCCAGCTGTGACTGCATGATGTTGTGTCCTTTGGCAAGGCACTTCACCCAACTTGCCTCAGGGGTAATGTCCCTGTACTTGCTGTAAGTCACTCTGGATAAGAGCGTCTGCTAAATGACTAAATGTATATGTTTAAATACTCAAAAGTAGCACACAGACGCACACAACCAATGATCTCTGATGCTAGGCAGGGAAGGAAAACTGAGTAAAAAATACACATTTGTAAAGTCTAGTTTGAAACATGTAAGAAATATGTTTTTAAAAGGCACTAATAAAGTCTACTGATGGTCTCATCTCTCACCACACCAACCTTATCCTACCTATCCAACCTAATCTTTACTTAATCATGTCTGTGTGCCTTTATCTCTCCTTCTTTCTCCATCAGTCTGAAGGATGAGGAGGAACAAATGTGTCCCATCTGTCTGCTGGACATGCTGGATGAGGAGAGTCTCACCGTGTGTGAGGAGGGCTGCAGGAACAAGTTACACCACCACTGCATGTCTGTCTGTGAGTACTGCAGTAGGACCCATCATACTGCTCAGCCCTGCTGACAGCTGTGGGTGGGCAGCCCTGGTCTTAGGGAGCCACTGTCCTAAAGATCCTGATTCTAATGAAGGGTCGTTATCTAGCTCTGTAGATTCATATTCATTTGTATCAGGTGTGCTAGAGCAGGGAAACGTATCAAATCTTCAGGACAGTGGCTCCCTAGGACCAGGGTTGTTCTAGACCATTCTCGAAAGTCAGAAGGCAGTGTTCCTGCTTCTGTGAATGTGTGTGTGTGTGTGTGTGTGTGTGTACGTGTAAGAGGGAAACAGGACTTGTGTGTGATTGACATGTGAGCGTGTTACACAAGTGTGTTACAGCCTCTCTCCCTTGTCCAAACCACAGGGGCAGAGGAGTGCAGGCGGAATCATGAGACCCTCATCTGCCCCCTCTGCAGGGCCAAGTGGAAGTCCCATGATTTCTACAGGTGAGTCATCACATGTTCGTCTTCTCAAGCTGTGTGTGTTGTGGAAAAGACTGGGGAAATGGCACCAGCTTCTCAGTTGGTTTTGGAAACAGGGTACATTTAACTTTTTGTGCAAACGAACAAGTATCCATCCAAGACTGGTGTTAAGTATGGGTAACATGAAGGGAGAGACATGTTTGTCCTCTCAAAAGGTAGAGACGTTTAAGAGTTGTTGGATTTCAGGAGTACACACTCATTAAGGACAATGAATCCAAATGAGAAATGAAACGCAGGTCTTATTAGAAACAATTGAATATCTGGAGGACACTGAGTTTATCGTACCTCAAGGGACAATAAAACCAAAACTTCTCCACAAGTTGTTTGTCTTGTTTTCTGAACTTGAAGAGACATGCCACAAAAGATAATTGGTGGTTTGTGTTGCTACCTTAGCATTGTGTATACTGTGTGAGCTGAGGTGTGTGTCTCCCTGGATGCAGAGGTTAGCTAGACACACAGGCACCAGTCCTGTTGTGTTTTTGTGCATCAAGGACCTCCTTTGTCATGAAGACATTCAGACATATTTTGTATGAACACTGTTCCAGAACCATAAAACACTCCGTTCTGAAACTGGAGCCAGTTGTTTTTCTCCTGAGAAATTCAATGAAGGGGATAGTGACACGGGATGTTACATGACCCTTCTGCACAAACACCAGAGCAGATTCAAATGTTTCATGATCAGCAGTTTTATAAATTGTATTTGATGGAAAATCGAATTGTTGTGGTTGTGGTCATTTAGGGTTATTTATTTGAATGATCGGACACTAACTCTGTGGTTATCTCCGCAGCCATGAGCCTTCCTCCGTCTCCATGGAGACGTCACCGGGGCATTCCCAGGCTCAGGCGGCAGCGTCCACCTCGTCATCGACGCCTCACAGTGAGACTTCCAGAGCGCTGTCCCATGAGGCTGACTTTGCGCTTCCCCAATATGGTGTCCAACAGATCCCCCAAACCTACAAAGATCTGGCTGAGCCCTGGATCAAGGTGTGTGTAGTGTGTGTGGTGTGTGTAGTGTGTGTGGTGTGTGTAGTGTGTAGTGTGTAGTGTGTGTATGTGTGTGTGTGTGTGGGTAAGATCCGCAACATCCCAAATGCCTTTTACACCTAGAAACTGTTCCCATAGTGATACGACTGATTGACACTAGATGTCTAACTGTGTGTGTGTGTGTGTGTGTGCTGTCCTGCAGGTGTTTGGCATCGAGCTGGTGGGCTGCCTGTTCTCCAGGAACTGGAACATCAGAGAGATGGCCCTGCGGCGGCTCTCCCACGACGTCAGCGGGGCTCTGCTCCTAGCCAATGGCGAGCGCTCCTGCCCGGGGGCGGGGTCGGGGATGTCTGCGTCCGGAGGCGGGGCAGGAGGCGGGGCAGGAGGCGGGGCAGGCTGCGGGGACGTCTCTGGAGATGTGGTGGTGGAGTCTTGCTGTTGTGTCCTTTCCATGGTGTGTGCTGACCCAGTCTACAAAGTCTACGTAGCTGCGCTGGTGAGGACCTGTCACTGATAACACTCTCAGACTGAGGCCAGTCATTCATCATCATCGACTGATAAAAGGGAGTCAGGTGGCTGAGCGGTTAGGGAAATCAGGCTAGTAATCAGAAGGTTGTGAGTTCAAATCCTGGCCATGCCAACATGATGTTGTGTCCTTGGGCAAGGCACTTCACCCTTCTTGCCTTAGGGGGGGGAATCTCCGCTCTGGGTAAGAGTGTCCACTAAATGTGAAATAATCAGAGGTGTCAATAAGCAGTTCATATAGCAATTAATGTTTCACTGCAGCTTTAAAGGTGTTGTTTTAGATTAGATTAGATAAACCTTTATTTGTCCTCCAGGGGGGGAATTGCAGTTCACAACAGCAGCAGGGTAAAGTACAGCACACAGAGTTGCAGGGTAATATAACAATAACAATAGTTTTGAAGAAAATAAATGAAACCCCCCCCAACAGAAGCTGAGTTCTTGCATTAATTCCATGCATTCCCAGTGTCCACAACAGTTCTTTTTATCGTTCCAAATGTCTCCATCTTCAAGGCTACGCATGCAAGGTTGTTTCCAGTGTTTATATTCAGCAACCACAGAAAACACTGCTTGGCAGCATTCTTTATAAAGCTGTCTGGTGATAGATTTTGTAGCTGGGCCAGCATCTAGCCCCCCCCCCCCCACCCATGTTGAGGTTATCTCCAAAGCAGGCTAAAGTTCAGTTTTATAAGCAAACTGGGACAGGTTTCAAGGTTTAAAGTCTATTGAAGAGCAGAACGTCTGAAACGTGACAGGGAACTTAACTGGAAGCTTGAAGAAAAAAAACAAAGACACTAAAAAAACAACAGGTCTTTTTTTTCTTTTGCACCTATTTATTCTTCTTTGAGTTTTAGCGATAGATCTTAGTGACCACTCAAGGTCATCCTTAAAAAAGCAGAGTTGGAAAGACACCATACCAGCGACTTTTTGAGAAGGTATGATGGCAAAGCAAGCTTGTTGCTGCTGGGTGAACACTCACAGTGCCTGCTTTTTGACCGCACCTCGACCATCTTGACTTGTTTGAAGTTGTGTTTGTACCGAAGAAAGGTTTGTTTGTTCTTGTTTATGGGGTTGTGTCAGCTGGGACTGTAGACTATGGAGCTGTTATCGCCCACATGCTGTTATGTGGGTGGAGAGAGACAGAAAGACAGGAGGACTGGGGGGTAAATGTGAGGCAGTAAGAGATGGAGGGATAGATAATGAGAGGGAGGGAGGGAACAGTCAGAGGAAGAGAGGAGTATCCCTGACTGGTTTACAGGAGAGAGAGAGAGAGAGGGAGGGAGAATATGGGATGTTGAAAAGTTGGTGAGTAAGGGTGTGTGAGACGACTCCTCAAGTCTTGCTGTCTGGGCAGAATTCCAGTGCAGCACTCATGCACCACTCCCCTCCTCTCTCTCTCTCTCTCTCTCTCCTCTCACTCTTTCTCTATCACCCCCTCTTTTCCAGCTCTCTCCCTCTGTCTTTCTGTGTGTGTGTGTGTGTGTGTGTGGGCGGGGTGGGTCAGACTGAACCAATATGCTAGCAGCACCTCCACCCATCTCCTGGGAAAAGCACTTCCTAATCCCCCCCCCCCCCCCCCCCTCCCCCCCCTCCCCCAGGTTTGTTGTTGGTCTTTTCCAGTAATGTCATCTAAAGCTGTCGGGCTTTTACTCAGCTTGCCAACAAAGCTTCCTTATTTAGAACTCTTACTGATTTGAAATAAAGCTTTCTTTAGACGTGTCAAAGCAGAGTTTACTTAGGGGATGATATCCCACTTGTATGCTGACTGGACAGCGATCACAGCAGACCTTTTCCCCCCTGGTGTTTGTAGAAAACGTTGCGGGCCATGCTGGTGTACACACCCTGCCACTCTGTGTCGGAGCGCTCACGCCTCCAGCAGCTCCTTCGACCTGTGGTGGAGACCATCCTGGTCAAGTGTGCTGATGCCAACAGGTAAGACACAAGCTTCCACTGGAAGGGTCACCTGGTGTCAGAAGCCTGTTATCTGCTGCCCTCTTGTGGGCAGAGGCAGCACCAAAAAGAGGAAAACTGTCAATGTCAGTCAAGTAGTAGATTAGATTAGATTCAACTTTAATGTCATTACACAGGTACAAGTACAGGGTAACAAAATACAGTTAGCATCCAACCAGAAGTGCAAAACAGTTATTACAACAGAATATAATTGTAATTGTATGCTCAGAATATACAAAGTATGTACAGGATAACCGGAATATACAGGGTATGAACAGATTAAAGTGATTTAAGACAAATGTACAGCTGTATTGTACAAGATGACTACAGTATTTAACAGAATTTACAGAGTTGCATGTATGTACAGTTAGTGCAAATGATGCAATATGCAGATGTGCAAAATGAACAGATATTCATTCATTCAAGTATAGTATAGCTGTGATGAATTGTGGTGTAGCGCCTTCAAATATACACAAAGCATTCGGTCTACTGCTGTGCAGCCAACATGGAAGTCCTTTGTTTGAATGTGATGTGTGTGTGTGTGTGTGTCCATAGTCGCACCAGCCAGCTGTCTGTGTCCACGCTGCTGGAGCTGTGTAAGGGCCAGGTGGGGGAGCTGGCTGTAGGGAGAGAGATCCTCAAAGCAGGTAAGAACATGATCAGTAAAGATCCCCACCACAGCAGCGTGTTATGAACCAGTACCTCAACAAGATGGTAGTCTGACCACCATTTACAACCCAGTGCCTTATAGGCAGGGGAAACTGCTTCATTGGAATAAGTATATATATATGTAAGGTTCATAGACACTCATTAATGATGAGTGTCTATTCACAGGAATAGGATAATGCACAATTAATGATTGTGCTCCTAGCCAATGGCGAGCGTCCCTGCCCAGGTGCGGGCTGTAGCGATTAATGATCGTTAACAAGCGTTGGTTATCGGTCAACATTTCATTTCTCATGAATCGTTTCACGTCATGCTTGTTTTCCTCCTCCCCTGCCGCTCGTCTCTGTGGCTCCAGGGTCCATAGGTGTGGGAGGTGTGGACTACGTCCTGAACTGCATCCTGGGGCCCCAGACAGAAGCCAATAACTGGCAGGCCCTGCTGGGCCGCCTGTGCCTGATCGACCGGCTCCTTCTGGAGTTCCCTGGAGACTTCTACCCTCACATCGTGTCCTCTGGAGGGGGAGGAGACTACCAGCAGTCCCAGACCCTGGTGGAGAGGTGTGCCTCGGGGGAAGGGAGCCCTTCAGGGGGAGGGTTATATAAGCTGATGTTTAGTTCCCAAACACTTGGAGGTGGCGGGTGTCTTTTGGAAAGGAATGTCCTAAAGATAAACTTTTCAACAGTTTGTAATTTATACCAAGACCAGTGGCTGATTTTATCTGTGTCATTCCGACTAAGCTCAAAGAGGGATAGATTGTGCATTTGGTACCTTTGACCTGACACGTTGACCTTGAGCTCCTAACCCTTATGCACAGTCTGTGAGTTTGTACATACAGTTACTTGGCCTTGAAAGCCAGGCCTCGGGGGGGAAGTTTCATTAAAGATAAGCATATTGCTAGATCAGTGTCCTGTACTTGGTTGCATAAGCAGGACATAAACATGTATTGATATACAATTTCCCAATAACATACTGCTTATTCAACAGTTTGTAAAAAGAAGAAACAACAGCAAAAAAAACACACTTAGAATGTCTTGGTTGTTGAAAAACATGGACATTTCAAAATGTTTGAACGTGTATCTTATCTCTCTCCCTCCAGGTACCAGAAGCTTCTGCCTCTGCTCAGCTTTGCCCTCCAGTCTATAGATAACTCCCACTCCATGGTGGGCAAGCTGTCTCGGCGGGTCTTCCTCAGCGCTGCTCGCATGGTGGCTCGCGTGCCGCACATCTTCGTCAAGCTCCTGGACATGCTCAGTGTCACCAGCTCCACCCACTATGCCCGCATGCGCCGCCGTCTTCTGGCCATCGCTGAGGAAATGGACATCCTGGACGCCATTAACCTGGGCCTGGAGAGCATGGCTAACGGGGCAGAGGCACAGGAACGAGCTTCCGCTGCCTTTCTGGAACCGACCGTGCCCCAGAACTCACCCAGCACCACTGAGAGCAACACGCCCACTCACACGGTCCAGCTAACAGCTGTGAAGGCCCACAGCGGGAGGGCCGGAGCCAGCCCGGAGGATATAACCGAGCGGCTGGCAGCAATATCCATGACGGGGCATCCAAACATGGGTGCAGCCCCAGCTGAGCACCCAAAGCCCCCTGTTCAGGCCCGCAGCAGGCCTCTCAGCCAATGCCTGCACTCCCCTTCATCTTCTTCCCCGCCTTGCAATCAGACACCCACCCTCCCTTCACCTTCAGCCTCCCATCCTCCCACCTGCTTCCCTGGCCCAGACCCGAGCCACAAGGCCCGGCCTCAGAACTTTATCCCTAGCAAGTTAGCGTCCCCCTCCAGCACCTCCTGCTCCTCTTCCCCAGGTGCCCAGCGCCGGTTTCCCCCACAGAAGAGCTTAGTCAAGGACCCAGATAAGCAACTTCCCTCCCCTGTCTTCACCCAGGCACGGCCTCTCCCCTCCAATCAGATCCATAGACCAAAGCCCTCCCGCCCCACCCCCAACCCTGCTGCCTGCACCTCCTCTGGGTGCGCCTCAGGAGTCTGTTCCCCTCCCGCCCCCTCCGCCTCCAAGCAGAGCTTGAAGCTGGACCTCCACGGGGGCGCAGAGACGATGGGGGCTTCCACAACCCTCATCCCCAGCGAGGACACCTGCTTCACCCCCGTCGAGGAGAAGTTCCGCTTCCTGGATACCTCAGCCGAGCTCAACTCCTCCATGGAGGACCTCCTGGAAGCTTCCATGCCCGTCACTGGCGACGCTACGGTCACCTTCCAGTCGGAGGTTGCGGTGTTGTCCCCTGAGCGGGCTGGCCGGGCGGGGGAAGGCACGTACAGCGAGGATGTGACTCAGCACCAGAAGTGTAAGGAGAAGATGGAGGCAGAGGAGGAGGAGGCGCTGGCTGTGGTCATGGCCTTGTCCGAGTCCCAGGACGCACTGCCTATCATCCCCCAGCTTCAGGTGGATAAAAGTGAAGACGTCATCATCATCCAGGTGGATGTGAGTGAAATACACCTACTGCTGGTAGATTTCCCACTGTAAAGCAGGGATCACTAACTAGTGTCTGTAAATCTAAATCAACATAGCTTGATATCCGAGCGTGAATATAGAACAATTTAAATCCCTACTAGGATTCTAAACACATTCACATCAAGTCTGTTGAAATGTACACAGTTGCTAATGTGTAACAAATGTCCCATTTGAATAGACTGTTTTTAAAATGATTTTCCTGTTTGGCCCCAAGACCCCAGAGACCCTTCCTGGCCACACCAAAGCAAAGCAGCCGTACAGGGAGGGGGCAGAGTGGCTGAAGGGCCAGCAGATCGGCCTGGGGGCCTTCTCTTCCTGCTACCAGGCTCAGGATGTGGGCACCGGCACCCTGATGGCCGTCAAACAGGTGAGGGCAACATGGAGCAGCTCTCAGGAGTCCTACAAATTACATTGTATAGATTAGATTAGATTAGATTCGATTAGATTCAACTTTAATGTCATTACACAGGTAAAAGTACAGGGTAACGAAATACAGTTAGCATCCAACCAGAAGTGCGAAACAGTTATTACAACAGAATATAATTGTAATTGTATACTCGGGATATACTCGTATGTACAGTATAATCAGAATATACACAGTATGTACAGATTAAAGTGATTTAAGACAATGTACAGCTGTATTGTGCAAGATTGTACAGTATTTAACAGAATTGCATGTATGTACAGTTAGTGCAAATCTATTGTATTTTTGTACTTTGTATTTTGGGGGGTTTGTTATTCTTGAGTGCTGTACTATACTTTGCTGTTACAAAGTGCAATATCCCCACTGCGGTACAAATAAAGGATATCTTTTAGGATGTTGTTATCTTATCTGAAGTAGTGTGAGGTTCTGCACTTCTGCAGTGGTTTTAACCCGTGTCTGACTGTGACCCCCCCCCCCCCCCTTCATTCTCCTGAAGGTGACGTATGTGCGCAACACCTCCTCAGAGCAAGAGGAGGTGGTGGAGGCCCTGAGAGAGGAGATCCGGATGATGGCCCACCTTAACCACCCTAACATCATCCGCATGCTAGGGGCCACCTGCGAGAAGAACAATTACAACCTGTTTGTAGAGTGGATGGCAGGTAAATCTTTGAACCTGGACCCTCTTCACTGTTACATCGAATCACATCACAGACGTAGAGTCCAACACTCAGTACACCTGCACGAAGAGGCTCTTTAAACACACAAGGCCAAACCTTAAACTCTGTCTCTTGACACTTCGTTTGTCTGCTGGTAGGCTGTGGGTAAGCATGGTATGAAGCTGTGCTCTGGTCTGTCTCCCTGTCCAGGTGGCAGTGTGTCTCATCTGCTGAACAAGTATGGAGCCTTCAAGGAGGCTGTGATCATCAACTACACTGAGCAGCTGCTGCGAGGGCTGGCCTACCTCCATGAGAACCAGATCATCCACAGAGACATCAAAGGTGAGCGCTCACAGGCCCATGCTGAACCGTGGGGGGGGCGGGGGGCGGGGGGGGGGGGGGCCTATGGTGCTGCACATCGTGGTGGGCTCTGGGTGGAAGGGGGCGAGGCTGATTATATAACACTGTACCCTAACATGTATACATACCTTTTCTATAGCCACTTGCTGTGTATTATAACAACCCCCCACCTCCCCATCAGGTGCCAACCTGCTCATTGACAGCACAGGACACAGGCTGCGCATTGCTGACTTCGGGGCAGCTGCCAGGCTGGCATCCAAGGGCACAGGTGCAGGAGAGTTCCAGGGCCAACTCCTGGGAACCATAGCCTTCATGGCCCCTGAGGTAGGCATGAAACAGGGGCGAGGGTAGCCCCCCCCCCCCTCTCCACAAACTGAGGACAAATAAAGGTTTATCTAATCTAATGACCTCTACTGCCTGCGTACCGTTCACTCTCTTAGTGATTGTAAGATCAAGGGGGTGGGGAGGACTTGTGTACGATGAGATTGAACATAGTAAGGTGAGTCAAAGGTCTGACAGAAAAATACTTTTGTTTCCTGTAGAATTCACTGTGCTATTTGATCACAGGACAGAAGTCCAGACTTCCCCAGGCCAAAGTCTTGCTCTTCCTTATTTGCTCTGGAGGGGGGTGGGGGGGTGGGGGCATTTAAATGTCAATGGCTTCAGACAAAGCTTTTTTGTAGTGACATCCAGTCACCATTATGTGATGCCATTCAGTCACGTGTGCCGCATTGGTAACTGGCTAAAGTGGATTTGGATTTCTTAGCAACTCAGAATGAAAGAAAATTGTAATCCCTTTTGAGAGGCCCCACAATGGCTGCTGGCCCTTAATGCCTTGTTATCATTGTGGTCCCCAACCTTGTTTAATTGGGAGGGAGTTCAGCTTGCCGGGGGCCTCAAGCGGCAGTGGACTTGTTCATTATCAAAGCTCAAACCCTGTCTCTCTTTCCCTCTCCCTAAGCAGTCATAGATGTTAGCTATTGTGCAGCTACAGTACTCGTTGTTTTGCTTGTGAAAATAATGATGTTAAAATAGAATACGTTTTAAGAAGCGCAAGAACAGAAGAGCAACCCCCCCCCCCTCTCTCCCTTCAGGCCTACTTTATATTTCAACACACCTCCAACCCCTCCCCTCTTTCATACAACTTGGTTGATGATAAAAGACTGAGAAAAGTTGAGGCACACATCAGTAGCAGCCTTGTGGTTGCTGTCAGAGGACTGTCATGATGTTGACTCCATCCCATGTGTTCTGTGTAGGTGCTGAGGGGCCAGCAGTATGGGCGGAGCTGTGACGTGTGGAGTGTGGGCTGTGCCATCATCGAAATGTCCTGCGCCAAGCCCCCCTGGAATGCTGAGAAACACTCAAACCACCTGGCGTTGATCTTCAAAGTATGGCACTTGTTAGATGCATTAAATATGTCCATCTTTCAAATTCATACACCCTATAAATACTAGGTTTTAGGTTTTGACTGTAGTATTGCTGTTTTAACATGACTAATGCTTCGCCGTTCGCCAGATTGCAAGTGCCACAACGGCTCCCTCCATCCCCCCTCAGCTGACCCCAGGGCTGAGGGACGTCACCCTGCGCTGCCTGGAGCTCCAGCCCACAGACAGGCCCCCCTCCAGGGAACTCCTCAAACACCCGGTGTTTCGCCTCAACTGGTAGCCCCCCCCCCCCCCCCCCCCCCCCCCCCACAACGTCCGCACGGAATACTACTGAAGACCCTGCCAACCGGCCCTCTTTACTGCTACCGACCAGTCACCCTCACTGACCCCCCTCCTCCCCCCTCCACCTACTCCCCCTCCCATGGTGTCAAACTGCTGTACCTTAGCACAAAATGCAAAATAAAAAACACACATAAAAAAAAACCTAGTTGCAAAAGTTCTACTACAAAAAAGCGGTGCCTTATTTGGAGTGCCATGTTGGGATACTGTCATTTGTTCATGCTTTGTTTATTGCAGCTCTGTTTCAATTAGAAAATGGTTCCTTTTGCACTTAAGCAGCCATTTTTTCACTGTCATAAGATTTGGAGAAGTTCTGTTCATTGAAGTAAAAAATATATAGAAGTCCTTAAAACAGGAGAAACTTTTGTTTTTTAGTCCTTGTTATGTTTTTAAGTCCTTACATTTCAGGCTTTTTTTTTACCTTCGTATATGTGAAAGGAGAGTGGAAGAAAATGTGGTTGTGACATTACATTTTTTGGGGGGGTGCATACTGCGTCTCTACACAGATGCCTTTTAAAGATGTGCATTTTACTGTTGGGCCATAAAGTTTATTTTAATAATCATTAAGATGTTGTCATTAAGTGTATCAGGGAACGATGATATATCTAATTGAAACCTTGCTAGTTTGGTCAGCATAATGCTGAATGTGATCGCTTATGATGTTGGTATTTGTCTCTCGATAGTTTTGTTTTTCTTTTTTTTTAATCTAAAAATCCCACTTTATGAAGTTCTGACAATATCAAGTTTTGTTTCTCATCTTATTTGGTGTAATTGTGTTTCAAAGCTATCCCCAGTTGAAGATGTTTGCTGATTATGATTATGTTTCCTAACCTTTCATTAATGTTGCGCCGTGCCGTTAATCCAGGCCTTTACTCTCACTGTTGCGTTGAGCCATGTCACCAACGAGCCCTCAAGATTAAGCTGTGTCCCATCATTGAAAAACGTTAAGTTCATCACTGATCTACCATTGTTTTGGTGCTGTTTCTTGTAGAATGTTATTCTCCAATTGAACTTGTGATCTGATCCGATTATTTTCTTTCATATACAGTATGTTATAAGAATGTGTGTTCATCTGAGGTTTTCTAAAACTATTTTCTATGATGGATTTTCCAACATGGATTTTCTATATGATACTGGTAACTACTGTACAACGATTCAGGTGGAGGGATGATTCTGAAATCATAGTTTTCTGCTTGTACATTTTTAAACATCTCTTTTTTTCAGTAGAATTTACAAGCATGTTCCGAAATTATTTCGCTTGTATGATCTGTAACTCTTCAAGTGTTGCCATTCTGATTGTAATCAGTTAAGAAAGTTAAAGGATGATAATTATGATACAAACCCAAATTTAACCCTCTAAAATGAGGAAAAACACGCATTTATGATACTTAATTGGAATTTCTTGAGAAAAGAAATCATGCAATGGTTTTAGCCATTTTTAAATACTTACTTAGAAAATGTCTTTATTTAATTAAAATCCTATTTCTTTATGTGGAGTACAAGCTGGTTGAGCTTGAAGAGTTAAATGTAAATAAATGTGAAGTTTGGTAGCTAAATTTATTGTACTTGACTGTCTTTTTATACTACAATATTTTCCATAAAATACATTTTGTTTTGTTCCTGCTTCGGGTTATTTTTCTTATCTTACTTCTAAATGTATTTTTAAAAGCTTTAAGATTATGCACTCTTGTCTTTTTATATACTGGAAGATAAATCAGATTCTATTATTCATAAATGCAAATCAGTATTACTTCAATTTGTCATGTTAAATTCTTACCAATCTCAATGCCTTCTGAATCATACAGTTGTCCACCTGTCTCACCCAGCTTGCTGGTTTTCATGTATTTTATTTTTTGTTTTATGCTGATGTGATCTTATGTCCTTTTTGGATCTGAGCTGGACTGAATTGTTGTATGAAATTGTATGCAGTTTCATGTGTCACTTGGTGGTACTTTTTTGTAAAACACATCTATTGCTGTTTTATTCCAGTCTCTACTACCTCAGGTGTCCTATAGTCTCTTTACCAAAGTTCACTTTCTCAATATATATAAATATATATTCTTTTTTGACTATTTGTTTATGATCTTTCTTTTTCAAAGATTTCCAGGGCTTAAGGGCAAACATATTAGCACCTTTATCGTGCAAATAACTCATACAATCTCTGGGTTAAGACCATTGAAATTGGCTTAGGATATATTCTGTAAATTAAAATATATCAAGATATTTTCATTATGATTTTTTTTACCCCTTTTGAAGCATTTTATAGCATAAACTTGACTTATTTTGGTGTTTGTCTTTATAGTAAATAAACTGAAAATTGGGAAAGAATTTCTCCTGTCCTTTTATTACACTGAAAATGAATATTATTAATACACTCCTACAAATGAGCTTTTTTAACTGCCGTCTTGGAGATTACTTTATTCCATAGAGTATTCATGGATGTATGAATATAAACCTATTGTATAGGAGTAGCCTGTACAATGTGTAGCATGTGCTTAAGATAGTACCAAGGTTGATTGCATGCTGAAGTTAATCTTCTGAGCATGTCTGCTATCTAATAATGTATGACATGTTTACACTGTGGGCAATATGATCTTCAACACATCTTGGAACATGGAGTTACAGTATGTTTTCGAATTTAGGTCAAAGCAGAGAACTTGCTTAGGTTTTAATTATACAAGTTATATTAAATGGTGCGTTACATTGCTCTTTCTCAAACTAAGTTTAATTCTATGTAATGTTAATGTAGGCTACCCTTGACAAAGTACACCCGGCTGATCGTTGTCAAGGCGACACCATTCAACTTCCTCGCAGACAGGAGTCACCATCCGCGAGCCTTCCTACCTCGCGAGGAATCAGAAGTCCTCCCTGATTGGTCTCTTCTCTCTCGCCACATACCGTCGCTTTCACACCATTGAACGGTTCCGACTCCAGGAACGCATGGTCTCTCTTTAATGATCTCTGATTGGTTGGAAACTTAAAGGCTGAAACTTCACAAATGTTGATATCTGTTGTGATTGGACACAAAGCCGTCACTTGTAAAACTGGGTGTAGTCGACAGGTACAGTCCTCCTATCATTATATAAATGTGCTGTTGGAAGGCTCAAGCTAAAGTCATTTAGTGTGCTGAGGTTTGTGTGAGTGTCAACTTCTCATTTGGAATGTGAGTACAGACTTATTTATCACAATGTAATTGTTTTTGCTTAATGTGCATGGAGTGATAGGCTATTTTGGTGGTTTTGGAGGTATCTTATGGATTATCAATATACAAGTAATAACTGGAAACATAAGACAGATTGTTCTTGCTATAAAATCTAGCATTTTGTTCTAACTGCATTTCCAGTTACTAGTTGCTTTAAAATATATACTTCTAAATTAAGCGCCTCATGATAGCCTAGTTATCATCATTACTGACTATTATCACTACTACATTACTACATATTATCATTACTGAACTGTATAAAACAATCGGCGTTTCAACGATAGTTTTAATAAACTTTTTTTTCATTATTGTGTGTGTGTGTGTGTGTGCCGCAACAAAAATCGTACTTTAGCGCATCATTCTAACAAGATCTAATAAGTTGAGGCGGAAGTTGGTCCGTCTCTTTAGTCGTCCGGGTGGTCAGATATTCTGACCTCATATCTAGTCACGGTTAGTCCTGACATTCACACTGTAAATACTTAAGGTGAGATAAAGGATATTATTAATATGTGTACATTTTCTCTTGTCTATTGGCGTTAGCTTTACTTATATTTCATTTATCTACGAACGGGCTGTTAACATGTTTAAAGCTAAGTCCAGTCCAGTACAGTACCAAGCTAGTCGAGCTGCTTGCTGTTAAAGTCAGCTGTTACTAAGTCTCTATGTAACAGACGAATGCTGTTGTATATATTTTTTATATGAATTTATCCGCTAAACCTGTCGTTTTAGGTCATCCTAATTCTGGCTTTTAGCCATATTAGCAAGCGCAACATAACAAGCTATTACTAGTGACTGATAGTTGAGTTCGGTTGATCATCGGTTTTGAGGTTTAACAGACACTATGTTAGCTGTTCTACATCCTGTAGGTCCCCTAATATTTTCGAGTCTTATGATGTAAAGCATGCGGATTTTCGCAGTGTTTTTATTTGTCGATCTTATATTATCAGAGTTGTTAATCAGGTTACTAAGCGTGTGTGTTTGTGTTGGTGTGTGTGTGTGGGGTGGGGGTGGGGGGTTGGAGGGTGTCTGATCTGTCCGTTTTGAAACTGGGTGAAAGGTCATCATCCTCGATGCCCTTTACCCTACTTTAACATAATCTAATTACAGACCATCGGTCCGAGTGAGTTGGTTTGCTTGAGCAAGGCGGATCATTTTAGACTGAACATATAAATGCGCTTGCAAATTCACTTAACAGGGGCAGTTTTGGGGCTGCCTTTCATCTGGGTTTAGGGGAATCTACTCATGATATTATGAAAGCAGTTTCAGCACTCAGCCAGTTCAATAATGCTGTACTTCCGTCCATTTCTTCCAGCCCTGACAGAATGCCTGGATCAGTCCCAGCCAGCGGTGAGGCCACATGGCCCAAAGACGTGGGCATCATTGCCATGGAGATCTACTTCCCCTCCCAGTATGTAGATCAAGCAGAGCTGGAACAGTTTGACGGTGTGTCAGCAGGAAAGTACACGGTGGGTTTGGGCCAGGCTCGTATGGGCTTCTGCTCTGACCGCGAGGACATCAACTCCCTGTGCCTGACCGTGGTCCAGAGGCTGATGGAGAGGAACTGCCTGTCCTACGACAGTGTGGGCCGCCTGGAGGTCGGCACGGAAACCATCATCGACAAATCCAAGTCTGTGAAGACGGTCCTCATGCAGCTGTTTGAGGAGTCGGGCAACACCGACGTGGAGGGAATCGATACGACCAACGCCTGCTACGGAGGCACAGCCGCCCTCTTCAATGCAGTCAACTGGGTGGAGTCTAGTTCCTGGGATGGTAAGAGAGGGTGTGCTGGAAACAGGGCAGACTCATACTCACTCATACATATATATTAATATTTGTATGTTCTTACTCTATCTTTTATATATAGTTATTTATTTCATTTTATAATTCAGATTGTTTTTTTTTTTGTTTGTTTTTTTATTGTTAGTTCATCAAACGTGTTGTTTGAAACGTGTTTCTGCCAATTTAAAAGGCAAATAAAACCAACCACAGAACCAACCACAGAATGGATACTCCCTTATCCTCTCTTATTCACAGAATGGATACTCCCTTATCCTCTCTTATTCACAGAATGGATACTCCCTTATCCTCTCTTATTCACAGAATGGATACTCCCTTATCCTCTCTTATTCACAGAATGGATACTCCCTTATCCTCTCTTATTCACAGAATGGATACTCCCTTATCCTCCCTTATTCACAGAATCTCTGCACAGTCTTTACAGTCAGATCTGTCCCACAGGTCGCTATGCGGTGGTGGTGGCAGGAGATATTGCTGTTTATGCTACTGGAGGAGCCAGGCCTACAGGGGGGGCTGGGGCAGTCGCCATGCTGGTTGGACCCAATGCTCCGTTGGTGTTTGACAGAGGTAAATCGATCCACAACTCTGGTTAGAAAAACACTAAGGACAGCTGTGACATGAGTGTTTATAGATAAGATAATGTGTTTGTTGTTTTTAAATTGGGGTCAATGTCAGCTCAACAAAGCGTGACTTATTGCACTTTGGCTAGTCAAATTGTAAACAAGGTAATGTGTGTCAGTGAACCTTAGCCTATTTTACATGATGTAGCCAACGAGTTTCTTTTCTGTCTGTGTTTCTTTCTTTCTCTGTATTTGATGATGCTAATTTCTCATGTTTGACTGTTTAGGTCTTCGAGGAACACACATGCAGCACGCTTATGACTTTTACAAGCCAGACATGGTGTCAGAGTACCCTGTTGTAGATGGCAAGCTGTCTATTGAGTGCTACCTGAGTGCGCTGGACCGCTGTTACTCTGTGTACCGCAACAAGATCCACGCACAGTGGCAAAGAGGTAAGGACGGGTTTCAAAGTATTGATGGGGGAGTGGGTTTGTCTTTGTGCTCAGTGTGGACAGACACTAATCTTCCGAGCCTTCCCTCTCCAACACACACATCCCTTAGGGATAATGTGTAAGTCGGTAAATGGGCTTAAAGTGTTCCTGTGGAAACTATAGGCATGTTTTAAGAAGTTTACATGAGTTCATGACATTGGTCTCACCACACGTTGCACAGCACGTTGCACAGCATTGCAGAAAATTGGTTTAGTCAGATTGGCTTGTGGTCGATTCTGGGTAAACTGTAAGTGTGTTCACATGTACTCGTAACAAACATCATGGAAATCTAATAATGATCCCCTTTTGTTCACAGAGGGTGTGGAGAAGTGTTTTAGCCTAGAGGACTTTGGCTATATGGTGTTTCACTCTCCGTACTGCAAGCTGGTGCAGAAATCTCTGGCCCGGCTCATGCTCAATGACTTCCTAAGTCACCCCAACCCCAACACTGAGACCGGACCATTCAGCGGACTGGAAGCCTTCAGGTTAGAATAACATATGATGCTACTGAAGTTGGTCAAATTGTATTTTATTTGTTGGCGTAAAAGACCATAGAGCATCTCAGAGCCCACACATGCATGGTCATGGTGGATGTGCTGGTGTGAGATGCCCTCATCTGTATGGGTCTAACCTGAAACAACCTGTATCTGGGTATGGTGTTGAGTCATTTGCAGTACAGCTGTTAAGCGTTCCATTATTTTGTATTCTTCATAATTCTCTTTTTTGATTGGGCATCATTGATCCTAACCATGTGTAGCCATGTGTTTCTGAACATGCTCATGAGCAGTGCCCCGCCCCCTTTTGCTGACAGTCTCAGCTAAGATTCTAAACTAATCTCAAGTGTTCACAACTTTTACAACAATGCTTCAGACATTGAACGTCTACTTAGGTTAGGTATAGTACTTTGAAGCTGTGTAGCTCACGATTATCTTGTGATGTAGCTAGATTACCTGTACTTGTTACTTTATACCTATTTTGTATTTTCTTTAATATGACATTAAAGAATGAAATCTGACCCATAGGGAGATAAAGCCAGAAGAAACCTACTTTGACCGTGATGTGGAGAAGGCCTTCATGAAGGCCAGCACACAGCTGTTTGAGGAGAAGACCAAGGCCTCTCTCTTGGTCTCCAACCAGAACGGCAACATGTACACGCCCTCAGTGTATGGATGCCTGGCGTCTGTCCTTGCACAGTAAGTCAGCCTTCAGTCAACATGACTGGATTGCTTGCATTTTCTTAAGTGCCTCGTTTAATCAAAGGTAATGGCAGTGCCAGCTGTAGGTCTAGGAATTGATTGACAGCGGGGTTTCAATTCAAGCATTCACCCATCAAACTGTGTGACCATGTGTGTCCCTGTGCAGGTATCCATGTGAACAGCTGGCAGGTCAGAGGATTGGCCTGTTCTCCTATGGCTCAGGCTTTGCTGCCACACTGTACTCCATCAGAGTGTCACAGGACTCCACTCCAGGTACGCTGCTGTACATTAGCCCTGCTCCTCTGTTCTGTCAGGGGAAAAACTGTCAACAGTTTCCCTCTCCAATATCCCAATCACACCAATGCAAGATGGCTAGTCAGGAGATGTAGTTAACATAGTCAGCAGTTGACTTCTCACCATTGATGTGTTAAGTAGGCTTCTCCTCCTTAATATGCTCTGACTTGTCTTGAATGCCCTTGTCCCTGTAATTGGTTTTCCCCAGGTTCTGTATTAGACAAGCTGTTGTCCAGCCTGTGTGACCTTAAGGCCAGACTTGACTCCAGGAGAAAGGTGTCTCCTGCTGTGTTTGCTGAGAACATGAAGCTGAGGGAAGAGACTCACCACCTAGGTAAGATCTACCCTGCTCTCTCTCTCTCTCTCTCTCTCTCTCTCTCTCTCTCTCTCTCTCTCTCCTAGTCTAACATTACTCCAAATTGTGAAATACTATACCTTATAATGTTCTTATAACACCTGTCTCCGTCCTTCTTTCCTGGTCCATTGCAGCAAACTACATTCCTCAGGGCTCTGTGGACGAGCTCTTCCCAGGGACCTGGTACCTGAACCGCGTGGACGAGAAGCACCGCAGGGAGTACGCCAGACGCTCCCTGAACGATGACCTTCCCCTGGAGGCAGGCAGGGTGACCTCCACCACAGCCACAGAGGTAAGGGGGTGGGGGGAGGGGGGTGGGGCGGGGGGCTTTTGTTCACACTGCAGAGCATCACCGTGATATAACATTAATCTGTGTCAACAATATAAATCATATGGATGAGATGGCCACGGCTAGATAAAAATGTGTTTGACAAGAGTTACAAGTCGGTTTGATCCATCCTTTGGTTCCTTCCTTAGCAGCACATCCCCAGCCCTGCCAAGAAGATGCCCAGAATCCCTGCCTCCACGGGGCCTGAGGCCCTGGCCATCAGCAACGGGGACCATTAAGCTGATAGCCTCTGTGAGGTATCTTTTAAGGCTGAACGACACGTGGAGACGGATCAACAAGAACAACCAAACTGAAAGAATGGTAAATGAAGAGCTGTGTCACCTCTTCAGTGGTATTTCACTGACCGTGGGGGGAATCACCACATCACCTATCCCTCTCTGAACTTGGTTCATTTCATAGAAAATTAATTGAGATCATACACATTTAAGTAGTTTATGGGAGGCCCAGAAAAAAAAGACATTGGCTTTGTCAAGGTTGCAGACACTCCTCAAATTTTATTCCTCAACATTTTGTTCAGCTAAAAAGAGAAAGGAAGAACAATTGTAATTAGTTCTGTTATATGGACTGTAGCCAACCTTCCTTTTTTGTATGGTAATGTGCTTACATTAATGGTCTTTTATAAAAGAAAAATTTTATATACCCGAATATATATATAAAAATTGTAAAGTGTTGCACTTAATAGTTAATTAATTTGATTACAAATTACACAACGATAAGAGGAAACTTAAAGAGGCGGAACGTCTTCTTTGACCCATACTTCTGTTGTATTATTTCATTTCTCTTCCCTCTCTGCCAAGGTCCCAAACAGGAATGTAGCCCTAGTGGGCGTAAAGGGAAGTGAGCCTTATATGCGTGTTGAATCATCAAATGCTGCTACTAATGCAACATGCTACGATGTGTTTGACCTGTTTATGTGTAACTGTGCACAGAAGAATACCTCAGTTTGCTGTGGAAGTCAGTATGAAACAGAACGGCCTGATGTGTTGCTCTAGTGACATCAAGGGCAGACAGGGAAGTCAGAGGGGTTTGGTTTTTATCTGCCACAACTTCAGTCATGCAATCAATGTTTATGTTGACAGTGGATCTGCTGCAGCTATACAAGGAGAATCAGTCACCTGACTTAATAGGGTTAGTTAAAATGGTTTGAAACTCATGGAATTTATTACATTGAATTATGTAATATCTCATATGGGCCAAGCTCTTAACTATAAAGATGGAATAGACATTTTTTTGGAAACGTTGGAATTAAATGACATGTTTCTAATATCATGTCTAATGTGTGCTGGGGGAAAATTTAACTGAGGAGAAGCTTTGGAAAGAGTGAAAAAAGGAAATGTCAATCGGTAGGCACAAACCCATATGCAATCTTGTGAACTTTTTCATGCATTATATTCAGTTCTTCACTTTGCCAGACTGGCTTTTGGACTGTTTTAGTTTGTCATGTCTTTAGTTGTGCCAAATCACTATTGCTAGAGGACTGCTAGAGTTGGACTCACCTGCAGGTGGATTGTAGGCAGTTTGACAGCCATGCCCATGGTACCTCTGTGAGCTGCAGTAATCCGAATACACACTGGGGAGTTGCCTTTCCACAGAAGTCTGACAGGATGGAGTAGATGGGGACAGGGCAAAGCGTCACACTCTAGCTGGCATATTCAGGGCCTTAACTTCAAAGGGCTTATGGGGAGTTCTGCTTCATCTAAAGGGGTGCGTTTTTTTATGTTAGTTTCGTGTTGTGGGATGAATAAATTTGAAGAATAAATTCCTGTTTAGTGTCCTTCCAACATATATTTTCTGAAAGACTTGAGTGACCAGATGCTGTCCTGAAAGAGCTCTGCTCCTAGAATGGTGTCTCTTTAAACATAGTTTATTCTAACATTGACAGAGGAGTAATGAATAGACAGTACTAGACACCAACTCTTGACACAGGCAGAAAGTACTTAGCCAGAAGAATCTACAAATATCTGCCTTAAGGTTAGAGTGGGACATATGTTATTTTTTATTGACTGTTGTGGATGACCTCAGTGACTTTAGGTTGTTGAGCTACTGACATTGAACAAAAAGGCTCAGAGAAAAAATAATGCGATGTTAGATGACAGATTGCTTGAGTGTTCAGAAGCCTTACAGTAAGCATGTACTAAATGACAAAGCTATACTCATAATACTGTATAGATATTATTCTTTTTAATTAATACAGCCAAGATTAGTTGCATCTGAGTTTATATCTGTATATGGCTGATGTTTACATAATGTTTCTCTGAGATCAGATAATTGTACCAATTTCTGGTGAGTAATGTACAGTAATAACTAAGGTTTATATTTATAGATATAAATAAATTGGTGTCTGATCAAGTGTCTTTTTTATAGAAACAATCTGTATAGACAACATGTTATAACCATCTAGAGATTGACTGCTAAATAAATATCTCTTTATTCAATGTGCTTTCAATTTCTCTGGTATCACATTTCCAAAAGTAATATCTCTACAACTGTGTTAAGATGCCAATTTATGTTTAACAATTAGACAATTGTAATTAGACAACATTATAGAATAGCAGTTTGTTGTCATTGGGCAGCAGTACAATGAAGTTAAGGTGCTACATCTGATTAGTGCCAAATAACTAAAACTAAGTACACACACATAACAAATAAATAAAACCAACAAATACATTTTTAAGTAGTCATATGCTCAAATTGTAAATTGCACGTTATATGTGCTGTCTTCGGACATTGTGATTTACCTGTTGTACTACAGCACTAAACCACAGGCACCACCAGGGTCAAGTTAAGCAAATTCACATCGGCAGGCAACACAACCTGGTAAACTAACCCACCAGCAGATTCACAATGTTGCAGCACCCTGCTGGCAATGTTGCTACACAGTTGGATGTCAGTTTAATTTACCCAGGTTTACCTCACTAACTGCTGTCTGGAATCCCCCTGACCTCAGGTCCCTGAGCCAATTTGTCATCCTGTGGCTTCAAACACATGGCTCTCCTTAGCAGGCTTACAAGAGGTGGAATATATAGGAAAAGAAACCTAATTTTAAGTTATTACAATGCAGTGGCTATATCAACATTAAATTAGAGTGTTACACATTTCTGTTGTATTAGTCACTTCAGTATTAGTCACTTAAACTACAGGCTTTCTGGCAAAAATTGTCAATAGTTGTCATGTGCTGTCAGCTTCTCCTGTTACTCTACATCTCCTCCATGCCCTCCTGACAGATCTGTAGTAACACCAGTCAGACACATGATGTCAGTGCTTCTGCATGGAAGAAGTCACATTAACGTGCCAGTCAAAAGCGTATTGAGGATCAAACAGGGCCACAAAACCTCGTTACGAATTGAAAGGCACAGCGTGGTTCTTGTCTCATCAAGCAAGTTCATTTTTAGGTTTATAATCCACCTTTATTTCATCCTTTTCCGAGTCTACATCAAAGGCAGTTTTCTTATAGACTATGTAGCCTCAGTTTATTTTCTACATGACTTATGGCATTTATCCAGGAGGTGTTTATGTAATAGTGTTGTGATATGTCAGAACATCTCCCTAAATGACATTTGGCATTGACCTCAACTAAAGAGCTGTGAATCCCCCGCCCCTGCCCGCCGCCCCTGCCCCCTGCCCGCCGCCCCGGTCCGCCGCCCCGGCCCGCCGCCCCTGCCCTCCTGTCCCCCGCCCCTGCCTGCAGCCCCTGTCAGCAGCAGTGTGTCTCCGGGCCGCCCCTGGGTGGAGTTAGATCCAGAAGTAGGGAGAAGTGAGAGCTGGAACAAAAAATCACTATCTGGCATTGACCAGCATTTTAGAGCAGCATTTCTGCGAGGAAAAGGGATTTAATATCGTAATTTCACATTTGAAAGCGTTGAAATCGTCGTGGAAATAGCAAATAAAGGTAAGAACAGCAACAATGAGTTTTATTTGTTTGGCAACTTTTAACCAAGCGAGCCTACGACGTGTGACGGGCTCCGGGTAAAACTTTACACCCGTCAGTCCAGGAAGGGCCAAACCAGATCGGCTTTTCTGACAGCTGTTTGCGGGAAGGAGTTAAAAGATGTAAACTTTAATCATGTGTACTAAAGGTTTTGGTCAACTGATTCACTTTTCCCGGCGGTTGAAGAACAGCCATCCGGTTCACGAGATGTGAAACGTAGCTTGAAGTCATGTTACACTAACTTACAGCCTGTATCAAGATATCACTTTCCATGAAAGATGAAGAAAGGCTTTTCAGATGTACCCTTTAGTTACACGTATTTTGTTACGAATCATAACAAATAACTAATGTTTGTAGTCAACGCAACAGTTATCTAAACATGTCGGCTAGTCATGTATTCGCCAATGCGGTTGATTCATGGTTTTATTTCCATTACATATAGGCCTGGGTTTTTATAAGCCACTTGTGTAGCAATAATCTTACATTATATGAAATCAGCTTCATTGTTTTGCTGGGTCACTTTTAGGGCAGAACTACAGCAGTCCGCTTTATGAACATATAATATTTGTATAGTTCCTTTGAACGTTTATCCCACTTCGAGCTTTGATAATAGCCTTATCAACTTAAAAGTTTCCTGTGTATGTTCTTATCCAAAGGGCTTGTTTAAGTCTCTTGTATTACCCTCTTTTATGTGTGTTCTTCAGTTGTCTAACAAGTTAGAGGAATATGCAGCCTCTGGGTGCGAATTCCACCTCCAAGAGGTGTGGTGGCACTTTCTGTAACCTACAAAGAGATCAGATATTCAATTAAGCCAAATCATTGTATTGATTGAAAGGTCAACTCTAGTGGACATTTGTCAATTTGTCTCACGTACAAATAAAAGATACAAAAAAAACATTAATTTCTGAAGTCTTGTCCAACTCTGCAGGATAGTGTTGCTTCAGGCCATGTTCCTGCTCCAACATGTTGGAAAGCACACCATGGAGCAAAGCACACTTGTCGTTTGGTTAGGGTTAGTTTAATAATGTACAATATTTTGGGAATCACTCCAAAGATCCACATGTTAATTGACATTTGACAGCTTTTGGATCAAAGACAAACGATTGTATGTTCTCACAGCCACACATTCATTTTAATAGCAAACATGCCAACTGGTCTTGAGTGTCCCAGTCACTCATCACAACAGTGTGACAGTTGGTGTGGATATGGGGGAGGGGATGGAGGGGAAATAGCACTTCACACTGTACTGTCATCTATTCTAAGCTAAAGACTACCGGTACAAGACCTATGTTGGTAGCCAATCCCTAGCAGTCTAAATGTACAAGAAGATGACTTGTGACTGTTCTACTATTTTACTGTCTATAAGGCTTTTTTTCAAGGTTGAAATGTTATTATTTTCAGTCATTCCTTAATGCCTGCAAATGAAAGCAATCTTTCTTTAACTTCAACGATTAGTTTAGTGAGCACAACCAATCCTTGAGGAGCAACAATGTTTGTGTATTTATAATAGTTTACATCTCATGCTTGTGTTCATCGTATCACATTTGTTTTATATAGGCGCTAAGTTGTTACAGTTACAAATGATTACAGGGGTCAGATGGCTCAATGGTTAAGGCGTTGGCCTCATGATCGGAAAGAGATCATGAGATCGAGGCCCCGCTGTGGCTATATGATGTTGTGTTCTTGGGCAAGGCACTTCACCCTACTTGCCTCAGGGAAAAATGTCCCTGTACTTACTGTAAGTCGCTTTGGATAAAAGCGTCTGCTAAAATGAATTAAAAAAAAAAGGGGGGGGGGAAACAGCATGTTAAATAATATAACAATCCCCACCCAAATGTTGAACATCTTGAAAACCTCCATGTCTCTGCAAGGTGTGCTTTTCTATGTGACTGTTTACTTTCTGAGCAGAATGATTCAGCTCAATAGAATGTTAGCAGTGAGTTTGAATGCCTCCAATGTTCCAGTCCAATCAGCAACCAAGATGGTTCATCCTAACACTGCTCTCCTCTAAGAACAAGCAAGACCAGAGCCTCACTGCTCTATGTCCAGCAGTCAGAAATGATTTAGCATGTATGTTGCTGTTATCTGAGTAGGATTTAACAGATCAGGAGGAGCATGTCTCCCATCTAACTTTGGAACCTGACTTATCGTGTTCTGTTTGGAAAGCTGTCTCTTGGATGCAATTGTTTTGCACTAAAAGCATTTTATAAACCTAAGGAGTAGCAGGAATGTTTTGTAAAGTAAATGTGTATCGTTGCTTTGTTTTAAAACTGTTTCTTAAGACAACCAGGCTTAAAGGGGTTTCACAACCAACATATTTAGCAACAAAGCTGCACAGTGTCAGTGACTGCTTTGATCTCAAACACGACTCAGTAGTCCACTCTGCGGAAGTGTTAATAGAGACTTGTAATGTTGTAATGTCCTGCAGATGATGAGCATAGCCAGCCAGGCTCCAGACAGACAAAGCCTTGCTGCTAGAATCATGTGCCACAGACCCTCCTGGGTAACAAGGTTGTCATTGTGGACACACTGGGTGGAATTGTGTCAGAGAGGGTGGTGGAGGAAAAGGACTTCTTTGTTGTCAGGAAGCATGGGTGTTGGAGGGAAATTCTGCTGATGTGTACACAGATGTGCACAGTGGGAGGTAAGTTCTCTACCTCTGGTGCCCAAAGGTGCTCTGACAACGCTAGACTCCTCCCTTTTCATTAAACCAGCACCCCTTGCTCTCATATTGACCAATTGCAATTGTGCAGGAACTTCAAGTACCGAGAACTTCCAAAGAATTAGATCACAATGTTTTATTAGCAGTGTGAGAAAGCATCTAGTTTTGGGTTATTATTGAAACAGGAAGCATAACTTTATACCCATGGGAGAGATGTAGCTGAGGGGCTGTCAAGCTATGCTTTTGGATGGTTAACAGTGGGATGAAGCAGAGCCATAACTGTCTGTCATTTTTACAAACATTATATTTGTGTTGAAAACAGTAATCTTTGGTCCTTGATGCATACAAAATGTCCAAGCCTGTTGTTGTGTGTCAAAAGCATCCATCAGACTTGGTTGTATGTGGCCTAGTATGTTTGTTGACAGTTATTTGTGCAGATCAGTAGTCTCGTGACTTTAAACTCATGTTTGAGCTAATATCCAGTTGTCCATCCCCAAAACAAAGACAAACAATAAAGTTGAGTGATAGACCTTATAGTACCTTGACATAGTTCAAAATATAGATGGGAGGAGCTGACTATTGTTGTTCTGTGAGGTCAGGTGCACTGGTGACCTCTAGCCTGTATAAGTCAGGTGTATTGGTGACCTCTAGCCTGTATAAGTCAGGTGTATTGGTGACCCCTAGCCTGTACAGGTCAGGTGTACTGGTGACCCCTAGCCTGTACAGGTCAAGTGTATTGGTGACCCCTAGCCTGTACAGGTCAGGTGTACTGGTGACCCCTAGCCTGTACAGGTCAGGTGTACTGGTGACCCCTAGCCTGTACAGGTCAGTTGTACTGGTGACCCCTAGCCTGTACAGGTCAGGTGTACTGGTGACCCCTAGCCTGTACAGGTCAGGTGTACTGGTGACCCCTAGCCTGTACAGGTCAGTTGTACTGGTGACCCCTAGCCTGTACAGATCATGTGTACTGGTGACCCCTAGCCTGTACAGGTCAGGTGTACTGGTGAACCCTAGCCTGCTCTGCACTAGAATGCTACTCCTGGACATCAACATCCTCCCCCTGGAGGAAGCCTAAAGAGTGGGAGAAAGGCAGTGTCAAGAAGAAAAACATGGAGAACTGCTTAAAGACTAGGGAAAGAGAGGAGGGGTTTATGTGTGTTCTGAATATGCTTTTGACTGCTCAGATCTTACAGTGTGTGACCCTAAAGCAAGCTCACTTTTGTATGATAGTGTTTAAGGCAGCGCATCAAGTGGTTATTCATCAGCCAAATTAAGAAGAAGGAAATGTACCTGATCATTTATTAGAAGGTAGTGCCATTTTTAGTTGTGGTGATATCATTAGAACTTCATACGTCATACAGTTAAACTGTGTCAGTCTGTGTGTGTGCGTTGATGTGGCAAACCACTGTCATTCATGATGAGGTGAGCTAACCAGAGCCTCTGGACTGCTGTTGGTACAGGATGGGACCTGGCCCACTCTCACTCCCATTTAGGAGATCTGGATGTGAATGTGTGTTTCATTTCAAGGTGCTGGAGCCCCTCCACGGCAGGGTTTTCAGACAGCCATATTTGGTCAAGGCCATGTGGTCTGTTTAGTCATCCTGCAAAATGGATTTCTTTTTCTCCACCTCTCCTGCCAATAGCCATCTCATTTAATCTGTCCAAGACAATGTCAAAGTACCCTCAACATTTGATAGGAAATGTCACACTCACACACTGTTCGATTTAAAATATAATTCATTTAATGTCTGGAAATAAAGAATTTATAATTGTATTAAGAAACCGAACTTGCATTTTTGGTGGATGAGCAGGTCAGTTGTAAAGACGTGGACCCTGAGTCACTGATGCTGCCAGCAGTCCCTCTGACTCTCTACAGTCTCACTTACAGGAGCCCTGTGGCTATAGAACATCTTCAGTATGATTATGTGGCCATTAGCAGCTGCTTAAACCCAACTAAGGGGTTCCATGTCATTCCTTCTTGGTATCTGAAGTTTGGGAATGTAGTCCACAAACACTACATGATATTTTGCATAGCTGACAGACTGTGTCATTGCTTATATTTGGAGTTTTGACTCTGGTCTCCCGAGTTTGGTCATGTGCCTAAATAGTCTGTCACAGACTGCTTGTGTTTGTGCTGTGTGTGATGTGTGTGGTGTGGCGTCTGTGTGTGGGATGTGCTGTGTGTGGTGTGAGGTCTGTGTATGTGAAGTGATGTGTGTGTGTGGTGTGAGGTCTGTGTGTGTGAAGTGCTGTGTGTGGTGTGAGGTCTGTGTGTGTGTGTGTGTGATGTGCTGTGTGTGGTGTGAGCTCAGTGTGTGTGTGTGTGATGTTGTGCTGTGTGTGTGTGATGTGAGGTTGTGCTGTGTGTGGTGTGGTGAGCTCAGTGTGTGTGTGTGTGTGTGTGAGCTGTGTGTAGAATGCAGAGCAGGTGTGAAAGGAACAGGAAGTTGGTGCTCTCTGGTTGACGAGCTCGCGCATGTGACCTCTGTTCCTCTGCAGCTCTATCCTGTCTTTCCCTTACAAGGTATCGCCTTGACAACCATGTGTATTTAACAAGAATGAAAGCTAGGATTTTGGAATGACTTTGCACTTCAACCATTTATCACCATATGGAATTTGGGTCACAAATATTGCTCTAGACAGAAAATACAATGCTATGGATGAGTAGCCCAGTGCTACAAAAATTCTTCATGTGTTATTAAAAAATTAAGCTTTGCTGACTAGAATAATTAATTAAGTTTACATGTACTCAAGTGTAATTGTAACCAACCCAACCACCATTCACTTTGTCAAGTAAAAATATCAGTCAGTGACTAGAAGCAAGTAGAACTATACCATGAAAATACAAGAATCCAGCGCCATCTTGAATGATTGACATTCAGTAGCCCTCCTCGCTAACATGTCAGTCTGTGTGAACTTGAAGGAGAACATGCATCACTATCGACTTCCTGTTTCACTCTGAAAATGGAAGTGCTAGAATGTGGACGTGCTGTTGGTTCCAGTGGAAGGTTCACGGGTTCCTTAAGCAGTCCCGCTTCCTCATCTGTCAGATCGCTGGAATACCAGGCTGCTAATTAAGGATCCTAAGCGAATTTGGGCCACGTCATTTTGAAACGATAGAATGGAGCGAATGAGGATGTCATCCCTTCAACATAGACTGCAGTCTTCATGGCTGTGACACCAAAGTATTAACAGCACTGAGGCCAGTCCACACCTATGTGTTTACAAGGTTCCCTCTGCACGCACACGTAACTGGGAACTACTGTGCTAGCCTCTTCCTCACTTCACTTTAGTCAAGAGATGGACATATTAATCACACTCTGCTCCCTCAAGTCCCAAATGTATTCTTATACTCACAGGACTGGTTGAAATGTGTCTGGGTTTGTTGGGTGTCTTCGGTGGGAATCCGATTTTTGAGGAATGTTTAGCATCAACAACAACAACACAACTGGATAGAAATGCTTATCAAAATGAGCAGTTTTGCGGATGATGGGTGGAGAATGCTTGACCTCTCTGTGACCCTTCCTTACTGAAAGCCAAACAGAAGTCAAAAGTTTGTTTTTCCTCCAAGGCATTGGTCATGGTAATCATCTCCCTTTTCTAACATCCTATCAGTTTGATGCATGAGACTGTGTTAGGTTATTATAACTGTGGAAGCCAGAGCTACATTCATTAAAACCGGTTGCATGTGACAACATGCAGAACAGAGAGGTTTGGCAGTGTTTTGCACAAACACCACAAGCAAGCAAGCCCATATTTGACATGTCCGTCCCAAATTTGCACAGGCTACTATTCTCAACTCCCTCTTTGGCCCCAGATGGACCTGATAATGTTTAGAAGATGGCCCTGATAGGTTCTCTGAATGTAAACCACAGTTCTGAAGCTGTTCCCTTTTCCCATTCCTAGGAACAAAAAATTGGTTGTGTTCTCCTCCCTCTCTTCTCTTCTCTTCTCTTCTCCCTCTCTTCCCTCCCTCCCTCCCTCCCTCCCTCCCTCCCTCCCTCCCTCCCTCCCTCCCTCCCTCCCTCCCTCCCTCCCTCCCTCCCTCCCTCCCTCCCTCCCTCCCTCCCTCCCTCCCTCCCTCCCTCCCTCCCTCCCTCCCTCTTCTCCTCCAGACTCGGGACTCCATAGAGAATTGTTGCGGAACTCCAAAGGAATGTGAGATGGAATTCAGCCATTGGGGCTGGCGGGCCCAAGTAGTCTGGCTGTCTCTAGGCCAGCTCATGTTGCTGTTCTAAATCCACCAGCACTTTATTTATGGATGGAGTACTGCCTGCGTGTGTGTGTGTATCTAGTCACTATGATAGTAGGTTATCAAGTATGGTAGTACAATCCATGTGTTTCAATACTTTTTTTTCTGCTCTCCAATGAAATACTTTGAACAGTTTAGAATAGAGAGCCAAAGGAAAAATACTATTTCTTTTGTTCCTTAAAGTCCTGCAAAAATTGCCATAAAAAAAACATTACCACAAGGTCTTCAAGTAGACCAAGTAAATACAAATGTATTTGTTGTCCTCAGACCGTACGATTAACACCAAGCAGTTTTCAATTTTTTTCCGTTTCCATGGTCACTTGTTTCTCTCCACTCAAAGACCAGTTTGCTTGACTTGGCTCTCCACCGCTCAATGCACTCCCTTCATACTGGAGTCAACCCCTCTGATGTTAATATGTACAGAGAGATTAAAGGCGTGAAATGTAGGGCTGCACAGATTACATTCAAACAGATGTTCTCTGTTATGGCTTAAACTCCCCCCCCATTGGATGATCCTTAGGAGACCCACGGAGCCTTCTAGAAGAAAACAAGGAGACCCGTAGTAGTGAAGTTCACGTTGGTGTGCTGAAACTCACAGTCAGCCTATATTCCCCCCTGGGTGTGCTTGTCCATTCTGAGAGAAACCCAACAGGGCTATTTTTAACAGTGACGTGACTAGACTGACCTACCTGATGAAGCACTTCATCACCGTTTTCCCATTGACTTGTAATGGAACACCAGATCATGAGAAAACAATGAAGAATATTACCAGATTCAGATATTCAGTGTCCAAACTAGGAAATGCATACATGCATGCTTACAGCGGTTACAAGGAATACTGTATGGCAACATACCACGGTTGCCAGTCTTGTGTTTAGTAAATATGTGGAGATTTGCCACCATATTCATGACCTCTCTTGGGATTCAGACATAGCTGATGGTTCAGAGGTAAGACAGTCCTCTTCTCTCTGGTATACACAGATATGTCATGTTAATCATGTGGTTTTGGCCTGGTACTGTCCCTGTTAGAAGATAGGGATGTGGGCCGTTCCTGATGACACGAGCGGAGATGTCCGTGTGGCAGTGATAGAGAGAGACTGTAGGTCATGTGCAAAGACTGTTGTCAATCAGGCCAGACGCTCAGGAAGTGATTTGACACAATGCAGTGAGAAGATGGGTGGGAAGTCTTTTTCTGGATCTCATTAAGTTGTGTCTTGTCGGCACCTAGGAAGGATATGGTGTGAGGTATCAGAATGCACTGTTGGCAGACATTGCCTTGGGGTGCTCCTACATTTAGGGCTGGCGCATTTCCGGCTCATTTTTGGGCTTTGGTCTTTTTTTTGGGTCAGAAAACCCAAAGCAGGGGTGGTTTTGGTGTTTGTGTGGACGGACACACACTCACACACTGGGGAGCTCAGTGTTGAGTTTGTGTAGCTGGTAAGGCCAGTGTCATAGCTGACAGCAGTGTGTGTATGTGTGCTCCACACTGGGTTTAGCAGGCGGCTCTGTCAGGACTCAGAGGAAAACATTTTGTCCTGATTGTCACTTCCCATAAGGTGTTTCAGTTTCAAAACATCACCAGTGACTCATTTTCCATGGTGGAGTCATGTATTCTGCCATCACAACCTCCCAGTTAATCTAAATCATTTGTCTGGCATATTTTGTGTGGCATACTGTCATTTTGTATATTCCTCCCAATGACCACCCTCTTGTCCCTAACCTACTTAAATAAATGATGAACTACATTTAGCAAGTTCATCTCAGACCTGTCATGGTCTTTCCAACTAGACCAAATGTAGGAACGAGGATTTAATGTGTACTCCCCAGTGTCCTAATTACAGTAGGCTGTAGCAGCTGTTGGATGGCTGTAGTGGAGAAAGGCTCAGTGACCTGGGCAGTCACCCCCACTGAAACACTGTGGGGAGGGGGGGCAGGGGGCACAGGGGGTAACCTGGAACACAGTGTGATCTGTTATAATGTGTGACATATAGAGTACTGTGTTATTGTAGTCGACTATTGAGAACAGACCTTGCTTGGTAGACTAGGTGCAATAAACTGTGCAGTTTCAAGGTTTTTGCAGATTCGATTTTAAAACTTTACTCAATAATGAACTTAGCACGTACTCTGTGTTTAACAAGGTCCTGAAGGTCCTGAAATTTCACAGCTAAAGATTCTAGGATGAACTTGTCTCGTGGCTGGCTAATTGGATGAGCATAATTCACTTGACTTGGCTGATTTGAAAGTCTGGGCCCCATGAACTTCTGACAGTAAGATTAACCAGTGGTTAGAAGTGGTAGCTAGAATTGGACAGTGTGTTTTCAGACTGACAGTATTATTGATGTTTTCAAGTCCCTTTCCTCATCCCCCTGCGTGTGATGCTGTGCCAATCATGGGCCCAAGCCCAGTGGCTGCCTAAACTGACTTTGTGCTACCTCAGACCCAAGTTGAGCATTGGGATCTGATGTTTTAAAGACCAATTCTCTCTCTAGATGTATGACTATGTTTAGCCTGTGTTCTGCTCCTCTCTTTTACCAACCGTCTCTGGAGGAGGGGATCCCTCACTGAATTGCTCCTCCTAAGGTTTCTTAAAAAAGAACTCTCCTCTAGCGAGTTTTTCTGGGAGATTTTCCTGGTTTTTCTTGAGGGTTTAGGTTGGCTGAGTGGCAGTTTTATGTGCATATGTGAAGTGACATTGACTGTAAAAAGGGCCATACAAAGATGTTGTATTTAGGTGGATAGTGAGAGGAAGTGAGACCTGACCAGTGAAAACATAAGTTTCACCACAGAAGTGATGCAGCAGAGAGAGCTTTTCCTTCAGTACAGCTTCTTATGGTGATTCCCAGCAGTCTAAGTGGATCCTGCTTGCTTCAGGTTGGCAGGCCGGGAATATCACTTCCTCATTTGTAACAAGTTACGTTGAGCCGTGACACCAGCTGGTCTTTTATAGGGGGGCTGTTTTCTGCCTGGTTACATTAGTGACAACCATCACCATATTGGAACATCCGTTATTGTGGAATATTTCCCAGTGAATGATCCCATTATGAATGATGACATGGACATTGGTCTTTGATTAGATTAGATTAGATTCAACTTTAATGTCATTAATTGTCATTGTTACACAGGTACAAGTACAGGGTAACAAAATACAGTTAGCATCCAACCAGAAGTGCAAAACAGTTATTACAACAGAATATAATTGTAATTGTATACTCAGAATATACACAGTATGAACAGTATAATCAGAATATACACAGTATGTACAGATTAAAGTGATTTAAGACAAATATACAGCTGTATTGTACAAGATGCTACAGTATTGATGCTACAGTATGTAACAGAACAACTTTGACAGGAACATATGGTTGTCTGGTATTTTCTCCCACCGTTTTGCTGCTGTTGTTGGTTGCATCACTGCTTCTTGGAGATTAACAGTGATAGGATGCTGCTAACCTCAAGTTATCCCCTTTAGCTGTCTCTGTGGCGCCTGCTGGGGTTAAGTTACCACGGTCAGTCTGTGTGAAGGGGTATCCTCATGTCATCAGTCTATATTTTGAAGTCACTACATGAGCCTTCCAAAAAAAAAAAAAAGGCTCTTATTTGTAAACTTGTGTATAGATCACTGTTCAAATCATAGATAAGACTATAAATTTGACATTTTGTTAAGTTAAAACTTGGGTTCTTGTTTGTTGAGTTCTGTGTAGTTACTGTATTTACTGGTGTTTTGTGTTTTAGACTTGAAGGTTAATTGTGTCAGTTATTTTGGTCTATTTAGCTGCATTCTTTTGTAAACAAATAAACATTGTGTTGTTAGTTTGCACACATCAAGCTTTTAAAAGCCTAACTAAAAATGGGAACAGTCTTCAGTGTACTCTCTATTGCATTCAGTTCATTATCTGCATTGTCAAGCTAAATCGAGATGCTATTGAGCACGTTGCAGGTACATTGCAGGCCAAAAGACAGTTTGATATTGAATTGAATGTCCGCTTTTGCTCGCTCTCTTTAAATAGAGGCTCAGTTTTGTTGGGGTCGTGCTTAAACCCTCCCAGATGTCATCCTGTTACTTCAGACAAACTGATGCAAGTTTGTTGTATTATTTTTAAATGCTCTTAACTGAACCCTGGACTGGATATGGATCAGTAATTGTTGCTCTGGTTAAGCACTTCCTCCTCTCAGCCAGGGTGTGGTGGGAGGTTTGATGAACTCAGACATGGAAAAGCTCCAGATAGCTCCATCACACATCAGCTGTCTATTACGGAAAAGATCAGGAATCTAAATGTAAACTTTTTTTTAATTGTTGTGGAAGATCAACAATCTGTTTTACTTTAAACTGAATTAAACAAATGACATAATGTTGAGGGTAAAGTTCACATTAAATATATAAGTGATCTTCAGAGACATCTCTGTAAGTTTAAATTAAAATATCAAGGATCGTATTCTTTAACCATCTGCCTCAGAAGTTCCAGTAGGAGTCCTTAAAAGTGAATCCTTCATTTAAAAAAGCTTCTATCCTCTTTGTGAGATCTGGTGCTCAACCACAGTTCTGAAAGCACATTTGCTTGCTTTACTACAATACTTTTGCAACTTTCTAGAAAGCTAAACAAACCCTCCCTTCCTTCACTACTAACTAATTGCACAGGATACTAAGTTCCTGCTGGAGGAAAGTCGTGTGTTCTTTAAGCCTGCAGACGGCAAACAAATTCCCTTTTATGGCATTGGAGGGCTTTCAAAACAGGAAATGACATCACAACACGCTGCTGTAGCAAGTGGGAGCTGGTTACAAGTCTATAGCATTCCAGACAGCAGCTTGCCTGGTAATGAAGCTCCTGACGCAGGAAGCGCTTCGACTCACTCCAACAGAAATAGCTGAGGACATCAGCAGGATGCAGCTCAAATTGAGGTGTTATTTCATCTATGATGGCTTGGAATGATACAGACAAAACCAAAATAATTCATGGCAGTCAGCAGTTTTACGGTATCAAGAAGGCTGAGAGACAAGAAAGGGGCGTACTGTGTGTGTGTGTGTGTCATTCCCTGGGAGTGGCTGTGTCTTGACTGGAACAGCTAACGTACACACACACACACACACACACACTCCCTTCAGGAAGGGAGGTCCACAGGATCCAGGTCACACTGCTGGTTAGAGGAGAGAGAGTTAAAGCTGAATATTTCACATCCTTACTAACAATATTCATGCTTGGGTTCAAACCAGTTAGGCTCTTAATTTAGTCTTGTTCTTCACACAGTTGGCCTTAATATGTGGACATCCCTAAATAAGAGGAACACTCTGAGGTAAACAGTATTGGGATGCCTACTGGCTAAATAAGGTTTATGGTAATGTCAACATCAGATGCACAGAGCTCAAATCAGACCTGGAGAGACACTCAGTCATTTAGTGTCCTGCAGAACAATACTGACAGGGATCAAAGTAGACCAAAGTGAAGTTGTATCCTCACTGACTGTAAATAGAGCACTGAAAACTAAGGTTATTTCATAAACATCGTCGCAGGTATTAATGTGAAAATGCATTTTCTTTTTCTTTTTACATGTACAGTGTTGAATATTTGCGTTCACTGAGAACATCCTTCATGAAGCATGCATCATGTGCTCCAGCTTGTTTTAAGTTTTAATGTTAATAGTCCTGAGTATATGAAATGATTCCGACTCAACCTTTCCTCTGCCGCTCGCTGCCTTGTTTGTTAACCTGCAGCCGAGGAGAGGAAGTCCTGAGCGCCACATCTGCCTGGGAGGACACCTCCCAACTGACTACCTATCAGGTAGGACAGGGCTGCTCTCTCTGCTCCCTCTCCCCTGATCATGTGGAAAAGCTGTACTGTCTCCCAGCATTACGTGCTTCCCTACTGCCAAGACTTTGGGTCTCAAGACAACTCAACTCATTTTATCAATCTGTGTTGACTTGTATAGAGTTGTTTGGCACAGAGAAGGTTTTGTAGCTTCAAAGAAACGGACTCCTTTTTGTTACATGTTTGTAGCACGTCTGCAATGATGCAAGACTTCATACTCAGCACAATGTGGCCTTGGAGTTGTAAAATTATATTTGTGTTGTGTCGGTTTTATACAAAGTGTAAATTGGGATGCGCCTGGTGTATCCTGTAGTAAACATAGACAGGCTAATGTTAAGAACTGGATATTCTGTCACTTTAATGTTGATGGGCTTTTAAATTCAACTTACAGGCTTTCAGTTTAGTCAAGTGAGAACTTGTTTACGCATAAAAGCACTAGCGCTAAATGTTTGAGGCATAATTGGCACTGTCAAGTGTCCATTCAGCGAGCTGGAGGTGGAACAGCTGTGGAGAACCTTCCCTCAGAACACAGCTCACCAAGGCCGGTAGACTTCTCTTCTTTAGGTCATTGCTATCAATTCACAAAAAGAAAGGATTTTCACATGCAGAAACAACACTGTCTGGTTAGAATGTGTGGAGTTATCACATTATATTTCTGTTGTTTTGGTTTCATACAAGGTATAATCTGGGCTGCGCCTGGTGTATCCTGTAGTAAACATAGTCAGGATTTAACGGCCTTAAAGTTGAATTCCTCTGAAGAATGTCTTTGAATCCCAGGGAAGCCACACACAGAAGATACATTAAAGTGTCACTGGAGATAAATGATGTTCTGACTGGATCTCTAGAGAATGGATCAGTGTGTTGATGAACACTGGTAGCCTTGAACACAGCTCCATCAGTGTGTTGATGAACACTGGTAGCCTTGAACACAGCTCCAACACCAACAGCAAGTCATTTTCAAATGAAATCGCAAATATGAATAACATATTCTTGAACTGGCTTTTAACAAGCTGCTGCAGGAACTACGATTGCAAAACATGTTTGTATTAAAGGGCTTAAACTCAAATATCTGTGGCTGAAGGCACACATCTGATTCTCAAAGTATTACTTGCTATTGCACTAGACTAGAACCAGAAATAATGTATTTCCAGTTGAACTAAGGGGAACAGTATCCATTCTATGATTAGCTATATAACATAAACAATAAGACTAATCTACGAGAGTCATTTTAGGATGGTGATGGTTGCATAGTCTAGCAACACTAGCACCCTAATGGTTACCCTCTATAGTTCGTAAGATCGTTTATAAGTGTTACTGATACAATGCAGTATAATATGTTGTGTTTTTAAATGTGTGTGTTTGCATTGAGACTGTCTGGACAAGACAATTTTATAAAGGGCTGAATGTTGTGCTACATCCACTGGCATCAACATGTATTGCTAGGCAACCTATAAGCAGAACCATCCCTGGAATTATGTGGCTGTCAAGCAAAGGATTTCACGGAGAAAACTATTGTTTATCTCTTTGGCAAGTACCTGAACTCTGGTTTGTAGAGTAAACCTCTCTCAAACCATGTGGAAATGTGTACTTTTACAACAGCAGTCACACTTCTGTTAAAGGTATGACTTTCCTCACACATTTTGGGGACTTTTGAAATGAGTTCCCCATATCTAGGTTTGTCACAGAGACTTAAGTGTAGATGCTGTAATTCCTTTTAGAATGGAGGAAGTGGCTGTAAGATTCTCTTCTGCTTAACACCATGGCCCACTTCTGCCATCGGCCCATCAGTTTGAATAGGCTTTAGTTTCTCACACTGTGCAGTAGGGAGGTGATTAGGACACTTCCCATTTGCCTCAGAATAAAATGATTTCACAGATACTAGCGTTGCAGCTATGTGTTGAAAATCTCCTTCCCATTCCTCAGTGATTAATTCATGCATTTTCAAATAACTGCTTTAAAATGGCATTGTAACATCATACTGTATCATATTTACACGGTTTTGGGGTTCGGCTTGTGTTTTGCCGGCAGGTGTAACAGCGGTGGAACCAGAGAGCGGCAGTCATGGTGGCGCTGTCACTGAAGATTGGGGTGGGGAATGTGGTGAAGACCATGCAGTTTGAACCGTCCACCATGGTGTACGACGCCTGCCGCATCATCCGGGAGAGAGTCCCGGAGGCGCAGCTGGGCCAGCGTGAGTTCTGCTGCACACACCCAGAGGGTTCCGGCCCTCAGGCACGGCTTCTAGCCGGATATATGTTACAATATGTTCCGTGGCCCGAATACGAGTTGCTATAGTTCCCTAAATCTCGAAAAGACAGAGATAGAGGTGGTAAGTGTGTTGGCTCTGAAGTGTTCAAGTTTACTTTAGCCGCCGCAGGTCGTGCAAGCATGTCATTGTTTTCGACCGACCGACAGCGTCAGCAAGTTTACATTTACATTACAATGTCATATTTACATTACAGTTTACAAGTTGTTGCAGTAGTCAAAAAATATAAAGTTGTGTTTACAAACCGGGCAAATCCCAACAAATAACAGGCAGGATGCGTTGCAAATAATAAAGGCGCTATCGTCCGAACTGATTTGTGTGATCCTTTTCGGACACATACTGATGGGTTTTAATGTGGCGCAAATGCTGCCTGTTTCTCATCACCGCTCAGGAATGGCGCACACTAGAGTGACAGAGTAAACTTTAAGCAGGCGCTTACCTGTCAACATTGTCAAACGTTGCGACTATGTTTTTAGACCTGAGTTCACACGCTAGTGTTTAAACCCTGTGCTAGAATTGATCATCAAAACATTACACATAATATACCAAACTATGGCAAGTGGTGATTCATTGGGTGTCTCTACAACACCCTGAAAAAAGGCTTAGAAAATTCCCTGTGATATCATGCATCCACACCCATCTTTTCTCATTCAAAAACGTCATTCTTGTATCTTGTCAGTGTCCCCAGCCAGTTGATTTCCATGGTGACTGAACTGCAGGGTCATATTCATATTCACCTGATCCAGTTGGAATTTTACAACATAAAAGTCTTTCTAAACTTGTGCTCTGTGGATAGTTTCTTCGTTACTTGTCCCAACCTGTAAGCAATGTTCCTGTTAAAGCAGGGTTGACAGAGAGCTAGAGAGAGCTAGAGGGAGGGTGAACATGAGCAGGAGATGGCAGAGCTGGACAACATTAACAGCTGATATGGAATGTTTAGCATCTTAAATGGCAGAGACCTTTACAGCTCAGAGGTGCAGGCTACAGTCATTAAATATAAATATATAAACGCCGTACAGGGACATGTGGTTACTCACACTACAGCTGTTAGTTGTTGACACCAGTTGTTGTAGCTGTCAGATGTTGCCTTGTGGTTTCTAGATTGTTTTTGACAAAAGCCACGCGTCCAGATGCAGGACATTTTTAAACACATCTGTCTAATAAAGGTTGCTATAGTTGACATAGGTGCACACACAGACACACACACACACACACACACACACAGCCTCTTACAGGTTCTCTTGCTCTCCGTCCACAGCCAACGACTATGGCCTGTTCTTGTCGGACGAGGACCCAAAGAAAGGCATCTGGCTGGAGGCAGGCAAAGCCCTGGACTACTACATGTTGAGGAATGGAGTGAGTAACTCCCAGTTCATACCAGTTCATGCTGCACCCACCAGTATGAATCCCAACACTCCTCAATGGTTTCATATTCTTGTCTTCTTTTTCACCCAATACAACAAGTATTGAAGGACCTGTCAACCTACTTTTCTTCTTACAAAGTTATACATGTTCAGATTAGTAGACTGAAGATCTTTATGTGAACTAGACATGTTCAAAGTTATTCTACACCTTATTGTGTGGCACACATCGCTACTTAGATATGATGTGATGATTGTGATGATTCTAGTAGCAAAATCAAATTACAAGTTGTACAAAGTCAAATTATAAATGGACCAGTGAATGCAGTGGCTGGCTATCAGTCATTCAGATTCAGATTACTTTATTGATCCCGAGGGAAACTCCTTTGTATCAACGGCACACAGTCTCGTAAAGCACACAAGGGTAAGGGTGTGAGGTAAAAGATTAGAAAGTGTACACAGGGATAGGGGGTGGGGTCAATAACAATAAGTAAAAAAACAGTGGGTGAGGTGAATCCTCCCAGGGAGCATAATGATTATGTACAGAAGCTATACATTTACAATTATACAGTATTGGTCTTGTATAATATACAGTATTATATTAGAATGTACATGAATCTTTAGCGAAGTAGCTTAAATTGCTTGGGTGAATGTCTAACTTTGTATTGTCAATGTTAGGACACCCTGGAATACAAGAAGAAGCAGAGGCCACTGAAGATCCGCATGCTGGATGGGACAGTAAAAACCGTCATGGTGGACGACTCCAAGATAGTCAGCGACATGCTCATGACCATCTGTGCCAGGATAGGTAGGTCTGGATGGTCGGCAGGATCCTCGCTGATCAGAAGCCCTTCGTCTTCTTAGACCAGAGTTGGCTACTGATCCCTGACGATCTTTTTGATTCAGGTATCACAAATTATGACGAGTACTCATTGGTTCGTGACCTTGGTGAGGAGAAGAAGGAGGAGACCACTGGTACTCTGAAGAGGGACAAAACCCTCCTTCGAGACGACAAGAAGATGGAGAAACTCAAGCAGAAACTTCACACAGATGATGAATGTAAGAGGCAGAGAAACACGTTCAGGATGAAGCTTTTGAATAACTTGCTGCGTACTTTATCCTGAACTGTTATCCATTGACATGAATTGCATGGGTTTACACAAGCGAAGCATCAGATGTTAATTGACTGTAATATGCAGCCATACTGCACTATACCAGTTTATTAATTGTGACTTCTGACAGAATAATTGTAATTGTGATTATAATTGTGATTATTGTCATTATTAATTGATTGACAGTGGCCTATTGATTGATTGACTGATTGATTGCTGTTCTCAGTGAACTGGCTTGATCACGGGCGTAACCTAAGAGAACAGGGCGTGGAAGAGACTGAAATGTTGCTTCTCAGGAGGAAGTTCTTCTACTCAGATCAGAACGTAGACTCCAGAGACCCTGTTCAGCTCAACCTGCTCTATGTTCAGGTAAATACAGCCACAGAACTCTGGCTGAAGTTTTAACACCTGTAAACTACTGTAAACCACTGCCTACAGTCCGTATCCTTAGCATGTTCCACAACACCAAGAGTTCTGGGAGTATTGGGTCTGTCACACTCCCTAAATGAAATCTTAGGGGGAACACTTTCTGTCTCTCAGACTTAACTGTGTCAATTTACAAATAATTAGCCATTTTGAGTAAGAATCTGTCATTGCTGCATGAAGTTATATTAAATTTAGTATTATCATTGGAAGTTATTGAAAACCAAAGGGCAACTCAAAGGGAAACTTAAACACAGTGTCCAGTCATGCCCCGCCCTGTTTCTGGGCTCTGTTGAACATCTTAGGGTCTCACTTGTTTCATCATTCTGTCATGTTTTGCTTTCGAATGGGAGAGACCTGTGAATAATACCCCAACTGTGCCTTTTTATCTCTGTACAGGCACGTGATGACATTCTGAACGGCTCCCACCCTGTCTCTTTCGAAAAGGCCTGTGACTTTGCAGGGTACCAGTGTCAAATCCAGTTTGGTGACCACAACGAAACAAAGCACAAACCAGGATTTTTAGAGTAAGAACCACACAGTACAGAATCTTGTTGAAAGAATTGCAAATATATATATTTTCTTTTCATGTTTAAATTTCATAATAAGCTTCCTTTTTTGTCCTATTCATCCCTACTGACAGTCTAAAGGAGTTCCTTCCCAAAGAGTACATCAAAAACAAGGGCGAGAAAAGAATCTTTCAGGTAAGGCTTTCCAGCCTGTACAGCCTCAGCTGTACGGGGTCAGTGTTGGGTCAGTCATACTTAATCTGCTCTGGCCCTGATCCAAGGCCAGGTCAATATAAGTCATTTGGGTCTGAAAATATGGTTGTCCTTTCAGCGCGTGTTTATTATAACGTAAAATAATAATAAAGGCCTGCGTCTCTGTCTCCCGTCTATTTGTTATTGTCAAAATATGCACGATAACAAGGACGTTAAACAAGACCCACTTTGTTGAGTTTATTGTTGCACATAATACCAACCTTATTGATGTGGATTTATTGTACCTTTGGTTTAATATCACTTGTAAAGAGTCTAGCCTTTGATTTTTGGGCTTATTTTCTTATTGCTTTTCTCTATAGGCACACAAGAACTACCAAAACATGACAGAAATCGAGGCTAAAGTCAGCTATGTCAAGCTGGCCAGGTCTCTAAAGACCTATGGAGTGTCTTTCTTCTTAGTAAAGGTAAAGATCTTCTGAGATGTATCTGGATGTCTGACTGCTGTGTGCTTGTGTGCACTCAACATAGTTATTCATTTTGATTCATTTTAATCGTACTTATTTTACGTAACGCTCCAGTGTATTTTGTGTTCTGTGTCTCTTGTGTATTGTGTTTTTTTTATGTTAGTTGTGTATTATTTTATGTGAAGCACTTTGGTCAACTGAAGTTGTTTTGAAATGTGTTATATACATTTGAATTGAATTGTGCTATTATGCAGTCAACAAACAAAACTGCTATTGTAATTTGGCATCAATTGCCAATCCTTATTTAGTCCGGTTTTAAGTCCCTCTCTACAGTAATGCCTGTTGAGGGTATGGAAATACTATTTGGCTCTGAGCCATTGTGTTCTTTGTAAGGAAATGCAAAAGTGATTTGTAATTTTATCTGTGCCTTTGCCCTTAATCATTTATGCGGCTGTTTCTGTCCTGCAGGAGAAGATGAAGGGGAAGAACAAACTGGTTCCTCGTCTGCTGGGCATCACCAAGGAGTGTGTGATGAGGGTGGATGAGAAGACCAAGGAGGTGATCCAGGAGTGGAGCCTGACCAACATCAAGCGATGGGCTGCCTCCCCTAAGAGCTTCACCCTGGTGGGTCATCTTTCTCACCTTTGCCCTTTAAAAATCCCAATACTTCATACTGTACTGGAGCTGCTAGTGTTCAGTATGTTGTACTACTTGGAATAACCATAGTATACTGAGCTGTACTTTTTACCCAAATGGTCTGCACTCTAAATCCGATTTCTAATCCTGCTGTAGGATTTTGGGGATTATCAAGATGGCTACTACTCTGTCCAAACCACTGAAGGAGAACAAATTGCCCAGCTAATTGCCGGCTATATTGACATAATCCTGAAAAAGGTAAATCAACACCAAATGTTGTTTTACTTTTTATGGTTGTGCTGTAAGTATGCTTTACTATATTAGGACAGTGAGTTCTTATTAGAGATGCCTCCTCTTTATATGGTACAAGTGGTGTCTGCAGTGCCCTTGTGTAACATTTGCAGGGAGAGAATCCTTCCCAATTTTTCTTGGAAATACTGAATGTACAGTTAATAACCAACGCATGCTGTGTTTTCAAGCCCATCACAGGCATCATACTGAAAGTGAAACACACTCACCAAGATTATGTAACATTCTAAATATCCTCTTTAGCTGTAATGTCACAAAATAGCCAAAATGCCAGAAGATTTTGCCAAGATTTTGCCAAAATGTCACAAGATCTTAAACTGTATATTCAATGACTAAACCTTGGTGAGGACCTTCAATGTTCAGTGACCAGTTGAACTACCACATAAACCTAAATATCTAATTTCCTGTCTTACCTCAGAAAAAGAGCAAAGACCACTTTGGCTTGGAGGGAGATGAAGAGTCCACTATGCTGGAGGACTCTGTGTCTCCCAAAAAGTGAGTGCAGCTGTTCTGCAGCAGTGTGTGTTTGTGTGTGTCTGATGTTTGTCATCCGGTAGCAGAGCTTCCTGTCTGTGGGTGTGTATTTAGTGATATCAGTGTGTGAAATGAGTCAGTCAGTCACTGGCTACATGCGTGTTTGGAGGCCGGGGATGCCATGTTTTTAGAGGCTTGCTATTTGTTCATGTTTGGTATGTTTTATTATCTGCCTCTGAATTGTCACTTTAATCCATGTTTGTATTTCTATCATATCCATGAACTATTTAATGTCTATGAAGCACATTATCAAATTAGTTGCCTGATATTTTCCCCTTCCCCCCCCCTCAGATCCACAGTGCTGCAGCAACAGTTCAACAAGGTGGTGAAGGTAGAGACAGGCTCCGTGGCCCTGCCTGCTATCATGCGCTCTGGAGCCGGGGGCCCGGAGAGCTTCCAGATGGGCTCCATGCCTCAGGCCAAGCAGCACATCACCAGTGGACAGATGCACAGGGGCCACATGCCCCCGCTGGTGAGACACCTCATGGCCCCAGATCAAGTCCATAACAGCATACCAGGCTAGATGTTGTTGTTGTTGTTGTTGTTGTTGTATCTGGTTGGTCCAGAAATACAGTAGGACTGTCATTTTGCCACACACACATTTTTCCTTGCCATCGAAGGCTCAGTGTAGACAGAAAGATGCATCCCAGGTGGAAATAAAATAGGTCTTCCATATGCTTAATGCAGTAATAAATACAAAACCTGAAAATTGAGTGTAAAATGGTATAGAAGAAAATCGAGTGGAATGTATCTGTATTTTGGGTGTGTAATCCTGTCTCCCTCCCCCTGCAGACTTCTGCTCAGCAGGCTTTAACAGGAACCATCAACTCCAGCATGCAGGCAGTGCAGGCTGCCCAGGCCTCTCTGGATGAGCTAGATGCCTTGCCTCCTCTGGGAACAGACGCGGTAAGACAGAAACTCTGTGTGTTATAATAACTCCCGCCTTTCAGTTTATCAGTTCAATGAATACACAATGAATCAGTACAATCATACACACAATCGACATTTTAATCAATTAATTTCAATCAACTACTCATAAGTTAGAAGAAAGAAGACCAATCCAAATGCCAAAATGTCTGTTTGAAAGGTGAGGGTTATAAACTGTTCCTTTCCCATGTCCAGGCCTCTCAAGCCTGGCGCAAGAACAAGATGGACGAGTCCAAACACGAGATTCACTCCCAGGTGGATGCCATTACTGCAGGGACAGCCTCCATGGTGAACCTCACAGCAGGTACGGCCAGCCCAGCATGGCCAGCTTAGTCTGGGACTCCAGATCCTATGACGTCTGGTGGTACTGCTGGTGAAACTGCTCAATCTCTTTTTGAAGAAAGAGGGAAAGAGGAAAGAGAGTATTTTGTTTGATGGCCATCCCCCCCCTCACCCTTCTCCCATTTCCCCAGGTGATCCAGCAGAGACTGACTACACGGCTGTGGGCTGTGCTGTCACCACCATCTCCTCCAACCTGACAGAGATGTCCAAGGGTGTCAAGCTGCTGGCCGCTCTCATGGAAGACGAGGGAGCCAATGGACAGCAGCTCCTGGGCGCTGCCAAGAACCTGGCCTGTGCTGTGTCTGACATGCTGAAGACAGCCCAGCCAGCCAACACGGAGGTAGGGCTGAGAGGAAGAAGGGAAACACACTACTGTACCTGTTCAACATATCAGTATTAGCTAGTCAGTATTTCAAGTTGTATAGTTAAAGTGTTTTGGATCGTGTGTTCTTGGTTTTACATTGCATTTCATGAATGGATTGCATTGGGTAAGTATTTAAATTTAACCAGTCACTTAACAAAATGGTTATGTAGTTACCCTGTTAGCCATCTGTAAACAAGGTTTCTACCCTGTATCATATTTGAATGAAAGTAACAGACACGTAATAAAGAACAAAGGTATTCACTGCTCATCAGAGCAATCGTCATGTGAATGTCATGTGATCTGTGTTTTTGTCGTCTTCTCCCTTCCGATCAGCCTCGCCAGAACCTTCTGCAGGCTGCAGGCAACGTAGGCCAGGCCAGCGGAGAGCTGCTCTCTCACATCGGGGAGACGGACGCAAACCCTCACTTCCAGGTAGGCCAACCATGAGCGCAGAGTGAACCAGCCCACACGGAATAGCTAGGCTAGGCTAAGAACACAAGCACAACTTGTGTGTATATTTGTCTTATTTGAACTTTAGAGGAAATACGTAGCTTATTGACTGTCCAAGTTCAGATTTTAAATAAACAAGAAAGCTTTCATCCCGAGAAGGTTAGTCCACCGAAACTGTTGTTTCTAGTCTACTTGGCCATCAAATACTATAACCTTATGTTTTAATGCGTTATTCAGTTTTTAGGTAAAGGATCTTTCAGGGGTGCCATGTGGAACGCCTCCCCTTATTGTCAGATGATGGTAACACACTTGTCCTTGATAACGCAAGCAAATCAGTCTCCCTGGCCAATCATACTGCTGTGTTATTCAACATCAAATGGGCATCTTAATTCTGCCAATGCAATCTCAGTAACAGTCTCTCCTTATTTCCAACTCATTTCTGAAATCAACAGTAGTCGCATCTGGTTTCTCCTTGTGTCATTGAATTGAACTGTGAAATGTGAAAGAGTTTCTGTTTTTGAGAACTCAGACAGTTTTACAGCCTGCGAGTATCTTCAGATACCAAACGAGCTGTTCTGCACAGCCTCAGTGTGATTTGTGTCTCACAGACTAAGTCACCGTGGATCGTTCCTGGACGGCGAATTCAAAAAAATGACATAAGCCTTGTTTTTTTCCCTCTACAACGTTCCTCTGATAAACATCCCTTCAATAATGATATAGGTTATACATTTATAATATAACTACATCCAGACCTTTCTATCTCGAAACATGCTCTCTTAATCCAACAGTTTGTGTACATCCACACTTATGTTGCGTACAGTGCATCAGCAGTTAAACACAGAGCAGACATCCTGTATAGTGGCATGCTCTGAAGCCGCTTTTAAAGCCCTTTCCCTACCCCACGTCAATGACTTCCATGTGTTCCGTGTGCGTGTGTGTTCCATGTGCGTGTGTGTACGTGTGTGTAACAGCATGGGCTGTCTGTCTGGCACGGCAGCGTGATAACAGCCAGGGTCTCTCCAGCTCGCTCGGATCGTGTTTCACACACCTAGCAAGGCCCCTAGTCACTTTTTCTTCCAGGGGGAAAATGCTACTGTGCTGACATAACACATTTGGCAGCACATGCATCAGTTTTCCTCTTAAGAAATATCTGAAATCAGGATTTAAACAGTTGCACATGTTTTAAGACAGTTCTACCTCTTTGATACTGAGCCCCAAACTAATAGCAAATCCAGTTTTAAAATAGATAGAATGAATACAAAGATCCATTTAGACCACTTCATTATAAACCTCTTAAGCCGTCTTCCTTTCAAGAGCCACTCCATTCCAGAGAGGTTGGCTTCTAATCTCCCCCCAAAAAGTTTAATCAATACTGTTATTGTATCTTAAAGCCACAAATCGGCTAATCTTTCAAAACTGGAAATGCAACCTAAATCTGATCCATTCAACACCAAGCTTGACTTGAGCTGTTTCCCTTTCTGTGGGTGAAAGAATCTTTGGAAGTTCTATATAGAGAGATGTATAGATAGAAGAGTTCTATATAGAGAGATGTATAGATAGAAGAGTTCTATGTAGAGAGATGTATAGATAGAAGAGTTCTATATAGAGAGATGTATAGATAGAAGAGTTCTATATAGAGAGATGTATAGATAGAAGAGGCCTCCTGTTTACCTCTGTGCTGCCAGCTGGAGGAATATAGTTTTTGGCCTTCATACAGCAAAGTGACACACAGAGGTGGACTAGAACCTGCAGGATCTTGATCTGCAGGGCTATGTTGAATTGCATGAAAGTGTACTACACACCCTTTCTATCTTTGTAATGGCAGTTTTCTCTAAAACCTTGACATAATTATTCATTTACATAAATTGGACCATTGTAATTGTGGAAATTATTTTCCTCTGGGCATATAATTCCATAGTATTGTCCGTAGATTTAGACCTTTTTAAAAACTGTCAACATAATTTTCTTCCTTTTAGGTTTGGGGTTAACTAATAATAAGGTTAATCTATCTGTACGCTAACTGGATGCAGAAATAGTTGTTAAGCTGTGTGCTAATATTGTTTCCAGGACATGCTGATGCAGCTAGCGAAGGCTGTGGCTAACGCCGCTGCTGCGCTCGTGCTCAAGGCCAAGAACGTAGCCCAGAAGACGGAGGACTCGGCCCTCCAGAACCGTGTGATCGCCGCTGCCACCCAGTGTGCCCTCTCCACCTCCCAGCTGGTAGCCTGCACCCGAGTAAGTCAACACCAACTAACTCATCATTCTGGAGTTGGTTTCAGTCTCACTTGTTCAAAGTTGTGTAGGCAAACTTTTACTGCTAACCCCAGACCCTGACATCTCTCTCTTTCTCTTTCATTTTTACTGTTGCCCCTCCTCCCTGATCCCTGATCCCCTCTTCAACCTTCCCCTCAGGTGGTGGCACCCACCATTAGCTCCCCAGTTTGTCAGGAGCAGCTTATCGAGGCTGGGAAGCTGGTAGCCAAGTCTGTGGAGGGCTGTGTGGAGGCTTCTCAAGGTGCCACCAGCGATGAGCAGCTCTTAAAGCAGGTGGGAGCAGCTGCAACAGGCGTCACTCATGCCCTCAACGACCTGCTGCAGCACATCAAGCAGTACGCCACCGGCGGCCAGCCAATCGGACCCCACGGGGAGGCCACTGACCGCATCCTGGATGTGACGGAGAACATCTTCAGCTCCATGGGAGATGCTGGTGGGTGGTGGGGGGGGTCAGTGGGGGGGTCAGTGTTTCACAGTGGGGGGTCAACCTCCAACTAGGGATCAGGGATTAGAGTTATCATGCCCAATGTAAGGAAACGTTTGTATTTAATGAGAACATCAAGGTTGGATCCTTTCTGCTTTTGCGCTTTCACCTTTGGATGAAGATTTAAACATGGATGAAGATCTTCCTGAACCTTTTCTGCCTGTTCCCCCCCCCCCACTCTAATTTCAGGTGAGATGGTGAGGCAGGCCCGTATTCTGGCCCAGGCCACCTCTGACCTGGTCAACGCCATCAAGATGGACGCCGAGGGCGAGTCGGATCTGGAGAACTCCCGCAAGCTGCTTTCCGCTGCCAAGCTGTTGGCCGATGCCACTGCAAAGATGGTGGAGGCTGCCAAGGTCTGACACTGAACCACGACTCTCCCCAACATCCTCTCACCTCATCCCATCCCCATCTATTCCCTCAAGAAGGTCGTATAAGCACTGCCAGGCCCTGATTTAGGGGCTGTGACTCTGGGTGGAGCAGTACAATGTGAATGTTGCAGTTGTGTGAGGCATTTCCTAGCATTAGCAAATGCTGCATCTCCAGGTGTGTTTCCAAGCTGTGTGTTTGTGTGTCTGTGTGTGTGTGTGTGTGTGTGTGTTTTTGTGTTTGTGTGTGTGTTTGTGTGTGTGTCTGTGTGTGTGTGTTTGTGTCTGTGTGCTCGTGTGCGTGTGTGTGTGTGTGCATGTGTGTGTGTGTGTGTCTGTGTGTGTGTGTGTGTGTTTGTGTTTGTGTCTGTGTGCACGTGTGCGTGTGCGTGTGCGTGTGTGTGTGCGTGCGTGCGTGCGTGTGCGTGTGCGTGTGCGTGTGTGTTCTCAGGGTGCTGCAGCTAACCCAGACAGTGAGGAGCAGCAGCAGAAGCTTCGTGAGGCGGCAGAGGGCCTCCGCATGGCCACCAACGCTGCCGCACAGAACGCCATCAAGAAGAGACTTGTGAACAAGCTGGAGGTGAGGAGGAGCAGGAGGATGGAGAGGAGGAGGAGGGAGAGGAGGAGGAGGAGGAGCAGGGGGAGGAGGAGGGAGAGGAGGAGGAGGAGGAGGAGGAGGAGGTGGAGGAGCAGGAGGAGGAGGAGGGAGAGGAGGAGGGAGAGGAGGAGGGAGAGGAGCAGGAGGAGGGAGAGGAGGAGGAGCAGGAGGAGGGAGAGGAGGAGGAGCAGAAGGAGGGTGCTGTGGGCCAGCCAGGGGAAATACCCAGAAAAACAAGTTCAAACTAGAGGCTTAAAATGAGGAGGGAATATTTGAACATCTGCGGCAGATTTAGTGGTAACCTTGAGAGCTCCTTATTCAACCCTAACCCAAAGCTCATAAAGTCAGTCCTCTAACGTTACAATAGGCTATCTGTGTCACAATCCACCCCCCCCCCCCCCTAAAAAAAACTAACAACAAAGAACAAACCCCAAACATGGTAGAGTACAATACTCAAATGTTTTGTGTTCAGTTCACCTATTTTTGTTTCCCTGTGGGTTTGCATTGAAACGGCCTCATGTTTAGTCAAACTGCAGGTCCACAAGAACAGCTCTGTATCTGGAAGTTCCTCAGCCAGACGCAAAGACATGTTCTGACTTAGCATAGAGGCACAGGCATGTTGAGCAGCTCTTCTGTGTGTTATTACTGTCCGCTCTGTCATGGTGACACCATGTGTTTCTGTGCTACACATTGCTTTATTAACTCTTGCTGCGTGGGAACATACATAAACATAACATTAACATATGCACAGGCTTTAAACTACACCTGGATGTTTCCTTTGAATTAATTCCTTCGAAATTAGCATAATCTGGAGATTTCTGAGCCAATTTTGGTCTGTGTTTAAATGAGCAGATTACAGTAAAGCGTGTATCCAGTCAGCACATGTGCTGTTATACAGAGACTTACTATTAGTATCTCAGATCAATAACAATTTTGTCTTCTTTGGGTTCAGAATGCAGCCAAGCAGGCAGCCGCAGCTGCCACTCAAACCATTGCCGCCGCCCAACACGCTGCCTCGTCCAATAAGAACCCGGCTGCCCAGCAACAGCTCGTACAGAGCTGCAAGGTAAGAGAGCCGACGCCATGGCAACACCTCCCTCGCTTCCTGGTTACTGTTTTAAGTATTGGTTTAATGTCACACTCTACAATATATACTGTGAGAAAGCAGTCTGTGTATGTGTTTCTATAAATTCACCGGTGTGTGTGTGTGTGTGGTTGTGTGTGTGTCTGTGTGTGTTTGTGTGTGGGGGTGTGTGTCTGTTTGTGTGTTTGTGTGTGGTTGTGGCGTGTGTGTATTTGTGTGTGTGTGTGGTTGTGTGTGTATTTGTGTGTGTGTGTGTGGTTGTGTGTGTGTGTGTGGGTGTGTATGTGTGTGGTTGTGTGTGTGGTTGTGTGTGTGTGTGTGTGTGAGTCTGTGTGGATGTGTGTGGTTGTGTGTGTGTGTGGTTGTGTGTGTGGTTGTGTGTGTGTGTCTGTGTGGTTGTGTGTGTGTGTGTGTGTCTGTGTGGATGTGTGTGGTTGTGTGTCTGTGTGGTTGTGTGTGTGTGTGGTTGTGTGTGTGTGTGGTTGTGTGTGTGTGTGTGGTTGTGTGTGTGGATGTGTTTGGTTGTGTGTGTGTGGTTGTGTGTGTGTGTGTGTGTGTGTGTGTGTGTGTGTGTGTGTGTGTGTGTGTGTGTGTGTGTGTGTGTGTGTGTGTGTGTGTGTAAAAGGTGGTGGCAGACCAGATTCCCCAGCTGGTCCAGGGGGTACGTGGTAGCCAGTCCCAGCCAGACAGCCCCAGTGCTCAGCTCGCTCTCATCGGATCCAGCCAGAACTTCCTCCAGGTCAGTCTGGGTTTTCTCTTGCTACAAGTTGTGTTGTGCAGTGACACAGTGTGTTTGCTACAAGTTGTGTTGTGCAGTGACACAGTGTGTTTGCTACAAGTTGTGTTGTGCAGTGACACAGTGTGTTTGCTACAAGTTGTGTTGTGCAGTGACACAGTGTGTCTGAGTGTCAGAGGAGGATGCGTGTTGTAAGGAAGAGCCCAGCGGAAAGGCCAACACAAAAGCAGGAAGCTTGGAGATTTCTTCCCAAATCCTGTTTCATGTGGCACAGCAGCGGGTGTCTGCTTGTCACTTTTGCGACACCAGGCAGCCCAAAATAACACAACCTCTCCTTTGTCTGTGAAACAAAATGTAGTAACACCAGCAACACCTTTCTCTTCCTGTCAGCCTGGTGCCAAGATGGTCACGGCTGCCAAAGCGACGGTCCCCACCATCGGTGACCAGGCCTCTGCCATGCAGCTCAGCCAGTGTGCCAAGAACCTGGCCACTGCCCTGGCCGAGCTCCGCACCGCCTCCCAGAAGGTACCACACCCTCACCCCACGGGCAGGGACTGGCTTAGGGGGAGTTCACTGTTCATTCAGGGGGTTAGGATTGGGCACCATCACTCCAATGTGAAGGTGAAATTTGTTGCCTCCACCTTTTAATTGTGTTCAACGGCCAATGTTTGGCTTTTCCATTATTTCAAGACATTCAAATATATAAAATGATCATCAACCTGAAACATACCAACTACAGTTGATTCACTGCTGTCCTCCAAGATAATTGTGTTTGTAACGTGTCCTGCTCATATTCATGTCATCACTTCCTGTTCTGTGGCGCAGGCACAGGAAGCGTGTGGTCCTCTGGAGATAGACAATGCTCTGACAGTGGTGAGGGGGCTGGAGAAAGACATGCAGGAGGCCAAGGTCTCTGCTGCTGAGGACCAACTCAGACCCCTGCCAGGGGAGACGGTGAGGAGGGACGGCCAGCGCACGCGCACACACACACACACACACGCCGTCTTCCACACTCAGACAGGTCCAGAAGCAACTGTGTCCTTCTTGAACACACACATAAACAAACTGTATTCTCACTTGAATCAGGCAAAGGCAAATTCAAACTTCCAAACGAAATATTAAAGAAGAAGTGTTCAGTGTACTGTAATCCCTCGCCACTTCACGGTTGAAGTTTCACAGTCTCAGTGCATCGCGAATTAAAAAATAAATATTAATTGGCTGCGCATCCTCTCCCAGCTTCTTCTCTTGTTGTATCTCTTCAATCTCGTTCACACTGTCAGCTGTTTCTCGCGTATCTTAGTGTTGTGTTAGAAATCGTTAAGCCCCCCACAATGTCTCCTAAGCGCCATGAGTGAATGTATTATATTAATGTTTTATAATTAAATAGATTTAAGGAAAATACAGTATATATATATATATATATATATATACATAAAGTATAAATATCCATATTTTAAACATTCTGGTACCCACATACATGTATACGAAGATTCCAAGGGGCAAATCCTACTTCGCGGATTTTCACCTATCGCAGGGATTCTGGTCCCTTTAACCGTGATAAATGAGGCATTACTGTGTTGAGTTTCTAATGTACAGAGTAAATAATGTGTTACCTGTGTTGAGACGGTTGTGGTTTGTTCCTGTTCAGCTGGAGAAGTGTTCCCAGGATCTGGGCACTTGTACCAAGGCTGTGAGCTCTGCCATCGCCCAGCTGCTGAGCGAAACCACCCAGGGCAATGAGAACTACACAGGTAGGCCTCAAGTACTGCAGCACTCCACACTCATGTCTGGATTTCAGAATTAGGTTTATTCACTATGCAAGATTAACAAACATAGAATTGACTGTGGCAGAAATGAGCAAACATAGAACATATATGTGGCATAATAATAAAAAATGAATACTGTACTGAATATGATACAAATAACATAGAAGTACGGGGGGGGGGGTGTATATACACTGTATATACATTTAATCATGTGATGTACCTGATAAGACCTCTTACTTTTGGCTTTACTTGCATATGTAGATGAGTTTGCTTGAGGTTCAGTGTGGGTGATTCAACTGGAAGGTATGCAACAGGTTCAGACTTGAGACAGAAGGGGCCATGAGGGAACAGCTCCCTCTAGTTACCTCTCCTCATACTTGTCTTATTCTATTTTTAATTATCTCATCTCTCTCCCATCTCTCTCCCATCTTTTTCCTCTCTCTCTCTCACATATCTCTCGTCTCTCTCCCATCTCTCTCCCCCACCTCTCCCATCTCTCTCCCCCATCTTTCTGCCCTCTCTCTCCCCGCCTCTCCCATCTCTCTCCCCCACCTCTCACCTCTCTCTCCCCCACCTCTCACCTCTCTCTCCCCTGTCTTTCTGCCCTCTCTCTCCCCCCTGTTTCTCTGTCTTGCCCTCTTCTTCCAGGTATGGCTGCCAGAGACGTGGCCCAGGCCTTGCGTTCCCTTGCCTCAGCTGCAAGAGGCGTGGCAGCCAACACAGCAGACCCCCAGGCCCGGGAAGCCATGCTGGACTGTGCTGGTGATGTCATGGACAAGTCAGCCAATCTGATCGAGGAAACCAAGAGGGCCATCGCCAAGCCGGGCGACCCTGACAGCCAACAGAGACTGGCTCAGGTAGGAGATGACAGAACAAGAGATGACAGGAGGTAGTGGGAGGTCAGTACAGTATACTGTATAGACAACCCTGTGTGTGTGTGTGTGTGTGTGTGTGTAGGTGGCCAAGGCTGTGTCCCAGGCCCTCAACAGATGTGTGAACTGCCTGCCTGGACAGAGAGAGGTGGACAATGCCATTCGCACTGTGGGAGAGGCCAGCAAGAGGCTTCTGGCCGACTCTGTAAGTCTTCTTAATGTTCTGCTGCCCGGCACTATAAGGCTTTTTAAGATATTAGATAGTAAAAAAAGAAATAAATAAAGATTTGATTATTCCTTGACTCTAATCTCCAAAATACTGTTAGAAATGAGAATGTCTGATCCTAAATGTTCCCACTTATTCCTCTGTCCTCCTCTCTCCACCCTTCTCGCCTCCTGGATTATTCCCCCCCCCCCCCGCTCTCTTCTCTTTTTCTTCCATCCTTTCTGCCCTCCCCAGTTCCCAGCCAGCGGGAAGAGCTTCCAGGAAGCTCAGGCTGACCTGAACCAGGCTGCGGCCGGCCTCAACCAGTCAGCCAACGAGCTGGTCCAGTCATCCCGCGGGACCATCCAGGACCTGGCCAAGGCCACCAGCAAGTTCGGACAGGACTTCAACGAGTTCCTGGGAGCTGGTGTGGACATGGCAGGCCACTCACAGGTAGGGTGGGGGTGGGGGAGCAGAGGGGGAGGGAGGTGGAGAGAGGGAGGTAGAGAGGGGGAGAGAGAGAGAGAGAGAGGGAGGGGGAGGGTGGGAGGGAGAGAGAGGCAGAGGGAGGGAGGGGAAGGGGGGTAGAGAGGGAGGGAGGGAGGGAGGGAGGGAGGGAGGGAGGGAGGGAGGGAGGGAGGGAGGGAGGGAGGGAGGGAGGGAGGGAGGGAGGGAGGGAGGGAGGGAGGGAGGGAGGGAGGGAGGGAGGGAGGGAGGGAGGGAGAGAGAGAGAGAGGTAGAGACCTACCACCATTGACATAGTTTTCCCCCAGCATGTCTGACCCCTGTTATACGACATCACTTTCCCTCACTATGCTTAAAACATGCATGTAATCGACCTCATGTAACCTTATTCACCCTCTGTCTTCTCCTTCAGTCCAAGGAGGACCAGACTCAGGTGGTGTCCAACCTGAAGACCATCTCCATGTCCTCCAGTAAGCTCCTGTTGGCCTCCAAGGCCCTCTCCACTGACCCCAACTCTCCAAACCTGAAGAACCAACTGGCAGCCGCTGCACGGTAAGAAAGGAAATCACTTCTGGATCACTGCAAGCTAGCGCCTGGTCCCATAGTTCTAAGTTCTAGTTGTAAGGAAATCTAGAACCGTTCTGTTTGTTAGGGATTTTACTGCAGGGAATAGTGAGTATACAGATGTTTGTGTGGAGAACCGATGATGATGATGATGGTGATGGTGATGATGGTGATGATGGTGATGGGGATGATGGTGATGGTGATGATGATGATGATGATGATGATGATGATGATGATGATGATGATGATGATGATGATATTGAATGGTGAATGGTATTTATGTCATGATGCCTCTGTCTAGTATTATACACGCACACACAAATCTGATACATGCACACACACACATCTATGCACTGGTTCACAAAAATAAATCACACACAGTATACTAGATTAGATGAGATCAGGGTGGACTGGGACCAAAATTCAGCCCTGGCATTGTATTGCCGACATTTAACCCAGAGCATCCGGTAATTTTTGGAAATTAAAGATTGTTATTAATTATCGTATTTCTTCGGCGGCACGCGACCCGGTACCAACTGATCCGAGGCGGCCCCGGCCCACATTGGGTCAACGGCCCACCGGGACGATGCCCGGTATGCCAGATGGCCAGTCCACCCCTGGATTAGATAAACCTTAATTTGTCCTCCAGGGGGGGAATTGCAGTTCACTATACTCACTTATATTGCACATCCACAAGCATACACCCACACTCAGTATCACACACTGACATTACGTAATGAACACACACACACAGACGTGCTGTAATCCTCCCCTCTAAGATGTGGTCACCATTACAGTACATAACAAAGCAGTGTTTTCTTCAGGAATGTGCTGTAGTTCTTGTCCCCACCACACCTGGGTGCTGAGTTCGGCTGGAGAGCAGTGGAGTGTGTGTGGGGGCGAAGTGTGTCGCCCCCCCATCCCCCCCCCCCCCCCCCTTTCCACACGGCTCAGTCACTCTTGCGCTCAATGACTCGTCTCTCTCTCTCTCATCACTCTCTCTCTCTCATCACCCTCTCTCTCACTCATCTCCCTCTCTCTCACTCATCTCCCTCTCTCTCACTCCTCTCTCTCTCTCTCTCTCTCTCTCTCTCTCATCTCCCTCTCTCTTACTCTCTCTCTCTCTCTCTCTCCATCTCTCTCTCTCTCTCTCTCTCTCTCTCCATATCTCTGTTCCACAGTGCCGTCACGGACAGCATCAACCAGCTGATCACCATGTGCACGCAGCAGGCACCGGGCCAGAAGGAGTGTGACAACGCTCTCCGGGAGCTCGAGGTACTCTCCCCCCTTTCATTTTACCCCCCCCCCCCTCACTGTTGTTTTTGTTTGCACAGTATCCTCTGTGTGAACTGTTTTTCTGAGATGACTCACCACTCACCAAGTGTTGCGTGTGCGAAGGCTACTGATTTAGCGGTTGCTAAGGCATTGTGTGTGTGTTTGTGTGTGTGTGTGTGAGTACAGTGAATGTTTTTTGTAGTATTGGCTGTTCACAGTGGATGTTCTGCTATTCTCTCCAGATGGATTCTTAGGACATCTTCGCTGTGTTATTCATAAGAATCTGGAATTAGGATTTAATTGACTATTCTGTAGAGGTTTTGTAGTACACAAGTGGAATCTACTGTTGATACTGTTTTTCATTTGCATATGTGTCTGCAGTATTGATTTGACTCTGCATGTGTGTGGAGGTGTGTTGACCTGAGCACCATGTCTCCCCAGACTGTTCGCGGGATGTTGGAGAACCCAACCGAAGCTGTCAATGACCTGTCTTACTTTGACTGCATCGATAGTGTCATGGAAAACTCAAAGGTAAGCTTGACATAAAACACTTCATTCTTCCTCTCTCTCTCTCTCTCTCTCTCTCTCTCTCTCTCTCTCTCTCTCTCTCTCTCTCTCTTGCCCCCACTCTTCTCTCCTCCTCCCTCCTCCTCCTCCTCCCTCCTACCCTCTTCTCTCTCTCTGTTTCTCCATCGCTTATTTAAGATGCCAGCGTGCTTCAAATGTTTTCACCTCAAACTGTCGGGGGTTCTTTACCTTCTCCCCTCAGGTCCTTGGGGAAGCCATGGCTGGAATCTCCCACAATGCCAAGAACAGTAACCTGCCAGAGTTTGGGGACTCTGTGAGCGCCGGCTCCAAAGCCTTGTGTGGCCTTACTGAAGCAGCTGCTCAGGTAAACCATGCTGCTGTTAGCCCGTGTTTGCTGGATGACTTCTGAACCTGACACGCAGCGTTGCAGAGGGCTTCTCCTAAAACAGCAGGAGCTGCTGCTGTGCAGTCAGAGCCCACAGGCAAACTATGTGAGGCTTGCTCCTCACGCTCAAATACACCTGGCCTGATTGTCCTCTCGGCCAATTAGAAGACTCGTTACTCAGGCCTCGATGCGTGACACATTTGTTTTAAACATCTGGAGCGACTGGGGAGTTTCCCAGACAAACTGACACAGGAAAGGTGGTGGATGAAGTCGATCTCAGTTTGGTTCTGTGTGCTGTCCAGTTGCTCTCGAATATTAGATAACTGCATGAGACATTTATATATTGGTTGTTGCCATGGTAAAATGAGCTCAATCCTGACTAGATTTCCAGGATCAATGTTGATATGTCCTGTTAAGTGTACTGTATCATTTGTTAAACCAAACATTATTTGGTCAAAGACTCAATATTTGGTTTGGTGAAATATTTTACTAAACTGATTTGTTCATCGCAAAACTATTTCTTTTTGGCTGGATTTGTTTTAATCAACCAATGATGTTCCTGGATCTTGCAGGGTGCCTACCTGGTGGGTGTGTCAGACCCTAACAGCCATGCTGGTCAGAAGGGCTTGGTGGACCCGGCCCAGTTTGCCCGGGCGAACCAGTCCATCCAGATGGCGTGCCAGAACCTGGTGGACCCAGCGTGTACTCAGTCCCAGGTGGAAGAGCTCTCACATGCATGATGACTGAACACAGCCTCTCCTGTGTGATCCATCACCTACTCATCCATGTGTTCACTGCGACTGTGACTTGTGAACATGTTGTTCACCAAAAAAATGATAAATCTGTGTGTTACATCCGCAGTGACCTACTTTTACAGCCAATTATATTCCAATATTTTGGTTCCTTTTCATTAGATAAGATGTTCTTAACTTCTCAGCTTATTTAGTCGAGCAGATTTGAGTCGGAAGTTAAGTATCACAGTTAGTACAGGATGGGGTGGCTTCTGAAGTTATTTTCCTATGTTACCTATTGAAGCATGATTGCGTCATGAGTCAGTTGAGGTTCTTACTACATGACATTTCATGACAGCTCTCTGGTCTTTCTCAAGGTCCTCTCTGCAGCCACCATTGTTGCCAAACACACCTCAGCTCTCTGTAATGCCTGCCGCTTGGCCTCCTCCAAGACCACCAACCCTGTTGCCAAGCGACAGTTCGTCCAGTCCGCCAAAGAAGTGGCAAACAGCACCGCCAACCTGGTCAAGTCTATCAAAGTAAATCAAAATCCCACTGAGTTTTATTTGAAGTGTTATAACAAATCTGAAAGGTTGAAAATTTGGATTTGGTAAATGATATTTCTGTGAAAACAAAAAAACTAACATATTGTGCAGGTGGGAACCTTTGGTGCTTTGTAATCTTGTTTTTGATTTGGATGAGAATGCAATAACAAAACACAACTGTTATTCACCAAGCTTAAGGCTCTAGTCTGTTTAGCGATCTCTGCAGACACATACACTGTTGCATGTATATAGGAGGTTAGTAAGATGAGTCCAGTGAACGTGTAGTATGACAAAGGTAAACTAATGTTGCATGGTGATCCTTGACCAGGCTCTGGATGGAGCATTCAACCAGGAGAACCGAGAGAAGTGTAAAGCAGCAACAGGCCCTCTGATCGAGGCTGTAGACAACCTGACAGCCTTCGCCTCCAACCCAGAGTTTGCCAGCGTGCCTGCCCAGATAAGCCCTGAGGTACCTCACTACCTCACTACCTCACTGTACTAAGCAGCCTCAGTAACCTGCCCTCTTCAACTCTGCAGGTCCATAGTGTGACCTGAAGTTACAGCTGCAGTAGAACAACGGACGACATTCGAGTTACATTGTTTGTGTGAAGATTTAATTATATAATCGTATATCATATAAGAAGTATAATATTATTGTCTTCCAGCACAAGTTGCAGTTTGTGTGAAAGTATATATTAATGTTGCGTTTCATTGACATGCACAACAAATTTACGCTAATTTTACTTTTTGTTGAATAATAAGTCATTCACCATTGAAGATAACACCCTTAAATTTGCCAGGGTCACGCAGCTATGGAGCCCATTGTGGCGGCAGCCAAGACCATGTTGGAGAGCTCCACAGGCCTGATCCAGACCGCACGCTCCCTGGCCGTCAACCCCAAGGACCCGCCCAAGTGGTCCGTCCTGGCAGGGCACTCCAGGACCGTGTCTGACTCCATCAAGAAGCTCATCACCAACATGAGGTATGACTGCAGAGGAAGCCCAAGGCTTGGTACATGTTTATGAGTTTTGCCAAGGAACGGACATTGACCAAGGGGCTCACTTGTGTTGTTTGGCCTGATGACTGTTGTTTTTTGACATTAAGATGGGATGGCAGTTTCATGTCTATCATGTCTATCTATCATTTGTATTATTTGTTTATATGTATCGTATCTGTAGTGTATTTTACATTGTATTCATTTTTTATCTTATTAGTATGCCATATGTTTGCTCATTCCTGCCACAGTGAATTCTATGTTTGTTAATCTTGCATAGCGAATAAACCCCCATTCTGATTCTGATCTGACGTTGTGTGTTTGTGTGTGGTGCGCAGAGATAAAGCTCCAGGACAGAGGGAGTGTGACGAGGCCATCGAGGTCCTTAACAACTGTATCCGAGAAGTAGACCAGGCTTCCCTGGCTGCCATCAGCCAACATCTCATTCCCAGAGAGGACATCTCCCACGAGGTGAGGGGGGAACCTCTCCTGTTTCACCTGGATCCTGTTTGTTACTCACAATAAGGAGGCAGACTGGTTTGCTTGAGCGTTGGCTGTTGCTAACCGGTCATCAGATGATGTGATGGATGGAAAGTGCAGGAAGATGCTGGAACGTATGTCTGCATGTTCTCCTCAGGCTCTCCATGATCAGATGGCCGCCTCGGTCCAAGAGATCAGCAATCTGATCGAGCCAGTGGCCATCGCTGCCCGCTCTGAAGCCTCCCAGCTGGGACACAAGGTACACAGCTTTCACACCAGGCTCCAGTAACTGACATTTATGTTTAGGCTACATGCATGGATATACTGTTTTGTAAAGCTCTCTCTTGGAAGTCATTTTGGATGGAAGCATCTGCTAAATTAATACATTTAAATGTACTCTTCCAAAAAAAAAAACTCTTAGAATGTAGTCCATTTTTGTATAATTGCTATATAACATACTGTGTTCCATTGTTCTTGTGTGTAAATCCAGTCTTCTTGTCTTCCCATGTGTGGCTGCTTCCTCCAGGTGTCTCAGATGGTGAGCTACTTTGAGCCCCTCATCATGGCAGCCATTGGCACAGCCTCCAAGATCCTCAACAGCCAGCAGCAGATGGCAGTGTTAGACCAGACCAAGACGCTGGCCGAGTCTGCTCTACAGATGCTCTACACGGCCAAGGAGGCTGGAGGAAACCCCAAGGTCCGCTCTACTTCCACTGCTGTCAAGCTGTTCACTCATCTACTGTTAAACGACTACTGTTGTTAATTTGGGGGGTCAGATGGCTCAATGGTTAAGGGGTTGGCATCATGAACGGAAGGTTGTGAGATCGAACCCCGGCTGTGGCTATATGATGTTGTGTCCTTGGGCAAGGCACTTCACCCTACTTGCCTCAGGGAGAATGTCCCTGTACTTACTGTAAGTCGCTTTGGATAAAAGCGTCTGCTAAATGAATACATGTAAATGTAATTTACTACTGGTATGCTACTAAGACAGTATAAGGCACAGTAGGTAAACATATTGAATGATTACTGTTATTATAGTGTTTTTTGGATCAAACCTCTTAAGTGTTAGTGGTCAAAGTCCCAGTATACCGGACGTTACTGTTTGAAGGATATCTGATTGTCCCCCCCTCCCTCTACAGGCGGCCCACACTCAGGAGGCCCTGGAGGAGTCTGTTCAGATGATGAAGGAGGCTGTGGACGACCTGGCAGCCACCCTGAACGAGGCAGCCAGTGCAGCCGGCGCTGTGGGGGGCATGGTGGACTCCATCACCCACTCCATCAACAAGATGGAGGAGCATCCAGGGGAACCGGAGGGAACCTTTGTGGACTATCAGACCACTATGGTCAAGACGGCCAAGGCCATCGCTGTCACTGTCCAGGAGATGGTAAGTCTGATCACTTACTAATAAATGCCTCTTATACTTGTAATGAATGCGTTAAAAAAAAAAACAACCAAAAAAACATGATGTGCTGTAAAATGAATAAAGTGAAATGTTAAGTATTCGTTGTGTTGATTGCAGGTGACCAAGTCCAACACCAACCCAGATGAGCTTGGAGGTTTGGCCAACCAGCTCACTAATGAGTTTGGAGATTTGGCTACAGAGGCCAAATATGCTGCCATCACTGCTGAAAACGATGAGGTTCAGTAGAAACCTTTTCTGTTTCTAGTTTTCTATTGCTTTGTTAGGCCAACCGCATCCTCGCTCGGTTGTTGGTGTCTTATGTGATTTCTGTACTGAAAATCCAAGACAGCAATGCATTACACACAGGCAAAAATACAAATGTTATTGTAGACATAGCAAACTTCCTTTAGACAGAACTGCATACACTGGTGGGGTGAATAAGGCATTCAGAATGACTCAGAATGGCTCAATCAATGCTTGTAGAAACTTGTAATGCGAGGGGTCATCTTACCAACTGCATCACGGGCACTGTGCCTTATTTCTGATTCCAGATCGGCTCCCACATCAAGAAGCAAGTTGGAGAGCTGGGCTTCTCCTGTACAGGCCTGGTCACCAAGGCTGGAGCTCTGCAGTGCAGCCCCAACGATGCCTTCACTAAGAAGGAGCTGATCGAGAGCGCTCGCAAAGTCTCCGAGAAGGTGGAGGAATTTTAGAAATTCCATAAGCAGCATTTTAAATACCACGTATATTCCATAAATGCTATGCATATAGAATACAGTACATGCAATATACAGTGTTATATGTAGTACTGTAAATAATATTGTGTGTGTGTGTGTGTGTATATACAGGTTTGTGCAATATCACTTATATTTCTGTATTTACTGTCAGTTGAGACTGAACATTGTGTCTTTGTCAGGTGTCGCATGTGTTGGCAGCTCTGCAGGCTGGTAACCGTGGCACCCAGGCTTGTATCACGGCAGCCAGTGCGGTTTCAGGCATCATCGCTGACCTGGATACCACTATCATGTTTGCCACAGCTGGCACACTTAACCGCGAGAACTCCGAAACATTTGCCGACCATAGGTAGGGGGCAATGACCATTAGGAAGGATCCAATCGCTGACATGTTCCTGTATTCTGGTTGAATGAAGTGCGCTCACTTTGGAAGACACTGTATATTACTTGTTGTTGTAATGCTATACTTCACTGTAGTGTATCATGTAGAACTCTAACTTAATAGGAACAGTATGTTATTATATAACATGGGTGTCCAATCCTGGTCCTCAAGGGCCACTCTCCTGAAGGTTTTAGATGTTTCCCCACTCAAACACACCTGATTCTAATGAATGGTCATTATGAAGCTTCCACAGAGCTTGATAAGGACCCCTTCATTAGAATCAGGGACAGTGGCCCTCGAGGACCAGGATTGGACACCCCTGTAATATACAATATAAAGTCATATAATCTCGTTCCTTTTGCTAATGTGTACCTGTCTGTTCATCCTGTGTGTCCCCTGTGTGTCCCCCCTGTGTGTCCCCCCTGTGTGTCCCCTGTGTGTGTCCCCTGTGTGTGTCCCCTGTGTGTCCCCCCTGTGTGTCCCCTGTGTGTGTCCCCTGTGTGTCCCCTGTGTGTCCCCTGTGTGTCCCCTGTGTGTGTGTCCCCTGTGTGTCCCCCCTGTGTCCCCTGTGTGTCCCCCCTGTGTGTCCCCTGTGTGTGTCCCCTGTGTGCGTCCCCTGTGTGTCCCCTGTGTGTGTCCCCTGTGTGTCCCCTGTGTGTCCCCTGTGTGTCCCCTGTGTGTCCCCTGTGTGTGTGTCCCCTGTGTGTCCCTCCTGTGTGTCCCCTGTGTGTGTGTCCCCTGTGTGTCCCTCCTGTGTGTCCCCTGTGTGTGTCCCCTGTGTGTGTGTCCCTCCTGTGTGTCCCCTGTGTGTGTCCCCTGTGTGTGTGTCCCCTGTGTGTCCCTCCTGTGTGTCCCCTGTGTGTGTGTGTCCCATGTGTGTCCCCTGTGTGTCCCCCAGGGAGCACATCCTGAAGACTGCTAAGGCCCTGGTGGAGGACACCAAGCTGTTGGTCTCTGGTGCTGGAGCCAGTCAGGAGAAGCTGGCCCAGGCCGCCCAGTCCTCAGTCACCACCATCACCAAACTGGCTGACGTGGTGAAGCTGGGTGCTGCCAGCCTGGGGGCAGAGGATCCTGAGACACAGGTAGAGCACCAGCTAGCTGGCTCTGGCCCTATCTGGAGGGGCTGTCGTTTAACAGGGGCTAGTATCAACGATTTAGCTGACCTAACAAGCCAAAACAGAGAGTACATATGTTCAGTTTACGCTGACTGAGGTAGTGTAATGTTTAATTTTGTGCTCTGTGTGTGTGTGTGTGTGTGTGTGTGCTTGCTTTCCTTCCTTTACTTATGGATAAAGGCCATTTTCTCTTACCGTGGGGCTTCAGTCTCTGAGGAAGTGGGTACCCCCCCTTGTATCTGAACTCACCCATCCGTCCTGTGTGTGTGTTTTAGTGTGGTAGAAACAAATAGCTATGATGCAAATTATTAGGATGAAGAAAGACATGTTGGATGACCATATATGGATGTACAGTATATATACTGTCTACTGTACTCCCTTCCCAGGCCAGATACCTGGTACTGTATTATACAGTACAGGAAAAGGTCAAGGGTGCGCTTACCTTACCTACCTAAAGAGGGAGCTGTTGCGTCAGCCTGCAATGTGGAAGGACGTTTTATCAATAGATCTTTTCAATGGGAAGAAGCGATTCAAATGAATACAAGGTTTTGTACTCGCTTACTTCCTTCCCACTCTCTCTTCAGTTAGTTGGCCACTCTGAGAGAAACACACGGCTCCTTATCGTGGTTTCACAGTGACAGAAACACTCTGGGGGAAACACACGGCTCCTTATCGTGGTTTCACAGTGACAGAAACACTCTGAGAGAAACACACGGCTCCTTATCGTGGTTTCACAGTGACAGAAACACTCTGAGAGAAACACACGGCTCCTTATCGTGGTTTCACAGTGACAGAAACACTCTGAGAGAAACACACGGCTCCTTATCGTGGTTTCACAGTGACAGAGACACTCTGAGAGAAACACACGGCTCCTTATCGTGGTTTCACAGTGACAGAAACACTCTGAGAGAAACACACGGCTCCTTATCGTGGTTTCACAGTGACAGAAACACTCTGAGAGAAACACACGGCTCCTTATCGTGGTTTCACAGTGACAGAAACACTCTGAGAGAAACACACGGCTCCTTATCGTGGTTTCACAGTGACAGAGACACTCTGAGAGAAACACACGGCTCCTTATCGTGGTTTCACAGTGACAGAAACACTCTGAGAGAAACACACGGCTCCTTATCGTGGTTTCACAGTGACAGAAACACTCTGAGAGAAACACACGGCTCCTTATCGTGGTTTCACAGTGACAGAAACACTCTGAGAGAAACACACGGCTCCTTATCGTGGTTTCACAGTGACAGAAACACTCTGAGAGAAACACACGGCTCCTTATCGTGGTTTCACAGTGACAGAAACACTCTGAGAGAAACACACGGCTCCTTATCGTGGTTTCACAGTGACAGAAACACTCTGAGAGAAACACACGGCTCCTTATCGTGGTTTCACAGTGACAGAGACACTCTGAGAGAAACACACGGCTCCTTATCGTGGTTTCACAGTGACAGAAACACTCTGAGAGAAACACACGGCTCCTTATCGTGGTTTCACAGTGACAGAGACACTCTGAGAGAAACACACGGCTCCTTATCGTGGTTTCACAGTGACAGAAACACTCTGAGAGAAACACACGGCTCCTTATCGTGGTTTCACAGTGACAGAGACACTCTGAGAGAAACACACGGCTCCTTATCGTGGTTTCACAGTGACAGAAACACTCTGAGAGAAACACACGGCTCCTTATCGTGGTTTCACAGTGACAGAAACACTCTGAGAGAAACACACGGCTCCTTATCGTGGTTTCACAGTGACAGAAACACTCTGAGAGAAACACACGGCTCCTTATCGTGGTTTCACAGTGACAGAAACACTCTGAGAGAAACACACGGCTCCTTATCGTGGTTTCACAGTGACAGAAACACTCTGAGAGAAACACACGGCTCCTTATCGTGGTTTCACAGTGACAGAAACACTCTGAGAGAAACACACGGCTCCTTATCGTGGTTTCACAGTGACAGAAACACTCTGAGAGAAACACACGGCTCCTTATCGTGGTTTCACAGTGACAGAAACACTCTGAGAGAAACACACGGCTCCTTATCGTGGTTTCACAGTGACAGAAACACTCTGAGAGAAACACACGGCTCCTTATCGTGGTTTCACAGTGACAGAAACACTCTGAGAGAAACACACGGCTCCTTATCGTGGTTTCACAGTGACAGAAACACTCTGACAGAAACACACGGCTGTTTCTTCTTTAGTTGTCAAGCTGGAAGCACGTCAGCTTTTTTACAAACTTCCTGTTTACCAAGTTGGCTAGCTCAGTGTTCAGTTGATATAGAAGTCCACTCCCTAAGCCTGTCTGCAGTCTTTATTCATGCTGATGTTTTGTAAAGGGTCCTGTTATCTGTTTCTATATCTATTTGGTGGGTTTTGGATGTACTTTTCTTTGATCTTAGGCTTTGACTAACTAGGCTAACTACTTTGCATAAACCTGGTGTTTCATTGAGTGTTATTGGCTGGTCCAAATTCTCATATTTACTATCGTTTGGCACCTGAGGATCTGTCTGTGATCCGTCTCACTGCCTGCATCACAGGAACATTTCCTGTCCTCCCTGAGGAGTTGATTGGCTGGCACAGTGGCACGTGCTCAGTGGGATCTCGTCCGTTGATGTTGGGTTGTTAACCGTGCGCTCCTCTGCATGTGTGTGTGTGTGTGTGTGTTTGAGTAACCGTGTCCTTGTCTGCGTGTGCGAACAGGAAATGCCACCCAACCACATGGGTCACAGTGTCAAATCAGCAAAAGTGTAAGCTCACATGTAACTATGGCGCCCTCTGCAGGTGGTTCTGATCAACGCAGTCAAAGACGTGGCTAAAGCTCTGGGTGACCTCATCAGCGCCACCAAGGCTGCGTCAGGAAAACCCCACGATGACCCTGCCATGCTGCAGCTGAAGAACTCTGCCAAGGTAAACTAGCTGTCCTGTCTCATGTAGAAACACAAGCTGACAATCTAGACGAGTGGTTCTCAACCCTGGTCCTCAGGGCCCACTGTCCTGCATGTTTTCGATGTTTCCCTGCTCCAACACACCTGATTCAAATGAACGAGTCATTATGAAGCTCAGCAGAATCCTGATGATGACAATTTATTAGAATCAGGTGTGTTGGAAGGGGGAAACATCTAAAACATGCAGGACAGTGGGGGCCCTGAGGACCAGGGTTGAGAACCACTGATCTAGACTACTTACATGAAGGTAGTACTCCATCCATAGGACAGTTACCAACTCCCATTTCCCATTACTCAGTTTTACATCAGCCTTTGAAACCACTGTATATGGTCATAATGAAGAGCTACCATCAGTTCAGCCATGGGGCAAGATGTAGCTCATGTGATCTTGTTATTGCGTAGCCAGACTTCGCCTCAACAGTTGTCTGCTTTTAGGAGAGAATAAAGGCGTTATTGGGTGTAAAGTGGTGTGTGTGTGCTCCGTTACCGCTTGTCTCCTGCGACAGCTCATAAACAGTTCAGCACACTTCTGGGTGTGTCCATGTCTTAGAGGAAGCGCTCACACATGCAGGAGAAACTCCTGACGTGGCTGCAGAGACCTCCTCAGTCTCTGTGTCTCGTTTTTCTGCCCTTTTCATTTGGATTTTCCGGTCATTAATCATCTTAGTTTGGATCCAGAAGTATCTGACAACAGCTGAGGAGTAACATTAGACTGCCCGCTCTCTCCCTCTCTCTCTTTCAGTCTCTCTTTCAGTCTGTCTCTCGCTCTCTCTCTCGCTCTCTCTCTCTCTCCCTCTCTCTCTCTCTCTCTCTCTCTCTCTCCCTCTCCCTCTCCCTCTCCCTCTCTCTCTCTCTCTCTTACACACACACACACACACACACACACACACACACACACACACACACACACACACACACTGATAAGCCCCATGCTCTCCCAGACAGACAGACAGAAAGGATTATGACAGTATAGAAACACAGACACTCCCAACCCCAGATTTCAACATGGAGGGAACATGACCTACCGGTTTCAGTGGAGCTGTATTATAGCACAGCCCTCCTACTGACACACACATTTTACAGTTACGCTTTTATCCAGAGCAACTTACAGCAAGTGCAGGGACATTCCCCCGGACGCAAGAAGGGTGAAGTGTCTTGCCCAAGGACAAAACATCATGTTGGCACAGCCAGGGTTCGAACCAGGGACCTTCTGATTACTAGCCCGACACCCTCAGCCACCTAACTCCGGTGGCTCGTACGTTCTCTGTTGACCTTAGTGTTTACCTCTGTATGTCTTTCACTACTGACCTCTGTCCTCACCTTACTGTGCATGGAAACTATACAAGACAGGGCTCTTTCCTTGAAAAGGCCTGAAGAACAGGTGTGTGTGTTTCCCCAGGTGATGGTGACCAATGTGACGTCGCTGCTGAAGACAGTGAAAGCAGTGGAGGATGAAGCCACTAAGGGCACCCGAGCGCTGGAGGCCACTATCGAGCACATCAAGCAGGAGCTGGCTGTGAGTGCTGCTGGCACAGAGTTTACATTTACCTACAAAAAAAGCTTTACAAAAGAGCATCGGTCAGTGATCATAACAATGAGATAGTCCTGAACATTGCAGGTAGTCAGGTTAGGAAATGTACATCGTGAGAAACCAAATGGAAGAGACACAAGAGCACTTAGTACCACAAGTGTCCTAATGGATTTGATTTTACAGTGCCAGACATGTGTGCGTGTTGTCCAGTCATTTCGTATCATACTACACTCTTTAATAACATCTGAGGAGTTTTCTAATCATATTTTGTTCAGCTGATATGGTAGATATGATAGAGTTCATTAGTCAGCGGTTATGACGTCATCAAGCTCAAATGTAACTAACGTTGTGATTGGTCTGGTCTCAGGTGTTCAGTAGCTCGGACCCGCCTCCTAAAACAGCCACACCGGAGGAGTTCATCCGTATGACCAAAGGCATCACCCTAGCAACTGCCAAAGCAGTGGCTGCTGGGAACTCTTGTCGGCAGGAGGATGTGATAGCCACGGCCAACCTGAGTAGAAGAGCCATCGCTGATATGCTGCACTCATGCAAGGTAAACTGAATGAAAAACCAAACAAACCTTCACCATCAAACAACCCTTCATCAAATCCCTAACAGTTAGGACACCTGTCATATAAATAAACATTTTACATTGTATTCATTTTTCTTATTAGTATGCCACATATGTTTTATGTTTGCTCATTTCTGCCACAGTGAATTCTATGTTTGTTAATCTTGCACAGCGAATAAACCCCATTCTAAATGATATTGACCATGTTGGACTGTCACACTAACAGTTGGTGTGTGTCATGTCTCCCTAGCAAGCAGCTTATCACCCTGAGGTCAGCATGGAAGTCCAGATGAGAGCCCTGCGCTACGGCAACGAGTGTGCTGTCGGCTACCTGGGTCTGCTGGAACATGTGCTAGTGGTGAGGGGGCGGAGCCGGCACACACACGCGCACACACTCAAAAACACAAACACACACACACACACACACATATACTGTACATTTTCTTCCTTGTTGAGTGCATTCTGTGACGCTAGCTGTTGCTAACCTGCCCAGTTCAGTCACACAGGGAGAACTGCTTTATCAATGAAGAATGAATGTAGAGAAGCATCCAGCTGACATCTTAGTTAGAATGACTTTATTGTTTCATTAACATCACATTTATCTTTCACTTGCATGCCTGCGTTTTTATTTCCACGAATGCAGTGTAAATATAACATTCCCATGTGAAGACAGTTTAGAAAAAAAATAAATGATTTTGCTCCTTCTATTTTTCCCCTTCCATCCAAACATTTTGTCAATGTTCCATCAATGTTCCGTGAATGTTGACTGTGCTAGCCGGTGAGTAAGGCAGCATGATGGACCTGCACGAGTGTGTGGCGCTGCCTTGGGACATACTGACACTTCAGCACATCTCATATCAGAATAACCCCCAGCTCTCCTTACCCACCTCTGAGCACAACACAAACCTCTCTGGATGTTTAGATCGAATGTGCAGCGACATGATGGAAGGACACCATGTGATAGGGTTTGATGTAAACTAACATGCTCAGAGGGAGAGGGACTCACACATGTTTTGAAGGCGTCACATAGCTCAACGGTTAAGGCGTTGGCCTCATGATCGGAAGGTTGTGAGATCGAGCCCCGGCTGTGGCTATGTGACGTTGTGTCCTTGGGCAAGGCACTTCACCCTACTTGCCTCAGGGAGAATGTCCCTGTACTTACTGTAAGTCGCTTTGGATAAAAGCGTCTGCAAAATGAATAAATGTAACTTGAGAAGGGTACACACTTTGACCTGCTCCATCACCCCCAAGATTAGAGATTCGATCCCTTTTTATTTGCATGACGGTGTGTGTGTGTGTGTGTTACCATGCTTTTAAGATACCATGCCATACTTTGACGCTCATCTGGAAAAACATGTTCCGGTGTCGTTCCAGTGTGGGCTTGGTGGATGAGCCATCGTACAGAACATGTGATCATGCCGCTCGTGTGTGTGTGAAAGTGCTGCGCGCTGCGGACACCGTCTGTGTGTGTGCGCGCATGCAGACATGATGCGTGTGGCTGCTGCATTAGTCCCTGTCATTCTAAGCATTCCCATGCAGGCACACTCATGCGTCTCTTGTCTTTTCTTAGTAGCGCATTTATATGAACTTGAGCGCGGTATGCCTGTCCGCAGTGGGCCTGTGGGCACAGATAGCTCCAGTAATGTCCTGCACCTGTCATCCTCCACCCCTGACCTGCCCACTGTGTGTCTGCAGAGGACACTAAGGGCGCTCACTCAGACTGGAGCCAGCCCCCCCCCCCCCCCCCCCCCCCCCCCCCCCCCACAACCCAGACACAGGCAAACTCTAATTTGAGCTGGAAGTGACAATGGTTGCCATGCTGGCCTAAAAAGGTTTCTAAGGCTTAAATGAAATGAACCAGGTTTTGGTTGTGGAACCTCTGGTTCCCCTTCTGTTCGCTGTGTGGTTCCTTTGTCACAGTCAGACAAGCCTTTTGAAATCTCTGTGATGCTTCCCTTTCTATTCTTGTCCTAAACAAGACCACAGTAGTAACAGGTGCTGCCCTTCTGTGTCTAGTAGTCTGAATTGGCCACATTTATTTTCTTAACATGTCCAAACAGTTCAATAGCCTATGATTATTCTTAACAAAAGACAAATGTCCAAATGTCCAACAAGTCCATGTTCTTCCTGTGATATGGACTGGGTGTTTTAAACATGAGAGCTGTAGCCTAAAACCACTGTATGCCAAGTGAGACCCTATTCTTGTCACATTCTGTGTTTCCGGAAGCATCTGATGGTCGTCTGTTCTTCACCTCCTTCCAACAGATCATCCAGAAGCCCACCCATGAACTCAAGCAGCAGCTGGCTAACTACTCAAAGCGTGTTGCTGGGTCTGTCACAGAGCTCATCCAGGCTGCTGAGGCCATGAAAGGTAGGCTGACACACACACACACACACACACACACAGTAGAAGAAATAGAAAGAAGAAATTATCCCTTATTAGTCCCCTAATGGGGAAATTTCAGAGGCGCACACATTTATTCAATGCATTGGCCCGGGATTCGAACCCCCACCGGGAATGAAACCCAGGCTTTCTGCACATGGTAGGCAAGAATCCTACCACTGAACCACCGGTGCTGCCAAGTACTCTTCTTCTTTTACAGAGGTTCTATAGAACCCTGGTCTAGCACACCTGGTTCTAATGGATGGTCATTATCAGGCTTCCACAGAGCTTGATAAGTACCTGTTCATTTGAGTCAGGTGTGCTGGAGCAGGGAAACATCTAAAACCTTCAGGACAGCAGCCTTCAAGGACTGGAGTTGCCCCCCCCCCCCCCCCCCCCCTATCTGACATGATAGGTCATAGCAGTAAAAGCCACAGCAGTGTGGATTAAAATATCAGATTAGATTTACATTTAGTCAGCAGATGCTCTTATCCAGAGCAACTTACAGCAATTGCAGGGACATTCCCTATGAGGCAAGTAGGATAAAGTGCCTTGCCAAAGGCAAGTTGGCACGTCCGGGATTCGACCTCGCAACCCTCTGAACACTAGCCTGATTCCCTCACCGCTCAGACACTTGACTCCCCAGATTAGTTGTGCCTATAACCAGTGGTGGTGTGATTGGCAAGGGCAAACCAACGATATCAAGAGGAAGTATGTCCTTGGAATGAGACGCAGCCAAAGAATGTCTTAAGAGTAGGATGGGAGGGGGGGGGGGGGGAGGGGGAGGGGAGGGGAGGGGGGGGGGTGTCCCTCGCTGTTGACAGCCTCATTTTCACCAGTGCTTCTCAGCTGACATCTCCAAGGCCCTTCTCTTCTTACACATGGCCCATCTCCACACTCCCCGCTGCTCTGAAGGTGTCAAGTACAAACTGCATCCTCAAGGCAACAGCATAACTGCGTCAACCACTAACCCCCCCCCCCCCCTCCACCCTCAAAAAGAAAAAAACACCTTATGCTTATTTCGACAAGCAATCTTCAACAGCTCTGCTGTAGGAGGGCTTAAGTGAAATGGAGCCCTGCTGGCTTTCATGGCGATAATACCACATCTTGATTTAAGAGACGATGAAAATGGGACGTCTATATCTGCCCTTTAGGAGCGAAGGAGCAGGAGATTGATGTGGTTGGTTGGTGAAAAGACCACCAATGGATAGTATTAAATACTGCAATAGTCATTTCCAAATAGTTTGCAAATGGTTTTACTAGTCTATGTTTCTATATTTAGTCAATATCAAATCACAGGGAATATTATGTCATATATTTTCTTATGTATCATCTTTATATCATCATAAGACACAGAATGTATAACAGTAATATGACAGGATGTGTCCTCTATGCTCTAACATTGTGATCGGTCACAACCACTGACTTTGGCCTCAATCAAAGTATGTCATCCTCAAAGGGTGAAACATTTACAGTACATGTGTGAAGTTTGGTCAGTGATCAATAACTTGGGCTGATTGTTTCTTACAGGAACAGAATGGGTGGACCCCGAAGATCCCACCGTAATTGCAGAGAACGAGCTCTTAGGAGCAGCAGCCGCCATCGAAGCTGCCGCCAAAAAACTGGAGCAACTGAGGCCCCGAACCAAGCCCAAGGTGAGAGGCTTCAGGCCTCTACACACCTGCCTCAGGCCTCTACACACCTGCCTCAGGCCTTCACACACCTGCCTCAGGCCTCTACACACCTGCCTCAGGCCTCTACACACCTGCCTCAGGCCTCTACACACCTGCCTCAGGCCTCTACACACCTGCCTCAGGCCTTCACACACCTGCCTCAGGCCTCTACACACCTGCCTCAGGCCTCTACACACCTGCCTCAGGCCTTCACACACCTGCCTCAGGCCTCTACACACCTGCCTCAGGCCTCTACACACCTGCCTCAGGCCTTCACACACCTGCCTCAGGCCTCTACACACCTGCCTCAGGCCTCTACACACCTGCCTCAGGCCTTCACACACCTGCCTCAGGCCTCTACACACCTGCCTCAGGCCTTCACACACCTGCCTCAGGCCTCTACACACCTGCCTCAGGCCTCTACACACCTGCCTCAGGCCTTCACACACCTGCCTCAGGCCTCTACACACCTGCCTCAGGCCTTCACACACCTGCCTCAGGCCTCTACACACCTGCCTCAGGCCTCTACACACCTGCCTCAGGCCTCTACACACCTGCCTCAGGCCTCTACACACCTGCCTCAGGCCTCTACACACCTGCCTCAGGCCTCTACACACCTGCCTCAGGCCTCTACACACCTGCCTCAGGCCTCTACACACCTGCCTCAGGCCTCTACACACCTGCCTCAGGCCTCTACACACCTGCCTCAGGCCTTCACACACCTGCCTCAGGCCTCTACACACCTGCCTCAGGCCTCTACACACCTGCCTCAGGCCTCTACACACCTGCCTCAGGCCTCTACACACCTGCCTCAGGCCTTCACACACCTGCCTCAGGCCTCTACACACCTGCCTCAGGCCTTCACACACCTGCCTCAGGCCTCTACACACCTGCCTCAGGCCTCTACACACCTGCCTCAGGCCTCTACACACCTGCCTCAGGCCTTCACACACCTGCCTCAGGCCTCTACACACCTGCCTCAGGCCTTCACACACCTGCCTCAGGCCTCTACACACCTGCCTCAGGCCTCTACACACCTGCCTCAGGCCTTCACACACCTGCCTCAGGCCTCTACACACCTGCCTCAGGCCTTCACACACCTGCCTCAGGCCTCTACACACCTGCCTCAGGCCTCTACACACCTGCCTCAGGCCTTCACACACCTGCCTCAGGCCTCTACACACCTGCCTCAGGCCTTCACACACCTGCCTCAGGCCTCTACACACCTGCCTCAGGCCTCTACACACCTGCCTCAGGCCTCTACACACCTGCCTCAGGCCTCTACACACCTGCCTCAGGCCTCTACACACCTGCCTCAGGCCTTCACACATCTGCCTCAGGCCTGCTCTCACCTGCCTCAAATCTTCTCCCACCTGCCTCAAATATTCTTTCACCTGCCTCAGATCTTCTCCCATCTGCCTCAGATCTTCTCCCACCTGCCTCAGGCCTTTACATGCCTCCCACCTCCACTCTGCTATCTTAACCTCAGCCCTGCTGGTGTTCACAGCCTGCTTGCAGTGCTCCCTGACTGCTGGTGTAGGTCCTGACCCTTGACCCCAGCCACTAGCCACTTCAAAACTCTCTGCCTTTGTTAGCTAGTGCAGTTTAAAGAGAGGACTCTGCGATGGTTAAGTAGTTGACACCCAGTCCTTGCACAGAACCACACTTTACATCAGACTGGGTTTGCTACTGTGTTGTGATGGTGTACAAGACAGATACTTGCAGTGGCGTATCAATAGTTGCATTGTGTTGTGTTTGTCAGCTGAAGCATCCTTGTTGTCCCTGTAAACAGGAAGCTGATGAGAGCCTGAACTTCGAGGAGCAGATCCTTGAGGCGGCCAAATCGATTGCGGCCGCTACCAGTGCACTGGTGAAGGCTGCCTCCGCTGCCCAGAGGGAACTGGTGGCTCAGGGAAAGGTAAAAACATCTGCAGCTGGTATTAACAGTAACAAGGTTCTTAACCCTGAAGCCTCTCAAAGATTCTCATGAAGTCAACTCTCTTCAACCCTCCCAGGTTGGTGCCATCCCAGCCAACGCCGTGGATGATGGCCAGTGGTCTCAGGGTCTTATTTCAGCTGTAAGTGTCCTCACATCTCCCACTCTTATGATGATTCTCACAGCGTGTCGTCCTCACTAACATCCTGCACATGTGCGCTAGGCCCGCATGGTTGCAGCAGCCACCAACAACCTGTGCGAGGCGGCCAACTCTGCAGTGCAGGGCCACGCTAGCGAGGAGAAGCTCATCTCCTCTGCTAAGCAGGTGGCTGCCTCCACCGCCCAGCTCCTGGTGGCCTGCAAGGTCAAGGCAGACCAGGACTCCCAGACCATGAAGAGGCTACAGGTCAGTGCGCCCTAGCGTGTGTGTGTGTTTTAGGGGTGTGTGAGCAGGGTTCGTATGGGTGTCTCAGTGTCCTGGTTTACACGAGGCTCCCCTCATGTGTACAGCTGTCACATCAGGCTTAGCTTGGCTATATTTATCCCAGTTTAAAGGAAGACTTTATATGCACAGCTTTTATTTAATACATAACTAAGTAGCACTTCAGGTTGGAACACTACTAGGAAGCACAGTTTTTACTGACTGGAATTCAGGGCGGGAATGTGCAGTTTAGTGGGGACTTGTGGGTGTGTTGCTTTAAATAAAAGTGCCTGTTACATGATTGTAATGTCAATGTTAGTGGGATCTATTCAGGAATAATAGATAATAATAGTACAGAACAAAACTAAACCAGCACACTATGTTGTCAAGGTTGATATATTGCCAACCATTCTCAATAGGTGACAGGAAATGTATAAAGTAAAAGAAATATACAGTAACATGTTTAAAGCAACCCTGTGTCAATTCTAAGTATGTTTAAGTATGTGGTTAGTTTCCACATACGGTATTCAAACAGCCATGATCCCCTCCACTCTTTAGATATAGTGTGTCCAGGGCTGTGAATATACCACCTAGCTCTGGGCACATCAGGGAATCTCATAATCTCTGGTCCAATCAGCAAAGACTTATCTCCTTCTTCTTAGAGCCTGCAGCTGCCGCAGGGGTCATTCTCATTGGTTTATACCATCATACAGGACATAGACTTGAAATGTTCAATCCGCTGCTAGAAACTTTAGCCTCTGGCTCTGATTTCTTGCGACACTAAAGAATTTGCACACTACAGTTGCTGAGTCCTTTCCCTTTTGGAAAGAAGTGTACTTAGGCCTACTAAGGGGCCTGACCTCATTTATAAAGGGTGCATACTCAACATCTGCATATTACACTATTACACAAAGGAGAGCTTGAAAGCTTAATGCTTTATATCTGTATTTTCGTGCATGTTTTCTTTTCATATTTCATGCTTTTTGGACAGTTTCCAAGTGAGGTGTGACAGGAAAGGTGGAGAGAAGGGTGGGAGGGGACTTGAGGTGAAGGGCTATGGGTACGTTTGTTTTAGGCCACTGCAGTAAGGCATCCTCCTTCCTTAAAACGGTGAGCACCAACCCCGTGTACCCATGAGCAGCTGTTAAGTGTCTGAGAGGTTTATATAGCATTGTTTTTTTATGTCAAGGCAGGCGAAGAGTCACATTCCATTTAGACATAAATCAGGAGCAGGGGAATGTAACAGGGGCTGCCTAGTTGTGCCCTGGCCAGTGCTGCGCCTCTTTCTCTCAGCAAAGCCTCAAAAGGAAAGAAAAAAAAGTCTGACTCCCAAGTCTGCACCACCAAGAGAGGCTCTCACAGATGAATGTTTTGCTTCAAGTGAACTACGACGAGCAGCTTTCTTGCCTTTTAAAGTCATCTCCTTCAGTACCGAGGAGAGAAAGACTGTTTTGGTTTGCTCCTCTGGCTTTGGTAGGGCCTGACATTTCCTTTCCAGGGGAGACTGGTTTTTAAAGAGGAGCGGATTAGTCATGTTCTTAAGTTGAACTATGTGTGCATGTCACCAATGCTGTACACTTTTGTAAACACCTAACTCATCTCCCCCAAACCATTTGAAATCCAGTTCATATCTAACCACAGGACAAAATATGTTGCCTTCAAGTGAATCCCTAACTGGTAGACACACTTGTAGGCCCCATTCTAATCTTGTTAGGCCTTTGGTTCGATGGTCATGACTTTGTTTAACCATTCTGACCTTCCACAGGCTGCAGGAAACGCTGTGAAGAGGGCCTCAGATAACTTAGTGAAGGCAGCACAGAAAGCAGCCTTTGATGCCCAAGATGATCAGGCTGTTGTGGTTAAGAGCAAAATGGTGGGCGGCATTGCCCAGGTAAGTCCTTGAGTTTTATAATCATCCATGAATACTCCTAGAAATAACTCTTGGTGTGTATAATCCATGTTTAGTTAGTGAAAGCTCATCGGTTGTGTTTCGTTTAAGATCATTGCTGCTCAGGAGGAAATGCTGAGGAAAGAGAGAGAGCTGGACGAAGCCAGGAAGAAGTTGGCTCATATCAGACAGCAGCAGTACAAGTTCCTGCCCACAGAACTGAGAGATGATGGGCAGGAGCAGTGAGATCTCTCACACACACACACACACACACACACTTTATAGACACACCGCGGTGACAAATCAGATGCTCAGGGCCTTGTCCGAGCTATTATTAGAGAAAACTATATAGTGTTATGCTTTGAAGAGCACTATTGGGCAAAGTAATTAAAGAAATTATTGGGGTAAAAAGTGAAAGTTGTCTATTTTCAATGTGTTTTTTTTTTCTTAGTTTGTCACTTCCAAAAGCCTTATTACAGTGCCACTGATTGTTTTTTTGGATTATGCAAAAGAAATATAGTGTTTGTCCTTGAGGTAACTGCGCTTTTCATAGTTTCTATGTCAATAATGCAATAGTTTGGTCCTTTAGGCTAGCTCTTTTATCTAGATAGCACGTCTGCCCAGCATCTACACTCTTTCTACTCTATTGTCGCGAACAAAAATATATATTTTCCTTCACTCCTAGAGCAATACTATTTTTATAGCGAGCACAGTGACCATTGAGTTGGAGGTGTTCATGCTGTGTTTTAAATGAGAAAAATGCAGCCACCAAATGTACTGCTGTGGATGGGCAAGAGCAGAAGACATACCTGAATGCTCAAAGATTTAAGGTGGCCACTAGCTCTATCATGAAACATAGAGATGTGGTAACCATGAATGAGTGTGGGTGTGATCTTGTTCCAAAGATGACAGTTCCACTCAGATATGGGAGGTTTGTCAGGTGCTCTTTTGATCTGAACCAAGGACATTTACAGTAACTGCATTTTTGATGCAATTTGGACCAGAAGTGCAATGATTTACTGCGATGAAAAATTAATAAAGACATATCATTTTTTTTTAAGATAAAGCTATGAAATGTGTTACCAATGGTATCTTTTGTTAAATGTATATGTTAATAAAAGTGATTTGTCAACGTATGGAGATCATCAGTTCTGTTAAGCAGACTGTCTTGTTTGACGCTCATCAAGCCATATTTTTCTTCTTCAAGGCATTGTATTTTTAAATCATTAATGCTATATTTCTTTGGGTGCTATTGAGTGGTTAAATTGTTAACGTTGTGACTGTGCTGTGTGTCAACTTGACCTAACCAACTGAAAACAGTACATTTTGAGAAACAAATAAAAATATCCAGTATATTGTGGATTAACAGTCCTATGATAGCAATGAGGTAGAAGAATATGTACCCACATTCTTTGTACTTTGAGTAATAATTGTTCTTGATTCCGCTGCCTATTTCACACTTTCACAGGCTTCTTTGTAATCTTCTGTCTGTTCAACATATCAATGCATCAGAAAGTGCCTAATGTATTTTACAGTAATGCAACTTTTAACCTTTTCCATCATCAAGTGCACTTATCCATTTGTTTAACTTAACAAAACATAAATTCACTTTTACAAAATGTTTCTCTTGCTTTTGTTTATCTCAATAAAATATTAAAGGTACAGTTTCAAAAGTTGGAACCATTTCAATAATTGTTTTTCCAATTCTGCAGCAATTCAACTAAACCTTTTTTCCCTGCTACACCACATATCCCTCAGTTCAGTAAGGTACCAAACATTATTACGTCACAGTACAAAAGGAGAATTGGTGTAGCAGATAAAAACAGTTGTACCACTGACCCTGTCTGAGCCATCAGTCATCCAGACTTGAAGTCTTGTGCTCCACTAAAACTCTATTCACTATTTTAATGAGTCAGTGACTCTTCAGCAGTGGTTTACACTCAGTGCCAAATTGATCTATACTTGCACCAAACCCTTAATAGCAGAGTCCCCTGATGTGTTACGTCTGACCTGTACAGGTACCCTTCATGTACTCAAGGGTTCATGTATCTAATGCACAGGTGTCAAGATCTATCCTCGAGGGCTACTCTCCTGAAGGTTCTAGATGTTTCCCTGCTCCAGCAAGCCCCCACAGAGCTTGATAACGACCCTTTATAATCAGGTGTGCTGGATCAGGGAAACATCTAAAACTGTCAGGACAGCGGTCCTCGAGGACCAGGATTGGTGATCCCTGGTCCTGAAGGTTTTAGATCAGGGTTTTCCAATCCTGGTCCTCGGGGCCGCTGTCCTGAAGGTTTGAGATGTTTCCCTGCTCCAGCACACCTCCAGAGCTTGATAACGACCCTTTATAATCAGGTGTGCTGGAGCAGGGAAACATCTAAAACCATCAGGAGAGCCAAGGACTGGACCCCTGATCTTATGTTTTCACATGAGGCTCCAGTATTGGATTATAATAATAATATTTGAAATATCTGTGTATGATCATCAAATTATAAATTTGGCAGTATAATTGAAAATGTTAATTAAAAGGTTTAGCAACTCAAGATGCAGTGTTTATTGAATAATTGCTCGAACTTTTTTATATGTAATAAACTACGATGTTATATAAAAGTTATCCAGACACATTCTCTGGTCTTATTAACGTCTCACAAACATCGTCCCACAGAGGTATTTCGTCTGAATCAACTGTTAAACCATCGTGCGTAATGGTATACATGTATTATTAGATTAGATGTAGCCTATATAAAACCTTTGAATATAGTGCTGTCAAAGCTATACTTTGAATTAAGCACTTTAAACGAAGTGCTAAAATATACATGCAAATATATGTGGCAAAAGAAATTCCAGGTGACGGTTAAGAAATGACGCAGCCCCAAAGATGGACAAAATATCTGCGCCCAATTAAGCCCGAGCTTTGGAACAGTGGCGCGCGACGTCACCAACAATGTAAAGTGACCCAACTGAACTTTCCAAAAAAGTCTCGTCCCCTTTGGATGAAAATTCCACGTTCCCCTCCCTCCCCAGTACAAGGTTGGGCTCATCACTGGTGGTGTGCTGCTGCTCCTGTGCACTACAGTCCTCTGCGTCTCTGGAGCTGTGCGTGTCTGTCTGAACTCCCAAACTCTTTATCCCTTTTCATCTGGTATTAGGAAAAAACACCAAAAGCAGCCATGGACGCCATCAAGAAGAAAATGCAGATGTTGAAGCTGGATAAGGAGAACGCTATTGATCGGGCAGAGCAAGCAGAGGGAGACAAGAAGGGGGCAGAAGACAAATGCAAACAGGTATGGAAATACTGGGGCAGTTTCATTATGATCAGATGATATTCAGGAAATCCCCCACCTCCTCCATGCAAAAAAGATTTATTGTTCCTGATTTTAAGTAGCATTTTATATAATCAATATCAATATATAATCAATAATCAATTATGTGGACTGATAGGTCAGCCAGTCAACTGACACCCAGAGACCACACGGTTCTGTCCAGAGGTCATTTAGCCAGAGCTAGTGTCCCTGACTCCAAGCACTGATGAGTGGTCACAAGGTTACTTAAGATGTTCTCTGAATGTGACTAAGCCCAGTGTGAAAGAGGGACAGTTTACCTCCAGCCTCATTTGGGATGGTAAATCTAAAGGCAGTGGAAAATTACTGAGATGGAATGAACTAAGGATTCTATCCACCACAAAGGACTATCGAGTTTCTCAGCTAAATTTAATTTTTCTCTGAGAGGAAAACATTTATTTAGACCTTCCATATTGTTCTTTATCGTTATAACTGTGTGATTATACAGAACTCACTTAAGTGAAGATAGCAACACGCCACAGTTACATGAGAGCAAACTAAAGATCCAATCCAAAGCATCACATCAACCTTTTGTCCACAGTGTTTTCCCATCAACTGATCATGACATACAGACACAAAAAAAAAACACAATAAGGACTACAGCAGATTCAAGCTTTCACGTTATCCCTTGTATAGTCAAGAAGTCTTGGAAGTCACTTTGGATGAAAGCATCTGCTAAATGAATAAATGTAAGAACACTGGAGGGGAAATACGGCTAAACTTGATAGAATAGCCGATTTGATTTCAAGGGCACGGAACTTTTTAAACACTGCAGAAAGTCAGGTCTATATGATAAGAGGTCTTGTGTAGTCTGAGCCTGGCCCCACCTTAGATTCTTCAGCTAAAAGGTGGCTGCTGTGCTGTTACTACAGATCAAGTAGTTCATACTTTGGTCACTTCATTATTGTATTCTATTGTTGTTTTCCCTAGCAGACAAATATAAATAGATACTGCTCTGAGTTTCAACTTTCAACTACCACGACGACACAATCAGTTCTAGACTGGGAATTATGGAAATAACGTCAAGGCAAATGGTCTGGGTTTTGTTAGGAGATACCCCAGACTATTAATCTAAAGTCAACTCAATTTCATCTCACTCTACCCTAGCTATTTAATTATTGGGCTCAGCATGCAACATATGGAGTCTATAAATAACACCATTGCCTTAACAAGTATTTGTTTTGGAAGAACACACCTTGGGTCTATTCCTGAACCAGCACCACTATTTGTCTTCACTGCAGCCTTGATACTGGCATGTCTATTTCTGTGATCCCTTTAAAGACCCGCAACTTCTTTGAATTGTTGTCTTACAAAGAAGGGGTCACAGCTGGGTCCAGGGTCACAGATTTCACCCCCTTTAAACCACATGGAACCAGACCTGTGGCAGGTCTGGGATGAGAATGTCCCAAAGACTAGAGGAGCTATTTGTGACCCAGAAGCTACAATGGTGCCCATAGCCAAAGCCTGAAAGCTGTTCAAAATCTGTCAGCTGTAACAAAAGAATGACATGGAGGGAGTGTGGAGTTAATGCATTGTCATTGTGTCATTCACAATAGGCTTTTTTTATTAAGACTGACGTCATTCTCTCTCACAAAGCTCTCATTGAATTGGTGTGCACCTCGTTAAAGATTAAATCAGATGTACATGGTCTATATTAAACACTTTAAACGAGCATGGCTTTATATGGTGTGTGGCCAGCGCATTTGATCCAATACCTTCGTTAGCATCCTCTCAAGACCATATACAGTAGTAAACTGTCCTGTGTCACTGGAGTACAATAAATAGGTGCTTACGTTCAGTAAGTGGGCTGTGCTCTCGGCCTAATCTAACAGGGTTGTGTATAATATGCAGGACTTTACTTGACGCCTGTTGAAAGGGGAGAGGGTACACCAACAGCTGTAGCCCACAGTCACTCTGTGGGCTCTCCAAGGGGCACTGTGACAGACTCCCCTCCTGCCCCCCTCCTAACCTTCCATAACACTAGATGCCAACAAGCTGCCAATAGAAGGAGATTTATAGTAGGACTCATGACTGGAGGATGGGCTAACCTTCAATGGACCCTGGAACAAGGGAAATGTTTTATAATCATATCTAAAATTACATGACTATTATGTTTAAAATTATGCAAAAATGTATAACATAAGTCCAAAGTTACTTGAAAATTAACATTGACATTTTATGGTTTGTATGTTTTGTGTGTGCTGCTGTACGTGTGTGTGGCTCTTGGTGTGTGTGTGGCTCTTGGTGTGTGTGTGGTTCTTGGTGTGTGTGTGGTTCTTGGTGTGTGTGTGGTTCTTGGTGTGTGTGGCTCTTGGTGTGTGCTGGTGTATGTGTATGTGTGTGTCTCTTGGTGTGTGTGTGTGTGTGTGGCTCTTGGTGTGTGTGTGCTGGTGTACGTGTGTGTGTCTCTTGGTGTGTGTGCTAGTTGGAAGAAGAGTTGCTGGGCCTCCAGAAGAAGCTGAAGGGAGTGGAGGATGAGTTGGATAAATACTCAGAGTCGTTGAAGGATGCCCAAGAGAAGCTGGAGCAGGCAGAAAAGAAGGCCACAGACGTAAGTCACATGGGGGGGGGGGGGTGACATCAGCACATCTCACAACGCCTCACCTCAGCCATTTACCTGGCCATCAAACATACAAGCATGAACCTTCTGAAGGGATATGGAGATTGTCAGAACTTGTGGTGCTCCTCAGCATGTGTTTATCTGAATCTGTTTTCCAAAATGTCATCCACCCACTCTGCTGCCTGATGTAAACTGATGTAAGTAATCTAGGTCTACCCTAACAATAACATTTATCTATTTAATTTGGAGCTCTATACACAAGGATTCTAATCACCACTGCCAATATATTCTCAATTTCCCTATTGCTGTGCTAGTAAATGACAGTCTGCAAAAATGTACACCGAAAATAAATACGGTATGAATAATGTTTTAAAAAGTAGAAACACAAAACGGTCTTTGCTGCTTGGCCCCCAATACATTATCACACCTAACGTCTCCCTCTTGTGGTATAAAACAGCACTGCACAATCTGTGACATTACTACAGAGAACTCCACTACACCATGGTTTTCATTCTAGTAAAGAGACTAACTTCCCAATTTGAGAGAGGGATGTTAATGAAGGATCTAAATCCAACTCCCCCAGAGTACACTTCCAGGTCCAGGTGGAAGTTGATCTGATCAGATCAGATTTCCAAATTAGATTAGATAAACCTTTATTTGTCCTCCAGGGGTGGAAATTGCAGTTCACAACAGCAGCAGGGTAAAGTACAGCACACAGAGTTGCAGGGTAAACAAAACAAAACACGAATGTTTATGAAGTATGAATTGTAACCTTAACCATGTTAGCACTAGTAATGCTAAACTAGCGACATGTGTGTGAAAGCCCCAGAGGCCCCTCCATCAGTCCTAGTGGAAACCGCACTCGCTTGTCAACAGCTGCAGAGGAGAAAGTGCCAAAGCCGTATCATATCAGATTCCATCAACACGCCATAAAACTTGTCAACACCTTGGGGCAAATGTTGGCATTTCAAATTCGAATTAGATGAACGTGCGTTTCGACTTTTATCGGCCTCCTTTGATTCCTGCGTCACTGTCAGTGATCTGCGCCGTCACGCTCTAGTGTCAACACGATGACCAAGCTGCTCAGTGTTCCATCACTGTTCTACAGTAGGGGTCGCCCCAAAAAAACGATTACAGACTGTAAAAATAGGATTTACACACTATCCTTCCACTGCAGCAAGTTGTAAACTCTTCAGATTAGATAAAGCTTTATTTGTCCTCCAGGGGTGGAAATTGTAATTGCTTAAATAAACATTTAATGCCATTGTAGCCTACTTTAACACTATAAATAACCCTGTGGTATAGGTTGTTAGATAGGATGTTTTATCACATATCACAATATGCATAAACTTCTGTTATGTTCAGGTGTCGAACTCTAGCTATTATGATCAGTTATTCAGTACCACAGTGAGCTGTCAATACATCAGACTAAAACATATTGCCTGCAAATTACACATGAGTTTAAATGTTAATATCAATAGTCATCATCACTACTTCAAAATGTAAGGTGTAAGTAAGGTATGTAGGTATAATGTAAGGTTAATGTAAATATCCTCCAAGTTATTAACTTGAGTCCATTTACAGCTGGAGGGAATACATGTGTAGGTGTCTTGACCACAGTATGAAGTGTGACTAAGTTCTTATCTGGACCGCTACTCCTTTAAACAGCCGGCCTGTGACGTAATTCCACTGAACGATAAAGGAGGATGCGGAGGACGGAAAATAGTAACTTTTGTGGGCAATCCTTTACATTCCAACTGCGCATCAGTTATAGTTGGAAAGGGTGGGCAAGCAAGTTACAATTGACACCTAGTTTGTACTAAATATTCGCGTATTGCATATGGATGCAAACGGCAAATATACATTGCACAGGTACATTGTGCTAATTTGATGCTGGATAGAAAACGCTGCGTTACTCTACAGAAGGCAGAAGCACCGCAGTAACCTCAGGTTATAAAACGTCTCATCTCTTACAAACTGGACTGCTCAGCATCTACAATGGCAGGATTAACATCCATTGAATCCGTGAAACGAAAAATTCAGACTCTTCAGCAACAAGCGGACGATGCAGAGGACCGTGCTGAAATCCTTCAAAGAGAGGTGGATGTGGAGAGACAGGCCAGGGAGAGGGTAAGATCAGGAATAAAACTGGGTGTTAGACTGGATGGATAAGATAAGCTTTTTTTCCCCACATACAGTGTGGAAATACGGACTCAAATTATATTCAGCAGCATTGTCTCTGTTGAGGACCAATGCCACATTCCTTAGTTATATTCTACGACATATGAAAGTGTTATTGATGCTGTGTGCTAGTGAGCCGATCTATGTAGGACTACATAAATAGATTTAAGATACAAGATTAAGAAGTTCCTTTATGTGGACAGATGTGTGTTCTGACCTCAAAGACACCTGAACTTCATTGCACAACATGTGTAATTTACAATGGCTGAGTGGTGTTAATTATCATACGAATATTTATTCATTTATTAATTCATGAAAATATAGATTGACGTGGGCCATGACTAAATACATCCATAGGACACAGGTCTAAGGCTGACCCAGGAAAGGTGTCTCAATAAGGGCATCTCAGTTCAGTGCATCCCCCCCTTTGTGACAACCAGACATGGGTGAGGTCATCTGTAAGAGCACATTTATCTATGTGGGATGTTACAGGTCTATACAGGTCTATATAGACCTGTAACATCCCACATAGACCTGTAACATCCCACATAGATAAATGTGCTCTTACAGAGGACCTCACCCAATTAATAATTGATATTTGTATGTGTTTTTGGCACCTGTTCGTCTGGCACTGTTTTAGGAGTCTCCAATCTCGTTGTACAATTGTATAATGGCAATGAAGGGCATTCTATTCTATTCTAATACCAAATATTATAATCTGTTAATCTAAACATGACAGAACGTATAGATCATTCATCCATCATAGCTTTTAAAACAGGATAGTTTGTTTCTTCCCTATACCCGGTCTCTTTCTCTGTCCCTGTGGGTACAGAAGGTTAATTATTTCCCGACTTGACTCTCAGCTGAAGGGAAATGGCCTTGAGCTGACCCATTCAGTCAACCCTGACTCACTCAGCCATTAACACAGCAGCTGGACCTCAACCTCTGCCGTGGGAACAGAACCTTACTGACAAATCCATGCAAACACATTCTGAAATGTAAAAAAATGGTTAAGTTACGGGCCAAGTATAACTTCAACCAACAATGTTTAATACGATTTTTCTTGTCAGGCATCTATCCTCACAATCTACATAGATACCTCAGTAGTTCTTGGTGGTAATCTTTGGTCATTTTGCCTGGCAGATTTTTTGACTAAAATAAGATAATTAAGTAAGGTAATAAATAGGGTGAATTGTATTTTGCGTTCCTGGGATTCTGCAGAAAGTGTGTGTGTGTGTGTGTTGGGGGTGGGGGCATCTGGTTAGTTGTCTTCTGCTGATAAATGAGGTACTGTAGTAGTAAGTGGTGGGGAGAGGATACAGTATTTCTCTTATTTTGTCACTCTTTATCACTCTGAGATACAAGATGTCTGATTGACGAACATATTTATTTCGATTTGTATCCATGTGCTGACTGCTATTCAATGTAAAATGGTAGATCAGTACGGCTAACATGGTCAAGGGCCATCATTGTTGGATAAATAAACTTGCATCAGGGTTACCAGTGCTGGACTTCTTCCAGACTTGCCATCCCGTTTAATTAAAAAATGTTTACAAGCTGAAACCATCCAAACAAATGCATCTATAGCTATGTAGCTAACGAAGATGCCTGCAATAATGGACCTTTTGGGCAACCCAAAATAGGGCTATTTAAAGTAACACTAACTTAAAAAGACCAGCTCTAACTTAACAAATAATTAATTGCCAACACAGTTTGACAGTCCTATAAGAATGTCTATTTGACTCCATTTATAAATGATGAATTACATAATCACTTAAGAAATAGATGAAACACAACTCATACTGTGCAAAGTTGCTCTGTTGACTTAGTACAATTGAGAGGTGTAAATAACGGTTGACCTTCTGTGCTTCCTAATTTAAACATATTACATACACCCTCACAAAGACCTTTCCAGCACAGACCACTTACATATTCTCTGACATGGCATCAAGTATCTTTCTAAGCAGGTATGTGTGAGTGTCCCTTCTGGTGGGTTCCTGCTGATCCTCTCTCATTGTTTGTACCCTCACAGGCAGAGGCTGAGGTGGCCTCCCTGAACAGGCGTATCCAGCTGGTAGAGGAGGAGTTGGACAGGGCCCAGGAGAGACTGGCCACCGCGCTGCAGAAGCTGGAGGAGGCTGAGAAGGCTGCAGATGAAAGCGAGAGGTGGGACCTGGATCTTGTTCTGGCCTACTTAACGCAGCTCAGATCTAATCTAAGGCTGTGTTATGATCCAGCTTTTTTACTGTAATAAAGCTGGTTTTTGGTCTCCTAGTCTATGTGTTGAGAAAAAATGAACAATACAGTACTAAAGTGGGGAATTGCTTACACAACTTAGTAAGCATCTTTGGAAGCCCTGTCAGCAGAATGTAGAATGTACAGTTTGTGTCATTTGTGGCGATTGTTAACAACAATATATAGTAAAAACTGTTCAACCTTGTTGTTCTGGTCTCTAGAGGAATGAAGGTCATAGAGAACAGGGCCACAAAAGATGAGGAGAAGATGGAGATCCAGGAAATGCAGCTGAAGGAGGCCAAACACATCGCTGAGGAGGCTGACCGCAAATATGAGGAGGTGGGTCTTCCTCTGCTCTGGTGTTTGGCAGACTAGCCCCACGCTGCCCCTTTATTTATTTGTAAATAAAGCACCCATAAAAGATCCTATGAAGCCGTGTTAACGGGACTGGCCTGCCTCTTAACTCGACGGAAGCTCGCCTGCTACATATGCTGTAGCAGAGCAGAACAGGCCACATCATGTGTAGCTAACATCCTGTTCCTGACACACCGTGTTCCTCTGACTGCAGGTGGCACGCAAGCTGGTGATCCTTGAGGGTGATCTGGAGCGATCTGAGGAGCGTGCCGAGGTGGCAGAGGCGTAAGTATTTCTGTGTGAAGTTCAGCTCCTCATCCAATTAACACTAAACTGAGAGCTGTTTAATCTGTATTATTTATGCACCATTTGATGGTACTGTGGTTTGATATTTAAATGTCAATTACATTCAGTTGTGACAACTTGAGTTGGTTCACTCATCAGTAACACTGGATGCTGGAGCCTTTAGCAAGCAGAAATGTGAATCTGAAATCCCTTGTTAGGATATTATTGCATGAACCCACTGTCCTGTTTAATAGACGCATGACTGTTTTAGTGACTGAAATCGACTAAAGAACAGCAGGCCCATTCAAGTACATTACATTTCAATTTAGTCATTTATCAGACGCTCTTATCCAAAGCGATTTACAGCAAGTACAGGGACATTCCCCCCTGAGGCAAGTAGGGTGAAGTGCCTTGCCCAAGGACACAATGTCATGTAGCCACAGCCGGGAATCGAACTCACAACCTTCTGATCATGAGCTCAACGCCTTAACCGCTGAGCCATCTGACTCCCTGCAGGGAGGTTTTGAACTATTCTTTGAACACAATACACTTGTAGTCCCATAGACATACATAATACACAAGTCACCTTGTGTCAGGGGAGGGGGAGGGGTGTTGTCCTGGGACATGGACGTCTCCAACCTGCTGCTTTTAGTCGTTTCAGTTTTCCCACACACCTCCCCACCATACCGCCCCAAGTGTGAAATGCGAGAACACGGAATACACTAACCACAATTGTGCACCTGGATGTGTGTGTGCGTGTGTGTTTGCGTGTGTGTACATGTGTGTGTGTTCTCTCCCTTGTGTTTCATGTAATGCATGCCTGAATACACCACCATCACGTCCACAACCCGTCCACCTGGGACTGGTTCCCCCGCCCCCCTCGGCCCCCTGGCCCCCCTCCCCTCCTGCACCCTCCCTGGCTGTGGACTAACCCAGTCGAGTCAGAGAGCTGGAGGAGGAGCTTAGGCTAATGGACCAGAATATGAAGTCCATGATGTCTGGAGAGGAAGAGGTACAGCTGCTCCCTCCCTCCCCCTTCCTGGAGAACCAGGGCCTGGTTTCAAACACTGCCTTGCTTCCAATTCTCGTCCTCCTTCTCCTCCACTCTTCCTTTGGCTTCCCCTTCACTACTGTCAGACTCTGCCTCTGCCACTTCCTGCCTCTGATACCCTGTAAAAAGATCATGTCCTACAAATCATTCCATGAAGAGGGATCCATATGTAGTGATCCATATTTAATAACTGCTCTTGATGCTTCAATACTGTCCATCAAGGATCCTTTCTTATACTAGATCAAAAGTGATCAGACTTTTGAACTAGTATCTTCAGGTAAGTGGTTTATGGCATGCTGTCTGCAAACACACTCCCCTCTGGCGGGCGTTGGTTTTCCTCTGTCCTCTCAACGCTCTCTCTCCTTGTCCTCTCTCTCTCTTTCACCTCCCTACCTCTCTTTTGGGATTTGTTTAGTAAATCTGGTGATCTTGAGGAAGAATTGAAAAATGTCACCAACAACTTGAAGTCTCTGGAGGCGCAGGCCGAGAAGGTATGAGGGAAGATGTTCAGAGACAGGGTAGTTCAGGCACATAAACACACACACACACACACACACACTCTCTCTCTGTCACAAAAAGACTGAGTTGTAGCCATGCTGTTGTAAATGGTCCTATTTGAAGGGTACTGTAATCTATTAGCATTGATAAGGGCTCATGTTTAAGAGACAAAATAAGCTTTGGTTTGTGAATGAATACTAGGCTGCAAAGAAAATAATGCAATCCATGACATGGTGACATATTAGAGAAACATCAGACATGACCACTAGCCTGGGTCAATACTATCAAGCTATTCCTGTCTTTTCTTTATACAGTAAAGCTCTTTTAGCTTAAAACTGCACCTGCTACTCAGACTTCCGCAGCATACACAGTAGCTTTGCAAAGATGTGTACTTCAATGTGCCAGTCCTATAAGTCAAATTAAACACGTCTTGAGTATATATATGGTTAATTGATTAACATGTGTTAGTTCTTGGTAGACAAAGATATGCTCACTTGTCAATAAGCTTATTGGTTGTTTCTTTTCTAGTACTCACAAAAGGAGGACAAATATGAAGAGGAAATCAAAGTTCTTACCGACAAACTGAAAGAGGTCAGTTTTATGTCTTCCTTTCTAATAGTTAAATACAATCGTGCACCATTTCACGGAATAAGGGTTAAAGTGTTCAGTTGCGTATTAGGCTTGGGGGAGAAAGTATTTGGGGACTAAGACGGCCCGAAAATCCACCTGAAATACGTGCGCTTTGTCTCATTTCAGGCTGAAACTCGTGCTGAGTTTGCTGAAAGGTCTGTGGCCAAGCTTGAGAAAACCATTGATGATTTGGAAGGTATGTCTTAAACGCTCTTATACAGAGCCTCTCTTCTCTAGTGTGACTGTGTTCTCTCCCTAAAGCCACTAACTGCATCATCGCACTCACTAAGCATGATGGACTTGGTCTTACTCTCAAAGGTGCAATACTAACCAACACATATAAAATGGTATTAAAATAAAAAGGTACGTAAGAGTTGCTACTGTTTATCTTGGTCAACTTGCCAAGCTTATTTTCCAGTATAACCATATGGCACAATTAGTCCATAAATTATTACTGAAATGTTGTAAAACCCACAAAAATCTAGGTTTGTCTTAATCTAAATCAGTCTAATAATTTGTAGTTGGAACATTTATAAATGGAACATTTATGGATATTTGAATTGTAATCAAACAAATCTGGTAGGAAATAAACCAAACTGGAAAAGGTGATGTGCAAAGTGCTTGAATTTACATTATCTTGTTTCTTCAAATTGACTTTTTCTCTAAACATGTTTGATAGACATGTTTTTGATATAGTTTGGCATCCTGAGTATGAATTGTGTATGAGTGGATTCTACTGCAAGTGGAATTCCATGTTATCATGACCTGCTAACTTTGAGTGGATTTGGATTCATCAGAACATGACTCGGACCAGAACTAAGCTAATGTGATTCAGGCTAATTAAATGCACGTGTGGTGCTAACCGTGTTTGATCTGGATTGAGGATACATGATCTGATACACTAACTTAATTGGATTTTGATAGAATTGGAATGGAATGGTTTGTTGCGCGTTAGAACATTTGTGTTCATTTTGATGTTTTGTGGATTGTTGCGGATAGTTTCTTAAGACATTTATATGGTGTTTCATGGTAATATAGATTGTTTTTCTTTTGCATTCCTTTAGTTTCTTCCTTTCTTAATCTGCTCATGTCCTTTTTTTCTTGTTGTGCGTGTCTGTCCTCCCCTGCCCCCTGCAGACGAGGTGTACGCTCAAAAGCTGAAGGGCAAAGCTCTCAGTGAGGAGCTTGACCTGGCTCTCAACGACATGACAACACTGTAGACGCTTCCTTTCCTCCTATTGATCATCCTCCTCTCTGTTGCTGTCCCCCCCTCCCTCTCTGATCCTGTCCCCCCCTCCCTCTCTGATCCTGTCCCCCCCCTCCCTGACGCCTGTCCACCTCCCTCTCTGATCCTGTCCCCCCCCTCCCTCTCTGATCCTGTCCCCCCCCTCCCTCTCTGATCCTGTCCCCCCCCTCCCTCTCTGATCCTGTCCCCCCCTCCCTCTCTGATACTGTCCCCCCCTCCCTCTCTGATACTGTCCCCCCCCTCCCCTCCCCTCCCCTCCCCTCCCCGACGCCCCCCCCCCCCCCCTCCCGGACGCTTGTCCACCTCCCTCTGATACTGTCCACCTCCACCAGGCACTGTGCAGTTCACACATTCTCTCTGTATTGTCATTTTTTCCATTTCCCAAGCTATTCAGACAGGACTGTGCTCAATCCATTGCAAAACAACCTTAGTTGACAAAGGTACAATTCTAAATAGAAACATCGTATTCATTGAAAGCTAATGCTACGTTTACATGATTGAGACCCTAACTTGAGACCCTTAGGGATGAAGCTGTGAGCACTCCACAATGTTTTCCCCAGAGAGACGTGTCCTCTTTCCTTTTGGTTCCTCTCCCGTTCGTTCTGTCAGAGTTATTGGCACTTTTCAGCAATCTAAACTGGCCCCCAGTAGGAAGAGCCATCCACTTCGTGGTTTGTCTTTCACAATGTTGATACCTCGAAGAAATCTGGGTTAGACTTTGTTTGTCTCTTCTGTATTTATGTTAATGTCAACTCTTGTATCTTTTCCTTTCTCCCACTGTAATAAATGTCCAAAACCCTTCTCTTTACACTCTTGTTTTCTTTGGGTTTATTTCTGTGATTCAATTTCTTTCATGATTCTATTTTCAGTTTCTTTCTCTATGATTTCTGTGATACATATTTTCTAATATAAGATTCATCTTGTGTGTAGATGTAGTGTTGAAGATACTTGTGCCCAACTGAAAAAAGACTTGATTTGATGTCAGGGAGACTGACTCGTTAAAATCGGAATAATCCAATTTTAAAATGTGCATTTCAAGATTACCTGTAACTGTGAGCGCTGAACGATCAATCACATGAACCTTTGAAGTTAAGCAAGAATAGATCAGGGCAACAACCTCAAGTATACTCACTAATGATCTGTTTAGTTCTACTATGGATACAGACTTTTCCACCATGACCCCCAGATGTTACCACATTACCCTTCAGAACATGGAAAGACCTACTGTGACTCAGACGCCTTCAATTAAAACCTACTTCAAAAGTAGATGTCTATAAACAGTAATAGCCATAACAAACCAACAATGTGGGAGATAGGGGCCAAACATACAACTAAAACTAAGTAACTTGAAATGCAAAATATGTTTATAATATAAAAGGTAATGAGTACATAACAATATAAATAAATATATTCCTTTCAGAGGAATAATTAAAGAATGTAATCACAATGAAAGAGGTGCCTAAAGCAGTAGAGCTCGTATAGTAAACGAATCTTGAATGGATGCACACACTGTAACAGGGACGCCGGCTTTTTGAAAGAACGCATTCAAATTAAATAGGATCATAACAGGTTTACAAAGACAAGGTATGATATGTGAACACATTTTGGACTTCTGAACACACAAGCTCTGTCAACAGAGTGAATATCCATTTTACAGCACTAAATATATTATTGGGATGTGACAATAAGAAATGTGACACTACAAGCTGATCCCCAGTCTGCTTGCAGACTGTTTTCTCCAGTCTTCCTTTACCTTGTGACCTTTAATGCACTAACGTTTCTCTGTTTCTCTTGTCTTTTTCTCTCCCTTTCCCTGTATCTTCACACTGGCTTTCTGTGATTGTGCTGGCGCCACAGATCACTATCACAAGGAGGTGGACAAAAACCGAATTCTCAGTAACGAACTGAGGGTTGTTCTGAATGAGCTGAACAGCTGTTAAGGCTGAAGCTTTCGCTAACTCACTTCCACTAATCCACTATGAACATGCATTTCATATTCTGACGAAAACTGGAACCTGTTGTCCATTTTAAGATTCAGATCAAGTATAAGTACTGTAGGATATTTAGGCAAAGGGTTGATTAGGTGAACTCTAAACGATGACTTGTTTGATAGGATTGGTTTATTGACAGGACTAATGGAGCCCCCTTTTTTGTTGAAGGAAAGCAATAAGAATTGGGGGGTATCATTAGTATACTCACATAATTTAAATTTGGTTCCAAATTTGTCAGAATAAGGAAATAGCACCAATTTTACATTTCACATGGATCTCTCCACTAGTCACACTTGAGAGGGCTTAATCGAGAGCAAGTCTAGCAAACTCGAATGTCATCACTCAGCTATATTTTTAACCAAGTAATGCCTAAAGTGAAGTTCGAAATAAGAATTTGTATGTTATCACTCAATACCAATGCGGTAAATGTTCGTTAATGATTAGAAACAAGAAGAAATCTTTAAGGTTCACACTTGAAAGTATAAGAAGAAAAACCTGCTGTTTATTTATGCATGGTATTCTGCTGATACAGGATATACAACAGATACAGGATATACTTGAGCAAATAGTGTAATGTGACTGCATTTCTCAAGGTTTTGTTAATGTATTTTTTATAACATTTTGCTCAGACTGTTATGCATGGATAGTAAACCAAATGACTTTATAGGCTTTGCAAAAGTTTGAAGTTATCCTGTTTTGTGCATTTTTTTACCTAGGATTATATTCAATAGTTGTTCAAGAAGCATCCTTTCTTAATATGTATAGCCCTTTAATCACTTAAAGTGCATTATCCTTTGTGTAGTTTAATGTTCTCCATTTATTTACAGTAGTAACTCAGTTTTACTTGGACATCCAGATTTACTAGAAGTATTTGGATGTTTACTGAAATACCTGGACTTCACTGGATGGTGGCCTCAAGCAAATCTGGAGTCATTTTACCTTGAGAATTCAGCACAATTGCAAATAGTTTGTGTGGTTAATTAAGTATGTTGAGCTAATTATATTCACACTAGCTTTACGGTAATATCTCTAACTACTATGTACCTTCACCTGGACCACTGAATAGTATGACAACCAGTGGCATCTGCAATCCTCTGTAAGAGTGTCATTGTGCACTCTGAAACCCAATGCATCACCTGACATTCTACGGACACAGGAAGCTCTGTCTTCTCATTTCAATGGACTGGTCTATAGCTCTAACTATGGCACTTCACCTGCAAGTCGAGTATGACAGACCGGCCTCACGTCTGGAATGAGGATCACTCACTTTTTGATGTAGATTAGACTGACTGGCTTTTGTCAAAGTACTTGTCTCATCTGACGTTGCCTTAGTATTGCATGTATCTCTACAACAGCCTTAGGGATTTGCTTGTCTTTCTTTCTTTCTTTCCTTCCACTGACCACTTCTTATTTTCTAAACATGCAGTATGTGAAATATTTGTATATTCTTCTGTGTCACATTCAGTTGACCTTTGTGAACCAGACAAAGCGTGGCTCACGTTGGTGCTCACTTATGCTTTTGTCTCCCTACTCATCACCAGAGAAACTGGCTCAAGCTAAAGAAGAGAACCTAGACATGCAGCAGACATTGGACCAAACTCTCCTGGAGATCAACAATCTATAAGTTGTGTCCGGGCTGATGAACAAGAGCCACAAGCAGACAGATTATGTCAGGTGTCTGTCAGATTGAGTCAGACTCTATAAAGCTTTACACTTTAATTGGGCTCTTTCCTCTTTAATACATATTCTACCAAATAAGTAAAGTCTTGCCTGGTATTGGTGACTGATCCATGCTTTAGTAGTAGTAGTAGTAGTTTAGTAATAGTAGTGCTCAGTAGTAGTAAGTAAATAGGAGATATATAATAAGCAGAAAGTAGACACGAGTCATCTTGTTTTGCACACATGCAAGTCACACAGTAGAATAAGTTTTACTGGTCTAAATGCAAACAAACAACATTGTGCAACAGAACATTTGTTCATTTATACATTTGTATGTTGCATGTTTGAGGTTTGGATCAACTTCAGATGTTGATTTAAAACAATATAAAATTTGCTTCATTCTACAGCAATCTTTGTGGTTATTTTCACCCATTGTATTTGAATATTACATGTACAACAGACAGTATAACCCAGAGGTTTGAAGATTTGACTTCAGATCAGGAAGTTGCAGATTCAAATCCCCCCCCTGTGCTATACATGGCTGTGGATAAAAGTGTGTGCTAAATGAAGACATTTATTTTAAAACGACTGATATAATACATTATATTAACATGTGCCACTTTGTTTTAAATAAAATGCTCACAGTAAATAGTACTAGTAATAGTAAATAGTAGACATTAGTATAGATTTGATCTGTATAGGGAAAATGACTATTGGTTGAGCTATTTTAGTCTTTTATCTGGGATTAAGACATATTTTGAATGAACATCCAGGTTAGTATGTCAAAATGACATCCTAAGGGATCTGTTGATATCATCATAAACAACTGTTACCAGCTATCAACTTCAGTAGTTTTTGGCATGCCCAGATCTGACCATTTCTCATCTTATTACATAACTCTTTTTAAATACAGTAACTTTATGTGGTTAGTTATAATTGCTATTAGCATAGTTTTTCGAGGAAAGACTTTGTAGAATTTGTAAAAATTCTGGAGGTTAGAAATCATTTTTCTTTCTCTTTTTTTATCGGACATTATATAAAGTGTGTAACACTTTTGGGCCAATTTGATACTTGCCATGTCATTGACAGTGAACACACTATGAGCCTGTAGCCCATCATGTAGAAGCCATAATTCCTAACACATTAGCATTTTTAACATTTCATTTAGCAGTCCCAGTGAGCAGAGCCTGCATGGGCCTCCCTTCCACTGACACTTCTGTGTGCACTTGAGATGAATACGACTCTAAACATATTTTTATTAAAGGGTCCTAAGGTCAAGCTGGTCGGAGATTTAATTAATGATGACGTAACGGTCAATAGACCCCCACCTAAACTCAGGTCATGATCGGGTCCCTCGGGTCAATAACGCGACGTATAAAACGAAGCAAATTACCTGCAAAATTCGGGTAACATGAGTGATACCAAGGGCTTTGTAAATAAAGTTACAATAACACCAAATAAAAATACCTATATTTATTTATTTTTAATTACGAAGGACATGTATAAAATTCCTTAAAGCTGCATTTGGTTGTTGTTAGGGGCTTTCGTCTCTAAGTTAGATGGACTACTGGTGCGTCACAATGTACAATACGAGACATGGCCTGACGTGCGTGACGTCACAATTCACAGGGGTATAAAAGGCCAGATCTCACTTTCCACATCCAAACGAAATCATGAGCAAGAACATGGAAGAACCAAACGTTGTCTCTAGGAAAAGAAAGAGGGAAGGTCTTAACCAGCCTGACCCTCCCTGCCCGATGCAGCTGAAAAGCTGTTTAAGGTCTGTTCTGCGCCGGGTCCTCAGGCCAAGAAAGAGGGTTCGATTTAACCAGCCCGAAGTGGTTGGTTACCTGGAACCAGACCCTCCCTGCCCATCTCCTGTGGTGCTGCTGAAAAGCTGTCTGCGGGCTGCTCCCAAGGACTACAGTTCATCAGTGGACCAAGTCGGCAGGTCAAAGAAGAGGATTAGGTTTATCCTGCCCTGAGGTGGTTCCTCTCAAGGTGAAACCAGATGGCAGCCTGGGTGCCAGCCTAGCAAATCTGACTGGAGGGGCCGTGGTGCATCACAAATTACTTTTAATACCTTGTACATACTATGTATATTCCGCTTATGCTACCTGTTTAATGTTAATAACTTTTAAAACACAGTAGGGTGCTGGATCGGGAGAGAGCTAGACAGCAGCTCCTCATCGCCCTCCACTGGCATTATTCAAGACCCTGGTGCTGACCTTCCGGGCTGCTGACAACAGTCCCCCTCAAGGGGCCCCCTCAAGAGCGCCAGAGCCCCACCTGCACCTCCTCCCCATCCTCACCTTCAAATAAAGGCTTAAAACTCACTTATTCCGAGAATTTAATGGCATTTAGGAATAGTATGGTACTTTAAAATATAAACTGATGTTGCTCAGAACTACTCCATCAGAACCACCTCCATCAGAAGCACAGACTGCCTCCTCACCTCCATCAGAAGCACATACTGCCTCCTCACCTCCATCAGAAGCACAGACTGCCTCCTCACCTCCATCAGAAGCACAGACTGCCTCCTCACCTCCATCAGAAGCACAGACTGCCTCCTCACCTCCATCAGAAGCACATACTGCCTCCTCACCTCCATCAGAAGCACATACTGCCTCCTCACCTCCATCAGAAGCACATACTGCCTCCTCACCTCCATCAGAAGCACAGACTGCCTCCTCACCTCCATCAGAAGCACATACTGCCTCCTCACCTCCATCAGAAGCACATACTGCCTCCTCACCTCCATCAGAAGCACAGACTGCCTCCTCACCTCCATCAGAAGCATAGACTGGCTCCTCGTGCCTCCTCGTGCCTCCTCACTAGTGGCGCGAGCTAACCTGAAGACGAACCCGGAAGTGCTTTCGCTTTCAAAGTTGCCACCACTATCATAGCTTCACAGCTTCACAGCTTTTTATTAAATCGGATGTCAGTCGCCAGGTTTATACAAAGTAATTGATATATTCTCAATATTTTAGGGAAACGTTGACTTCATTTTACAAGTTAGGCCTGTATGCAGGTTCCATAAGATGTGTAAGAAGAAAACAGTAGTGCTTAGTTAGCATAGTTAGCTTAGTACACCAAAATAGAGCTAGCTAAACCACTGATATTATTGGGACTTCTGAAAGTTTAAGACAAGCAGTTTAAGCAGTTTATTATTACAACCTGTTTACCTTTTTACGTCAGTTAGGTTAGCTGACAGCTACAAAGGATTCACAAACTTTCTTTGATGCTAGAAGGCTCACATAGCCTGGAACTGTATTGAGATGACAGCTGCGGTGTTTTTCGGCTGCTCCTTCATCGCCTTTGGTCCAGCTTTCGCACTCTTCATCTTCACCATCGCTAAAGATCCATTACGAGTCATCATTCTAATCGCAGGGTAAGATACATGTAGCTGTTTTGTGTTATAATGATCCTTCTCCATTGAGTAGTTATCAGGTAGTTGAAGCTATGTGATCTACAGTTGTGGTCAAAAGTTTACATACACTAGTGAAGATCATGTATGCCATGGCAATATAGGGTTTTCAATAAACTCTACAACTCTTATTTTTCTGTGATGGAATGATAAGGAGCACATATTTCTTTGTCACAGAAAACATTCATGAAAAATGGTCCTTTTACGAATTTATTATGGGTCTTTTGAAAATGTGTCAAAATCTTCTGGGTCAAAAATATACATACAGCACCTTGAATTACCAATTTGGTGATGTAGAAAAAGTTGTTTCAATCCAATTTGCTTTTTGGCATGGCCTCCTAACTTCTTACGAGTGATTATGATTGACTCCAGCTGGTGACTTCTTTCAGTCCATGTAAATAGGGCTTGTTTGACACATTCACTAGACTCAGCCAGAAATACTACAATGGGAAAGTCTAAGGAGCTCAGCACGGATCTGAAAAAGCGCATCATTGACTTGAACAAGTCAGGAAAGTCCCTTGGAGCCATTTCAAAGCAGTTGCAGGTCCCAAGATCAACTGTGCAAACAATTGTTTGTAAGTATAAAGTGCATGGCACAGTTGTATCATTGCCACGATCAGGAAGAAAACGCAAGCTATCACTTGCTGCTGAGAGAAAATTGGTCAGGTTGGTCAAGAGTCAACCAAGAACCACCAAAAAGCAAGTCTGCAATGAGTTGGAGGCTGCTGGAACACATGTGTCAGTGTCCACAGTCAAGCGTGTTCTACATCGCCATGGGCTGAGAGGCTGCCGTGCAAGAAGGAAGCCATTACTCCAGAAGCGGCACCTTACGGCTCGACTGAAGTTTGCTGCTGATCACATGGACAAAGACAAGGCCTTCTGGAGGAAAGTTCTGTGGTCAGACGAAACTAAAATTGAGCTTTTTGGCCACGATGACCAGAAATATGTTTGGAGGAGAAAAGGTGAGGCCTTTCACCCCAAGAACACCATACCTACCGTCAAACATGGTGGTGGTAGTATTATGCTGTGGGCCTGTTTTGCTGGCAGTGGAACTGGTGCTTTACAGAAAGTAAATGGAATAATGAAGAAGGAAGACTACCTCCAAATTCTGCAGGAAAACCTAAAATCATCAGCCAGAAAGTTGGGTCTTGGACGTAGTTGGGTGTTCCAACAGGACAATGACCCCAAACATACATCAAAAGTGGTGAAGGAATGGCTAAATCAAGCTAGAATTAAGGTCTTAGAGTGGCCTTCCCAAAGTCCTGACTTAAACCCCATAGAGAATATGTGGACTGTGCTGAAGAGACAAGTCCGACTCAGAAAACCAACAAATTTAGTTGAACTGCACCGATTCTGTCAGGAGGAGTGGTCAAAGATTCAACCAGAAGCTTGCCAGAAGCTTGTGGATGTCTACCGAAAGCGCCTAATTGAGGTGAAAATGGCCAAGGGACATTTAACCAAATATTAACATTGCTGTATGTATATTTTTGACCCAGCAGATTTTGTCACATTTTCAAAAGACCCATAATAAATTCATAAAATAAAAAATTTTCATGAATGTTTTTTGTGACAAAGAAATATGTGCTCCTTATCATTCCATCACAGAAAAATAAGAGTTGTAGAGTTTATTGAAAACCCTATATTGCCATGGCATACATGATCTTCACTAGTGTATGTAAACTTTTGACCACAACTGTATGTGTAGTGGATGATGCCTTCCTACCACCATAATAATACCACGTTAATAGATGTCTAATACTGGGGGGAGTCTGATTAGCACATGGCAGTTACTATAATGGCATTTTGTTGTCTTAAACCAAGTCACCATTTTAATCAACACCATTAATGCTGTATAAAAGACTAGCTGTACACAGGCAAGAGTTCATAGTAAACACGGATTCAGTTTTTTGTTTGTTGGTAAACACAAGAGTCTGCCAGCCTCACATACTGCATGAGTGAGCTACGCCCACAACAAATACAATAAACAAAATAATACCAGATTAATAAATCATCAAAAAAGTTTAGTGGCTTCACTTCATCAGCATCAGTAACTCCTAACAGAATAACTTTTAAAATGGCCTGCTTTTTCTATCAGGGCGTTCTTCTGGCTTCTGTCTCTCCTCCTGTCCTCTCTGGTGTGGTTCATAGCTATGAAGGCCACCGATGGGCAGGACCAGCCTCTCCAGAAAGGCCTGCTGATTTTCGGGGTGATGTTCTCTGTGATACTGCAGGAGGTGTTCCGTTTTGGATACTACAGACTCCTCAGGTATTGATTCTATTCTTCCTCTCCTCCCCCCCCCCTTTTCCAGATAGGATAAGGAGGAATTAGAAAGCTAGACATGTAGTTATGTTGGCCATTTTAGCATTAGTTATAGCAAAAGATATATTTACAGCCTGAAGTCACAGTCATTTGCCACTTTTGTGGAATGAAACCTTTTCCATGAAACTTTGTTGTCAAGTTGTGTTATCTAGAGTTATCTAAGTTCTGTAAGCTACATTACATCTAAATATACAGACAATGCAAAAGATAGTTGGCCTATGATGTGACAGTTTTCTAAAGTGAAATATTTCAAATATTTTCCCATTGAACCATCAGAAAAGCCAATGAAGGACTGGCAGCCATTAGTGAAGAGGACAGCCCACCCATTTCAGTACAACAAATGGCCTACGGTATATCAGCATCTTTCATTCCCTAGGATACCTTCTGTTCGATATATACACTGTATTTTGCTCATGTACCTTGTCTACATATCTACTAGATAAGAGTGATGCAACGGGAATTTAAATGAGTATGTGTGGTGTGATGTTTGAAAGCTTGGAGGTTATTTTACCCCTTACAGGGTATAATCTTGGTAGGTTAGAAATTCAAAGTTGGTGAAAATGGCAACTTTACAATTTCTTCATCTTCTTGTAAAAAATAACCATTGTATTATTGATGGTCTATTTTGATGTTCAGGATATCCCCCTTGACATTACTCTTTATGATTTACAAAGGCCTAGACTTTTTTCCCCTGGCATCTCTCTTACATTTACATGTAGTCATTTAGCAGACGCTCTTATCCAGAGCGACTTACAGCAAGTAAAGGGGCATTCCCCCTGAAGCAAGCAGGGTGAAGTGCCTTTTCTAAGGACACAACGTCACGTTGGCACAGCCAGGGTTCAAACCAGGGACCTTCTGATTACAAGCCAGACACCCTGGCTGACTGTGTTGATGTGCTTTCTACAGTGGCTGGGCTTGGTTTTGGCATTATGAGTGGTGCCTTCTCCATGATCAACACGCTCTCAGACTCCCTGGGCCCAGGGACCGTGGGGATCTTTGGAGACTCCCAGTACTATTTCATCACCTCAGGTACATGTGAAGATCACCAATAACCTGTACATTGTTCATCTTTTGTGTAGGTTAAATGGTATTGGAGCGTATTGTTATGGATTTGAATCCAGATTAATTATTGTGTAATTATCATTGATCATACAAAATAAATATTTTCTAAATCCAAAATATTTTTTGTTTTTATATAATTTTGCTTTATTGCATCCTCCTTTTCCAGTAATGTACTCTTTAGATCTTTAAAATAATGCACAATCCTTAATGTTGGTTTGAAATCAGTGAATCCTGAATGATAATAAAACAGCAGTGGACTGTGACCTCTGACCTCCCTGTAGCTCTCATGACCCTGGCTTTGACCCTCCTCCACACCTTCTGGGGCGTGGTCTTCTTTGAGGGCTGTGAGAAGAAAAGGTGGTGGGTTATAGCTGTGGTGCTCTGCCTTCACCTGGTGGTGTCTGGTCTGGTAAGCCACACATACAAGCCTGCACATGAGTGTATACAAAGCATACACATATTAGGGCATGTTTTGAAAGGCTCATAGTTTTTTTGTCTGACGTTTTGTGATACGTGTTGATGTCAGAACACAGTACTGACATATTTGTACGATTATTTTGCTATGTGATGTGAATTAGGCAGACAGGTGGGATTTTTGGGCAGTATTATTTGTCAGACTAATCCTATTTGATTGACTAATATAAGACTTGTGATGTTTCTCTCCTTATACAGTCTCTGTTAAACCCCTTCTATGTGGGCAGCCTCCCCCCTGTCTTTGTCATCATGATGCTGATGGCTGTCTGGGCCTTCTTCTCCTCGGGGGGATGTCTGCATAATCTCACTTTGCTCTGGACTTGTAAGACATCTAATAAAACAATCAGATAATCTGACATACAAACACAACATGCACATATTCATATTCAAAAGAAATTACATGTAGACTGCTTGATGTTGCAAAAATAAAAAAGCACAGGCTGACCCTAACTGTAATGATGTATTTTTTCTCTCTGTGTTTCACAGGTAAGAAAAATAACGGGAACACCTCCTAACTCTCATCCTCTGATATAAACTCTTACGAGCGGTCTAAGGACTTTGAAACTATGTGCTCTAGTCCGGTGGACCAACTGCAAGAGACGACACTCCTCTGACTGAATTAATCCAGTTAATATAGATGGGAAGGGTTAGTAAAGTCTAGCCCAGCCCACTCTTCTGAAAGTGAATGTAAACACCTGAAGGGAAATCCCTGTAAATAACCGAACAATAGTTTACACAGACATTACTACAGAAGCTTTAGTTTCTATTCATCATTGGTGCTTTACATTTCCTTGGTTTTGATTACCATACACATTTCCTGTTCATTCAATGAATGAAGATTCACAAAATAAATTCTCTAAAAAATGTATTAAAAAGTATTGCCCACTAGATGATTGTGCAAAGTCAATCTGAAATAAGGCTTTAATGGAAGGTGCTGTGTCCCTACAATCATTAACAATTGTTCACATATAGAACTGCATGCTTTCAGATTGACTGTATTCTTACATGTTATAATGACGGATTTCACACAAAGTTTGAATCAGATATGTAACTATATCATGTTGCATTGGATCACTTTAAATCATTCCATGTTTTTAAGTGCTATTAGTGGTGTACATAAGGCTTGTGCAGACCGGTTTTGGATTTGCATTTTGAAGTGCACCTTTGATGGAGCAAGTATTTAATTTTACTGGCTAGAATAATAATCTTCCTGAAATACAGTTAGTCTAATGCCTCGTATTAACACATTCTTTAGCCTACATTTCAGTCATAAACAAGGGATCCTGATGCTGTGCATCACTGGTAGCATATTCTACAGTTAATTCTAATGTAATCATTGTCTTTTTAAAATGTTTTTAGTATTAAATGTTTATCAATGCCAGATTCGACTGAGATGTTTTTGCTTTGTATTACGATTTGTTCACATATCTAATAATGTCCCATATGTGTTATGAAAGAAAACTACAATGTGAGTGGTATGGAAAGTGTAAAGTGATTTTTACTAGTGTGCATCATTCAATCTATACAATGTTTTAAAATGTGGTTTAAAAAGACACAAACGCTACCCATGAAAGATTGTACAATGAAAATCTAAATCTGACATTTATTGTTAAAGAGAATTGTTTAAGTGCCAAAAAGGATAAAATGTCACAGAAAAAAAGCTTCTGTGGTAAATAAAATGGTGTTGTATGATTCCCATCATGTGGTCACAGTTTGAGTTTGGTGTCAAGAGAGTTGCATTTAATCAATCAAACTGTACTCAGATATCATATCAAGAGGGGAGGGGTGAGATACAAACCCTTATATTTGACACTGCCACAATACATGACAAAAAGCATTAAAAAATCAATTTTAAAGAGGTTTGTAGGTATTATTAAACTTTTTTAACGAGTGGTGACACATGAGTTGGTGAGTGATGGTTCTGAGTATATATCCATTCTTGCTCCCTCTGTGCTGTATGCACGTGTGACAATATTAGCAATAATTCCTAAGTGATAGAAAGCTGTTTAATATGGTTTTCAAAATGAAGATCATTTTATGTAACTGTACATAGCCAGCAGGTGACACTGTTGACTGTTCGGTAGAACATGCTATCATTTCGAACCAGAGCCTGTTCTAGGATAATGACTGGGTTGTATTGTATGTATTTTAATAGGATCTGGTACACTGACATACACTACTGAAGTGAATTCATAATGGCCAATTAAACCTACTGACACCACTAAACCATGGTGAACTGGGATGTATGGTTTCCCAAAGGACAACTAAGTTTAGAAATACGTCTACATTATATGTTTGCCAACATTCTACGTTGTTGAACATGAAGGAACTACAGTTCAATATAATGTTGGTCTTTCACATAGATCATGTCTAATATTGACCACAATGCTTAGGTCTTATTTGTTTCTCACTATTATAGTTTATTAATGGTGTTAAAATAGGACCATCATCAAACTGACCTCCCCCCTACCCTTGCGGAGAACCGTCGTGTGCGACGTCAATAGGGGCGGACACACATGGGGACATCTCTTTATTAAGGTCGACTGCACATAGTCACAAGTGCATTCAGCAGAGGGAACAGGAATGGATCTACTCAGAACCATCGCTCACCAACCCATCATGTGTGACCACTCGTTAAACAAGCCATCGGAGATCAAACGGAATAAATCAGAAGAACCCATTCAAGGAACACCAGAGATGTCCCGGATTATTACCGACTCCACCACAGGGAAATGTTACTGTCGTGGGAAAGTTCTGGGCAAGGTAAGGTCAAGCGATCACCATTCGCATAGTCTATGAATACTGCTTTAAATATAGGAATAATATAGTTATATTTTCCCCATGCTTTTAGAAATGTAGTTGTCTATTTTCATTATCATGATCGTATGAGTAGTATTATTATTTCAATGATTCATTTCGGTAAAATAGACTGTGGATGCATCTGTGTTGAGTGACGCACGCTACACGATTTAATATGCGTGTCTGCTTCAGTAAACCCTAATAATCAATCATCAATCTGATTTGTCCCCAGGGTGGATTTGCCAAATGCTACGAATTCACAGACTTGACAACAGGCAAAGTCTACGCTGCGAAGATCATTCCACACACACGAGTCTCCAAGCCTCATCAACGGGAAAAGGTAGAAGCTGAATGGCATTTTGTTTTTTTACTAAAACCCAACTGGAAACCCTTTTGTTTATTGGCTATGCTTTACAATGCATTAATTTTATTTACAGATCGACAGAGAGATTGAGCTGCACAAAGTTCTCCATCACAGACACATCGTCCATTTCTACCACCACTTTGAAGACAAAGACAACATTTACATTCTGTTGGAGTACTGCAGCAGACGGGTAGGACGAAGCCCCAGCTATCTAACTGCTCATCAACTAAAAAGGAACCCGGAGAGGTTTCTGTACATAAAACCACCTGATTTACCATCCTGTGGTATAACATCCTGTCAATGACACCTGTTTACCCACTCACTTTGTTTACCTTGCAGTCACTTGCCCACATCCTGAAGGCGAGGAAGGTACTGACAGAGCCAGAGGTTAGATACTACCTCAGACAGATCGTGTCTGGCCTGAAATACCTCCACGAGCAGGAGATCCTTCATAGGGACCTTAAACTGGGTAAGTTAGCTGACCAGTCACATGCCACTACCAATACTTTCTTATTACCCAAATGTCATTGGTGTATTACTGTGGGTTGAGGGTGTTTTAAAACAGCTGACTGCATCATTGTTATCTCATTGAGACTTTAAACGGATGATTGAACGTAAATCAATCAAATGGAAAACCCTCCCCAGACTTATTTAGCACTGGAAGGTTCTTCACCATCTTTTAATGCCATCATGCCTGCCTCATGAATGATGTCATATGTGCATGCAAATCCACTTAAAATGATAAACCAATTACCAGGTAGAACCATAATAACCAGGTAGAACCGTGTCTAATTATCTAGTACCTGACATTATATAGGCTCTCTGCGGTTTCCCATCTTTCTACACAGTAATTATTTTCACCAACAACCAATTTGACTAAACTAGTCCTGCTATGTTTTCTTTGATAGGCAATTTCTTCATCAATGAGTCAATGGAGTTGAAGGTGGGAGACTTTGGGCTGGCAGCCAAGCTAGAGCGGATCGAGAACCGCAGGAAGACGATATGTGGCACGCCCAACTACCTGTCCCCAGAAGTGCTGAACAAGCAGGGGCACGGCTGTGAATCGGATGTGTGGGCCCTAGGTTGTGTTATGTGAGTTTACTAATCATTTGTGTATGTGAAATGTGAAATGTGAAAATACTGCTTCTTATGAGAACATATTATAGAGTGCATTGTAATATTGATACATTATTTACACTAGTAGTAAATAGCTTTTGGACATCATTCTTGACAGTTCTCTGGTCTCTTCAGGTACACCATGCTCCTGGGTAAACCCCCATTTGAGACCACCAACCTGAAGGAGACCTACAAGTGCATTCGAGAGGCTCGGTTCTCCCTCCCCTCGTCCCTGTCCATCCAGGCCAAGCAGCTGATAAGCAGCATGTTATCCAAGACCCCAGCAGACAGACCTCACTTAGAGGACATCCTCCAACATGAGTTCACACAGGTGTGTGTGTGTGGGGGGGGTGGGGGGGGGATAGGGGGGAATTGGGGGTGGTAGTAGGCAACGCAACAACCCATCACTTCCTTGCTGCACCATTCTCTTGTTCTAAATATCTGTTTTTGTCTTTTTCTTCGTCTCTCCAGGGCTTCACCCCAGACAGGCTGTCATCAAGCTGCTGCCACACGGTCCCAGACCTCCACCACAACAGCCCGGCCAGGAGCTTCTTCAAGAAGGCTGCTGCTGCCCTGTTTGGAGGGGGCAAAAGGGACAAAGCCAAGTACTTCGAAGCTCTAAGTAAGCACTTTGCAGTACTCATCATCTTGGAGTGTGTTGATTACCAGTGAAGGCAATTAGCTAAATTGCACCAAGACCCTCTTTATCAGTTGAAAATGACTTGACCTTTTCAAACTGATTTAAGAGTATACATTCTGTCTATTTTCAATTCTATAAAGGCGGAAATGCATGTTTACTTTAGCATATACTGTAATGTTTTACCGTATAAAATTATTATGAATTCCCTTGTTTATTCTTTACAGACAGAAGGACCAAAGAGGAAGAGGAAATCAACAGGTTACACAATGACTTGAGAAACACCTCTATTAGTCATCGCCCCTGCAGCAGACAGGCCTTAGAGGTGAGTTAGCCAGAGTCTTGCAGCATCATCCCTTCCAGACAGTGTTGTAAACCCCTCACATACTATTTTCTCTAGTATTATATCCAGTCCACCAAAGCAGTACTGACATGTCATTTTAAAGCAATAATATCTCTACTGTATTTACAAGATGAAGTAGATTATAGTATTATTTACTATAATACTATAATACTACTTTACTATAAGGATTATAGTATTATTTAAAAAAATTATTTTATTTTATTATTTTAAACAGTCCAACTCAAATCCCCCCCCCCCTCCTTTTCATGCTTTCAGGACAGCAATGCACTGTGTGTTCCAGTAGTACAGAATGCTCTACCCCTTAAAGAAGGGGTCAGCCGTGGCACCAACAAGCCACAGCTGAGGGGCACCATTCGCATGATCGTCAAGGGGACACTGGGCAGCTGTAGCACCCGCAGCAAATGTACGTATAGAGAAATGGACTAAAGAGGATGTCATGACACGACATCTATCAGGAATAATAATTGAGATTTTTTCCTTTAAGGTCTGGAAGACAGCACAGTGGGCACTGTAGCTGACAGTGTTGCTAAAGTCCTGAGAGACTGTCTGGAGAACATGCCAGAAGGTAGGTAGAACTGGAAAAATTCACCAAATTAATTTATGGAATGTAGATTCTTTCACAGAATGTATTGACAAAGATACATGGCACTGTCATGTATTTTAATTGTACAGTTTAGCATTCAAGATTAAGATATTTATATTAAAATCATTTATTTTTTTACTCCTTCCAGTTGATGACATTCCCCAAATCAGTATGGGCACGAGTTTCCAGTGGGTTACAAAATGGGTGGACTATTCCAACAAGTATGGCTTCGGCTACCAGTTGTCTAATCACGTTGTAGGAGTTCTCTTCAACAATGGCACACACATGAGTCTACTGTCTGACAAAAAGTGAGTCTACAGATTCTAAGCTTATTTGTATGTATTTTTTTGAATGTATGATGTATTCATATCTGAAGTTCTGTTCAGAAAAGGACAACATTTCAGCTTTACTGTATGAGAGTTGGGAATATCAAGATGTATATAGGTATTAGGAGATGTAATCGTTTGTACATGGGTATTATTAGAAGTCTAATGTTTTTTCTCCCCAACCAAATAGTTTCCCTTCTGAACTGTTGTCCATTCTTTGACTCCTGTTCTCTGCAGGACTGTACTCTACTACGCAGAGCTTAGCAAGTGTTTGGTCTTCTCCACAAGCGAGGCACCAGAACCCTTAACTGGTCAGGTGACCATCCTTAAGTACTTTGCCCACTACATGGAGGAGAATCTTATGGATGTAAGTAAAGTGGACTCCATTGACTGTATTGATACTATATACAGTCAATTTAGCATCTCTTCAACACCCTAAATAGGTTCACACCTTCAATCATCAATGCAACATACCTGTATGTTAAAACGACAAAACAACATACCTGTACGTTAAAACACCCAAGGTGCATGTAATGCATTTAGCGTCTGCTAAATGGGGTATTAATGTAAGTATCGATCCTTCTTTGCTTTTTTGTATAGGGTGGAGACGTGCCCAATGTGATAGACACCAGTAAGCCTCGACTCTACCTACTGCAGTGGCTCAAGTCAGATTGTGCTCTCATGATGCTCTTCAATGATGGCACTTTCCAGGTATATTCTGACCTAAACCCTGCATGCAAATGTCAATTTCCATTTCCTTTCAGTTTATTTTCTTTGTCTGACTTGCATCTTCCCTTCCTTTGTGATGTTCACACTTCATTCGAACTGCCTCTATTATTCAAGTGAGGACAAATAAAATACTGAAATTCATCACTTATTATATAACCTCAATCATTCCTCTGTCACAGGTGAACTTCTATCACGACCACACAAAGATCATCCTGTGCAAGCAGAACGAGGAGTACCTGCTTACTTACATCAACGAGGAGCGTGTCTCAAGAACCCTGCGCCTCAGCTCCCTGCTCAGGGTCGGCTGCAGCGCAGACCTGCACAGTCGCATAGAGTATGCACTAAACATGCTGCTTGAGAGGTGCAGCTGAAGCCAGGAATGACAGCCATTTTGGATCTTTCAAGAGGTTTGACCAAACAGTGGAAAACTGGATTTGGTCGACTTCAAAATGACCAATCCTATAGTGACTATTGTGGCTTTGGATAAAGGAGCATGAAAAATGTCCTGAGTGGAGTGAAATTGGAGGTACAAATAGTACTTATCCTAAATGAAGTCATCAGTCAAGGCTGAAGATGAATAGAAAGCTGCCTGGGCTGGAACCAGACAACAGACAAACAAACACTTGCTATGAGACAGCAAGACTTGGGACAGGCTTCAGAAGGGAAACATTCCATAATGTATTTCTCTGTAGAGCAGAGAACTGAACAAATAACAATGATGAAAACTGTGGAAACATTCCTTAAAACTGTGGACTGGCAAAAGCCGTATTGTAACTACAATGCTAAAAAAAATACAATAACAATCAACAAGGACCAATAGCATTTTAGTCTTACCCCAGTAATGATGAATTGTGCAGTATTAATCTATTTTAAAATGATTACATTTGGATTATATTGGGTCATAAATTGCAGTTTGAAATATGCTGTTTAAAAATGCCCTAATTTCCAATAAATCTTAGGAATTTTGATGTTATGAGTCTGTATTTTTTGTATCCTTCTATTACCTATTCAGTAGATTACTTTTTTATTTGTGATACAAATCCCTCTTTCGGTGTACCACAGGCATTGCTGATTCTACTGTAATTTATAGTATATTGGGCATTGCCTCGATAAGTAATATAATAATATTACTATTATTGTGTGCGTGCTGCAAGGCGCACAATATGTTATTACTAGCGTTTATTATACTTATTCTTACGCCGTTTTTTGGCTCAAAACACCTACCAGAGTTTTTGACGCATATACACAAAAGTTATATCAAAACGTGCGGCTCGGCCCCGACATGTGTGCTATGATTTATCTAAGACTTTTGGCGAACAATTTTGCCCAAAAATTGCCAAAAACCACACCAAAAAAATGAATAGGTGTCAATGGAGAGAATGTTTGAGAGGTAGAGTGGTGATGTCATCGCTAGAGTGTGGAGAAGAGAGAGAATTGTGTTTAAAAAATAAAACGTATTTGACTACCATGGCCTCAAATGCACCACTACAGACACAATTTATACATAGAAACGTAGGAAAATTTGTCCTCTAGCTCACACTTGCTTTACTTTATCTGTCAGATTTATTGTTTTAGCTTGACATGCGAAGATTCGGCCGCAGCACCCATGAACAGCCTCATAGACTCCTATGTTAAGAGAGGCGGGGCTGTAACTGAAAAGATAGAAAACGAACACTTTTTAGAATTGCTCCCAAGAGCACATTTCTTCACTTGTCAACACAAAATGCCTATGTAGACGTTCAGGAAGGGCTCAGCCGGCTTCACGTTAACCTGGTTTTATGATTGGAAACACGGTTTGGCCAGAAATCCTTCCTGTTCGAGGGGTGCTGTAAGCCTTTTCTCTGTCTTTCGAACTGCCATGACAGTTCCAGCTGCAACTTATTAGTTCGTTACTTAGCAACGTGCTTGAAAGAGGAGAGACGGTGGCCACGAATGACGGTGGCTATTTTACGAACAGTAATTCATTTCACATTTAATAACTTTAATTGGAGGATATTTACTGGAGGAATCAAATTGGTTCTTTTTGTTTCGGGTGTATTTATAAACTGTACTCCAACTCAACTCTTCCTCTCTGGCTCTAAGTCTCTAAGGTAAGCAAACATCTTTTTCAACTCTTTCGCTAGCATCCTATCAAAAATGTCGGTTTTTGACTTCTTTAACATTTGGGCTCATAGGTATTCATGTACTTACCAGTCAGGATTTACAACTGACATTCCAACTAGCTGTAAAGATATGCTGTTTGCTAACATTAGCGACCAATGCTGAAATTAGCGCCTAAGCTAATTGCTAGTGCATCAGCATATGTTTTGCTAGCATGCTATCTAAAATGTGGGTTTTTGACTTCTTTAACATTTGGGCTTATGTATTCATGTGCTTATCAGTCAGGACGGTGGTGAAGGGTTGTGGGGAGGGTTATTTGTGTGCATTTTGACCGTTTATGGTTGTTTTCGGAGGGGGGGGGGGGGGGGGGGCGATCGGCGTTCGCGGGGGGCGGGGGGGCTCGTGCGGGGAGGTTTGAGGGCAGGGTTCATGTGGTGGGGTCCATAGGAATCTAACAAGATATTGGGGAGGTGTGTGGGAGGTCGGGATCGGCAGTTAATGGAGTTGCCGCTCCATAGAGAAACAGTGGGGATTAAATACAGGTCTTTTAGGAATTGCTATTTAAATTGTTGGGGGGGCTTGCTGTAAAACATTCATAATCGTCTGGATACTGGTTGACCTTGCAAACTATTGGCTAGTGTTGTATGGGGAGTCCTGTAGTTTATAGATGATTGAACCTGTGTGTCAGCTACTAAGTGATTCATTGCACTGAATGGTTTGATTGACAGTTCATCATTAAGTCATTAATGTACAGACTGCCTGTGTGTATGCACATATATGTATCTATCTATATATATATGTGTGTGTGTGTGTATGTGCGTGTGTGTATGTGTATGTGCGTGTGTTTTTCTCAATTAATGTTGGATAAAAAGCACTGTTTTTGTTAGTGTGATATCAGAACTGTGTGACCTAGTGCTAGCTTATTGCTGAATCCTGATTTGTTACATGTTTGATTGCATGTGGATTGATTTGACATTTAACACAGCTGTATAACTTTATAATGTTATCTGATATTTATAATGCGGTATCATTTTGATAAAAGGTGTATTTCTAATACCAAAGTCATAGCCATTGATGGCCTAATTCTGGCATTGGATGTATTTGGGTCATTTTACACTCTAAGTTTTTGAAAGCATTTATCACTATTATCAAATTAGAACCAAACTATTACTATGCTACTGAACTGTAATGTAAAGTGCTACCTGACACAGAGTGACCAATTGTTTACTGCTTGCTTACTACTTAAACTTAAACTGTGGCAGTGTGCTCAAGTGGAGCTGTCTTTAATCCTGCTGAAATTAGTGTTTACGCTACTACTAGTGCATCAGCATATGAACACCTGTTGAAAGCTTGATCAGTCACATACCTAAGCAATGGTAGAAGTCATATTGTGAAAATTACTCAACAGTGTCAGTGATGTATGGGGGAGAGTCCCGGGCCAGAGTCACGCACACTCAAAATTTCTTTAGGAATTTTTTTCTAGTTATTACTTATTATTATAAGTAATATAATAAACTTATACAATAATAAACTTATATAATAAGTAATATAATAAACTTCATTACTCATGTCTATAGACAACACTGACAAGCCAATGAATGCCATTCTACACTGCCATAGAAAACCTAAGCAGTTTGTAGCTAATGCTAATGGCCTGAAAAATTCAGATTCAGATTACTTTATTGATCCCGGGGAAACTCCTTCGCAGCAACGGCACACAGTCTCGCAAAAGCACACAGGGTCAAGGGTGTGAGGTAAAAGATTAGAAAAGAAAATTGTGAAAATATGGTGATTGACAAAATTTACACAAATGTAATTATTGTGCGATTGATTATATTGGAAATGGATACTGTGCTGGGCCTACGCTGACGCCACAGCACACACCATCACTGATAGATTACATAATTGTGAAAGTAAACCAGGGCAATACAACTAGAAATATATTTAGGTTGATTTCCATGGGAAATTATGTCAGTTGATTACCATGTCAACGTCCCATGTTTCACTTATTTTTTCCTGTGTGAACAAATGTTGCTCTTTCCAAAAGCTGTTACAATTGGCACGTTGTTCACTTGGTTCCGCTGGAGAAGATTCTAGAAAGAAATTCTGAGAGAAACTAAAGGTCCTGACCCGCACCACCCAGCAGAACGGTGCGACAGCTGGCGTCGCTAGTTCCCACACAATGTCGTCTGCTTGCAAATGTGGGTCACTTCTGAAATGAGTCAAATAAAAATGTCCTAACACTATAAATTGGTCAAAACTGACTGATTCTGCCTTGCATTGAAAAGCATAATACTTTCATAGCATCCTTGTGGAAGAAACTGTAAGGTTGTGGAATAAATTGCTTGCCTGAGGTAACTTTTCATCTTATGTGGAACAAGGTCAGGAGCATTCATCTCTCAGTTGATGCAAAGCTTTCATAAACACTTAACCAAGTTCATCTTGAACAGAATTGATTCTTCACCACTCTTACAAGACACTTTACTGTCTGCATGATTGATAATGTTATGCAAGGATCTCTTGCAACATAAACCCAGTGCCCATCTCATCACTTGGAGCCTAGCACTCACACAAGTATACATTTAGTAGTTTCCATCTTAATTGACATTAACACTGTACAGTATGTATATACTGTATGCATGCATGGTTATACAAGTTCTTATAATTTAATTGATAAGTAATTTTGATGATACTATATTATTGAATATGTTTACATCTTAATGATTAAAAGTGTAATGTAAAGCCATCAGTAACGATGAATGTTATAGTCGAAATTCCCACCCAAATTATTTGGAAGAATGAAACACTTACGTAACGATGGGCATGAATACCAAATAATTCATTATGTCCAAACAGAGGACATGTCACATCAATGGAATATATTTCTTAAGGGCAAACAACATCTGAAGCCTGTGAATCACACCGTCTTGCATAACTCCATCTGCCGGAGATGGCCAGGAATTCTTTGTAAGTGTCAAACTGCCCCCCACAACAGCATGGATCATCAAATTCTGACCTACATCCTTTGGAGGACAGACAGACAGACCAACGGGAGCAGAGACACATGACCAGATGGACACTAACGAGAGGTCCAGTAGAAAGAACCAGAACACCAAACGAGAGAGAAGCAGAGCTTTAACTGTTACATCAGAACATTGCTGACATTTTTCCCCACCTCGTCACAAAACCATGTTTAATCATATCAATCTACTGTGCCAGGTGAACAAGGTCAATAGACATGAAGGTTGTAATGGTGGCAATCAAATGGAGTTTCTGAGGACAGAACTGAAGGAGATACAGAGTTATCAGTTTTTCTTTGACTACCGTTTTAGCATCAACATTGTATAGATCATCAATGTATACTGTATAAATTTGTATTGTAAATAAAATAGACAGATTGACTGAATGTTCAGTTTTTCTCCCCCATATTTAACTGCAATAAGCTGTCTTCTTCTTTGGGTGTCAATTAATGCAGTGCAATACCTTCAGCACCTGTTTCCTGAAAAGGAGTCCTGTGAACAATTACATACATTTACATTTAGGACAAGACAAAGATTCTGATTCTGTCTTCCTTCAAAATCTCTTCCAAAGCTCTAACTTTGAATACTTTGATACTGTACATGAATCCTTTCTGATTTGCCCTGCATAACTCTCTCTCTTTGACTTGCTCGCTCATGTTTGCTCGCCCATGCAAAAGTAGCACCTCCGACATTTCCTCTGAACTGATACCACACCTATTAGCACATTCCTGAACACTCCCCACCAACACACACACAATATTTCTCCCTCTGTCTCCACATGGGCATGCACACACAAACCCTTTCTCTGCCTACAAAGAAGCAGGGTGGAATCCTATCTCTACAAAGAGCAACACAAACACAAAATTTATCAACCTTTCTTTCCAAAGCTCTGTTAGACATTCTGAATTGTCAAAAAAAAAACTTTACAAATTGTAAAACCTAAAAATTGTATTACCACCTAGCCTGTTGAATGTGCCCTTGCTAAAGCCTGTTGTTACCTACAATGGTGATACTGTAGGCTGCACAGTAGTAGTATTGTACCAGTGTGAAAAGTGCCCACATGCTTCGGCTGGCAGAGAAAATCTCTAGAATCACCACTGCTGTATTTGATTTCAAAAAGGATGGAACCAGAAAAAAAGAAAAGAAAGAAAAAGAACTCACCTTGGCCAGATACCAAAACCAGACACTATACCACACCAAAACACACACTATAGCAATGCAGAAAGAATGTTTGACAGTTGTGGAAAAAGTTCCATCAATAAAGGAGAATATGTGGAGGATATTCTATATTCTCTGTTGCTCCCAACTGTTACTGTCTCTGAGCATGGTTATGCTTTGTGGAGGATCACCTTTGTAAACACATACCATGCAGGTTCAGACTCTCTCCCCTAACCTAAAGATACAAGCACACACATTGTCTTTAGGGTACATGTTATCCTATTGGTTATCCAGATTATTTTCCTATTGAAAAACCAGGTGGAAACTGGCAGGCCTGTTTGTCCTCCAGGTCTCTGGACCACAGATCAGAACAGTCAAAAGCAGCCTGGCATCCAGATGACCAAGCAAAACCTGCTGACAGCCTGAGTGGACCAGTCAGAGGAACTATGGTGGAGAAGCTACTGTAAACACCACAACTGTAAACAACCATCCACAAAACCCTGCAGAGCTTCTGTCTGGTGGTAGGAACTAAGAACACAGGGAGAGCTGCCACTTTGGAATCTACAGGAAACACTTCACTGTGCCCAACCTGTTTACCCAAGTAGGTCACCTAGGTCACCAGAGAAAGAGCGAAAGAGACAAAGAAAAAGAAAAACAAACAAAGATTAGCGCATATTTCAATGACGCACCATCGCTTGACTGAGAGCGCCCTCTGTCCAGTGTTGCCAGGGGATGTTGGGGTGCGAGTTACTTTAACATGGCTGGCAGCTATGACAGCAGAGAAATACACTTTGTTATTTTGCTCCTGTCCAACAACAAAAACAGAGGTTACCAGAGTAATGGAAATTCACTTGATTTACCGCTGCAATACCTCTGCCGCTTTACTGCACAAAAACCCAGACTTGCTTTTCACAGTACTTCAGTCATGCAAACACCCGCTTATGGATGCAAAATAAGCTAAAACTACTGTCTGAGCAGAAAAGGCTTGGTATATTTTCTGTTATCTTCCAAAAATTAAAAAGTCTTGCTCCTTGTTCAGATGATTTACTCTGCCAATTGCAAAAGAGCTTTCAGTATTAATAAAATCATTTGATAGTCAGTCTGGAGAACAGCATACTTTTTGGAGAAGAATATTGTTCCTGTTTCATTTGATTACTCTTCCCCTTCTCTTCACTTCATATGATGTCTCTCATCTCCAGATCCAAGTATCAGGTGATCCAAGTGTTGCATGCATGTTTGAATTTTTACAGGATTTCAAGATTATTCACATCTACAGTTGCAAGAAGTTGTCAGTTTAACGTTGGACCTGATCAAACTTCTAACATTTTCATATATTCATCCTCACAGTTTGGAACTAGTATTGTTCAAGGGACTCCACTGTGTCATCCTTGACTGTTCCTGCTCCATCATCTATCATTATTGACCTGAACTTCCCTTGCAAGCGCCCATCTCCTACTGTTGCTTGTACCCCTCCCTCCTGCTTGCCTCCGTCTGTCAACACATCCATTATTTATGATTATTCCACTGCTCTTTATGTAATAACAGCATGAGTGGAATCATTTTGGTGGGCTACTTGACAGGCATCTGGTGCTGCGTGAGGTCACTGTGTTGTTAAACAGCCTTCCCAAGAACTCACGGTTGCATAACCCATCCAGCAAAGCAGACAAGTTCAGAAAACAGCCTTTCCATCAATACTCTATTAGGCACGACTGCTGGACACACTGTTATTTGCAAGACAAGAGTCCATTTGTGATTTTTTTCATTATAAACGGTGACTGATGGAAAGAGAAGTAAATATAAATGGATGAGTGCAGACTGGAAATACGAAGACGGACTGCTTACCTCTGGGTTTTAATTGGATGAACTTACTTGTGTAATTATAAGGCTTCAGAGTGCTTTAATAGGAAGACATCTTCATTTCCTCCTGTAGGCTGAGGCCTGGCCCTGGCACTCCTCCAACTACCAACATCACTTCATCCTCTGTCATCAAGAAAACACAAATATACTGTATATTAAATGAACTTTCACATGAATCGCATAATGGTCTACGATTGTTTTAGGGGTAAACCAGAAATCATTATTAAGAAAATATAAAAGTGCCAACATGTCTCTGAAACAGTTTCTCAATAGAGGGGAGTCATGTGGCTGAGCGGTGTGGGAGTCGGGCTAGAAATCAGAAGGTACCTGGTTCAAACCCTGGCTGGGCCAACATGACATTGTGTCCTTGGGCAAGCCACTTCACCCTACTTGCCTCAGGGGGAATGTCCCTGTACTTGCTGTAAGTCGCTCTGAATAAGCCTCTGTTAAATGTAATGTAAACGTAATTGTATACTTATTTCCCTTTGTGATGCTCAAAGGAATGTCCTTCCCCAGGAGAGAGAACCCACATCATGTGCAGAGGGTGGGTCCAACACATCAAGGCCCAGCAGCAAATTGCAGCAAATTGTTTACAGCTCCAAAACGGTGCAGTCTCACGATAATGGCATCCTTTGGCCAGATGACAGAACAGAGAAAGAGCTCGGCTTGAACGCTGCCGTTTTCTTTCCACCCCCTTCAAGGCAGGGATGTGTTCTGGCTTTGTGTCCTTGTGGTTCGTGGCATACCCCTTCCTGAGATAACATCATGTTTGGATGTTCTAAATTTAGTCTGTGTGATAGCCCGATAGATAAGGTCAAAGCCCAAATTACTGACATCAGAATGAGATGGGGCCAGCGATGGTTTACCTTCAAGAAGAGAGATAGCTACTGCGGATAAGTCATGGCTGTTTCCATAATTTGTTTACTAATGCTGGTTCTAGTGTAGCAGAGATAAAATAGTTCTGCATAATGAAAATGAATATTTACATTTACATTTAATCATTTAGCATATGCTCTTATCCAGAGCGACTTACAGCAATTACAGGGGCATTCCCCCTGAGAAGTATAGTGCCCTGGGACTAAAGGTCATGTCGCCACAGCCAGGATTCGAACTGGAGACCTTCTGATTACTAGCCTAACATCCTAACCGACTGCACCAAATGACCCCTATTTGACAAAATGTGTTTTGATGTGCACTGGCATTGTACTCAATGCTTGTTGGGGAATAGTATTTAAATGTAGTTCTTTGAACACTGTTCTCATTCCATTTCTTCATGTTCGAAGATAAGATTGGTGGGTAGAGATTAATACTACTGGAGGACAACAACCGCAACCATCTTATATCCTCACCTGATCTTGTGAGTAAATAAAGTTAATTCTGATTATGTCACAGAATCATTCACAAATAATTTCACATTTGCAAAGCATCATTGACTCTTTGGGCCTTTAACTAATCTGTGTTCAACAGAGCACTTCCCTATGAACCAGAATACATAGTACATACAAAATAGGGCTAGAAATATTTTTGCAAATAATTCTGTTCATTGTTAGTGAGCATAATTTGATGTTCAAAGAATAGTGATGGTATTTTGCAAACTGAGAGTCACTGTGTGGCTTGGGAGTGAATCACTTGATCCAGCTTTGGCCTTTAATTGATTAATTGAACAAGTTAGCGAAGGGGGTGCCTTTTGGTGGCAGCCGTGCATCGGGTGGCACAATACCTGTGCCTTGAAAAATGACAGTAAGTGGGTATGAGCTAGCTGGCATGTGATTATGTACCATATTGCTTACCAGGCGAAGCCTCTGTACTGTTTTGCTGCTGGCTTCAGGTCTGACCACAGGTCTGGAACTTCTAGAATAAACTACCGCTGTGTGGGAGTGCTAGTCTAGAACGATGGGGGTCCACGTCCGTTCTACGCCTACAGACATAGCGCAGCACTATTCGCTGAAACTACCAAACATACATTGACATCACGGCCTAAAAGCGGAGCTTTTCGACTAGATCAGGGGTGTCCAATCCTGGTCCTCGAGGGCCGCTGTCCTGAAGGTTTTAGATCAGTGGTCCCCAACCCTGGTCCTCAGGACCCACTGTCCTGCATGTTTTGGATGTTTCCCCCTTCCCACACACCTGATTCTAATGCATGGTCGTTTACCAGGATTCTTCAGAGCTACATAACGACCCATGCATTAGAATCAGGTGTGTTGGAGCAGGGAAACATCTAAAACATGCAGGACAGTGGGCCTTGAGGACCAGGGTTGGGGACCACTGTTTTAGATGTTTCCCTGCTCCAACACACCTGATTCTAATGAAGGGTCGTTGTTAAGCTCTTTGGAGGTGTGCTGGAGCAGGGAAACATCTAAAACCTTCAGGACAGCGGCCCTCGAGGACCAGGATTGGACACCCCTGGACTAGATGTTGTCCCTCTGGCCATGTGGCGCAAACTATCTGCACTTCTGCCGCGAGTTTTTTTGCGCGTGGAACAAGTGAACAAACCAGACCAGACCTCAGGTTAATGAGCGCAGGTGTGTGAAGCCTGCTGACGTTTGTCTTGACAGGATATCTACGTACTTTTCGCCAGTCCTCAGTCATTTCCATTGATTTTTTCCATTGAAAAGTATCAAAGTTTTTCACAACTTCTTATTTTTAAAACAAGGCAGAAACAACGTTTTCAGTGTCAAAAACACTGTGTTTCTGTTAGCATCAAGGAAAGGTTGAAACACAATAGGTTGCCTACATAGCTTCAATACTTAGCCCCAACATGTTTTATCAACAACGGTAAATTTATTCGTGGAAGAGCACACAATTCAGAAGAAAGTTTTGTTTTATACTGTCTGTAGGCTGAACTGGCATCGCCATTGGGCACCTAAATTAAATCAACAAGTTTACGCCCTCTAGTGGTACAAAAAGCAGTTTTTCTTGTAAGTACTCCAGTCTAAACAAATTCAGAGACAATGCGCCATCCCTCATTAAGGTTCACCAGAGGGAAGACTCATGTGAAAAACAAAGAGAAACTTTTGCATGCACTTTTCAGTCATTATACTTTATAAATCAATGCAGGGTTGCAGTATAGCCCTTATCATTACTTGTTTATTATACATGTGGTCAGCCAAGGTGTTATTGCATTTTCTTGCAAGTCTGCAAGCTGCTGTCACACCTAGCTGGCTGTACACAAGCATGTGCTGTTCTGTAAGTTGGTGTTATGGCTACAACAGAGGAATCAAATAAAGAGGGTGTACATTTGCCACTTACTTGTTATTATGTCAACAAATGTAACTATTTTGACCTATTCCCCTGCCCCATTTAGCAGACCATCTTCCTACAGTGGTGTGCCTGTACATGGAGAGGTTTAAACATAAGGACACTCGATCTTCAATCAAATGCTCTTTGAGCTTCAACCCCAGACAAATGAATAAGAAGAACATCAACCATAAAACCACCAGCTGTGAATTTCAATCACTTTATTTAATAGCCTCCAGAACGGACTTTATTTTCACATTCATCATACGGTACGTATTATCAATCTTTTTCAATGATGGAACAAAACATGTAGTCCAACACTGAAGTCTCCCACCGCCCCTTTGCCCCAACAAAATAAGGGGGGGTTTGTTTACGGAAACAATAATAGTGTTCTTTCTCAAGTCCATTCTGAACGTTTGTCTGGTGGGTGAGGGGTGGGGTCTGTGAAATGGTGGGAGGGCCTGCCCTGATGAACTGCCCATTCATCTGCTTTTGTGGTGGTTGTGGTGGTGCAGGTACATGTGTGTTGGGGACGAGGTTTCGGATGAGGGTTGGTCCTAGGCTTCGTCATCCGACGTGTCGCTGCTGCTGGTCTCCGTCTCCTCTGTGGTGTTGGGGACAGTTTTGAAGTTGGTGGTCCTCCAAGCAGTCATTGGGTCAGAGGGAGGGCTGTTCTTCAAGAGGCCGTTCTTCCTCAGGCCGTTCTTCTGTAGCTGTGGCCAACAGACAGATCAGGTTATACAGTCTGGGGCTGAGCAGCTAGAGTCAGTATCATGTCATGTGTGAAGGGAGTTTTTACCTGTTCGCTGATAGCCTGAAACTCCCTCATCTCATCCTCAGTTAAAGGAGCACACGTGTCATCATTCTCCTCCTGCCAGCCCATCTCCTTCAGTAACCTGAGACATTATACAGAACACTTGAATACATGTTGACAGATTAAGCATTTACAGCAGGGGTGTCAAACTCATGCCATCGCGGGCCAAGAGGGTGCAGGTTTTCGCGTCAACAGGGCCCTACACCCCTACAGCTGATTTCACTAACGCGTTTCTCCACTTAGTGAAATCAAACTCGTTATTGATATCAGCTGGTGTAGGGGCTTGGTTGACGCGAAAACCTGCACCCTCTTGGCCCGCGATGGCACGAGTTTGACACCCCTGGTTTACAGCCTCATCATCAGCCATTTACAGCACAACTGTAACGACCACTAGTGACTGTTTCACATCAATAGTATCGTTCCATTTCCTCTCTCGTCATACTCTTGCCTTTGTTGTAAGCTGACCTCAAGTAGCAAGGTCTTAATTACAATTCTTGTAATGCATGATAACACCAATCCAGCTGTTTTACATGTCTCAAAAGCAAACGCAGCAGTTGAGGTTTGGTTAGAATATTCATAACTGCAGCGTCCCTTCCTGACCTCCTCCATGCAGTCTTGGATCGACTGGTAATGAGCAGGTACATGAGTTCTTCTACCTAAAGTGTAGGGCTGTAGGCACAGCAGCGTGTACCTGTGCTCTGCCTCCAGGGAGCTGGACAGCACCTCCTGCTGGGGAAAGGTGGAGGAACACAGCACGTGCTGCCTCATACTCATGGTGCTGGGCTTGCTGTTGCCATTCTCTAGTGAGCTACTTCCAGTGCTGCGCTCATAGCCATTCAGGTTCTCGTCCCCACCGCCCAGGTTGTTATTGTGGAGATGAAAACTATCCTCGTCCTGATTGGTCAGTAGACGATCAAAAGGGAAAGAAATTGGCACATCAAATATATTGCACAAACCTTTAGACGGAAATTAATTTCAGGCTTTCAGACTGACTGATGGGACACTTTGATCTGTCAGCCTTTGTACCATCAAATGAGTTACCTCGCATGAGCACACTATTACATTTGACACAAATGATGTATTGACCTCGCAGTGTAGGTGAAGTTTCTCTTCTCCCACCATGTCCTGTTTGAGGGCTTTGAGGAAGTGGCTTTTCTTGTCGGAGCGCATGCGGGTTAGACGCATCATCAGCCGGGGCTGGCTGCCCTGCTCAACAGGGGAGGACGAGTTGGAGCGACTCACCTGGGGGGGAGGACATGAAAATGTCAAGCAAACCTGAAGTCTGGATCTAAACTGAAACACAGAGGTATTTTTGTGGCAGTAACCCTTGAGGGCAAAAAAGTAGTTCACACGCACACACAGAGTTCCCTATCCTAACCAAGATCAGTAACTGAGATTGGATGCAGAAGACTGGTCATTCATTTCTGGAACCCAGATTGAATGTTTCACCTTGACTGGAAGACTGACTGATTTCGGTATGGGACCCTTGCTAACAGATGGACCAGTGCCATTGCGAGATGGGCCCTGTTGCTGGACTGGGCTGGTGCTGGACAGTGCCGGCAAAGATTCTTCCCGTGAGATGCGTCGGATCACCATCATCTTCGAACCTCTCGACTGGGGGTTGGGAGGATGTTCTAAAACAGCAGATAGAAAATTGAAGATTTTATTTCAACTAGTATTTTGACTTAATGCTTACTGTAAAATATTGACAGAGTACACAGCATCCACATAGAACTATTCGAAGGTTTCTAACCCCATACGCCTGCAGCTTTGTTACGGTTGACTTCTCGTTCTGCATCAGGATTCAGAGAAGGCTGCAAAAAGGGACACAAATAATATTCATTTAAAATTCCAAGTAACATGACATCGATACGTCTCCGCTCTTACTGGTGCGCAGCGGTTTGAGAACACAGAAAATACACCAACAGCTATAACAAAGCACTTACAAAATCTTCTGCCGCAAACTTCTTGCGTTTATCCCCCTTCTCCCTGTTATCATGCTCCTGCAGGCCTTTGATCTTAGAGGTGCACGAAGGGCCAACATTGCTGCTGCTGCTGCTGCTGTACTGGAGAGGGGCCCGAGGGCTGGGGCCCTCACCTGTGCCATTATGGACCTTCCATCCATTCCTCTCAATCCTGGAGTAGCCTCCTATGGAACATGCACAGAGTGAGTGAATAACACAGCAGTATGGTACAGACATACACTAGAATTATACATATGAAAACAACTTGCTGATGCTTTTCGTGGCACATTGAGGATAGTGAGCAGCCTCTAACCAAAGCTACCAACACACAAGCAACATTTAACAGCACTCTGCTATTACACCCTTACAACCTGATAGCTATCGGTTTAACATGCATCAAACTTCATCAACTCACCACTGGGTAGTTTACTTGGGATTCGGCCATTGACAGACTCGGAGCCATCTGAGGAGTTGGGACATCTGCGACTCACATTGCCTTGGTTGTCGAGACGGTCAGGGGCAGATTCGTAGCTGTGAGAGGGCTAACACACGACGATGAAACCATATACACAAGTTTAGTACACAGGGATAAGCATACAATGGACACACACAGGCATGCCTCCTCAGTGTGTTCCTATACCTTGGCTGGTGATGGTGCTGTGGGAAAGTTAAGCCAGGCTGGAGTGAAGTCATGCTGCGCCATTTAGGTTTGCGTCTCCAATAGGTTAGGCACGACATCAACACCTCATCATCTCACTGGCCCCTGAAAGACAGTGGAAACAGAGAGGTTAGATACCAGCACATTATGCACTCAGGGTGTTCTTGTACACAGTTGCTTTTCTTGCATAGGGCAAAGACAGCCTGGGCATTTGTCCACTGGAATGTCCTCCTGTCCACAATGTCTCCTTATACTGCACACATACAGGATATGCAGCTACATGCACACAGGACTGTGTCATAAGAACTTTATACAAACCAGCTACGGAGGAGCGAGAGAGGCGTCTGCTGCAGCAGTTCTGTAGTCCCACAGGTGTCAGTCTTCTACTGTTGGGTTTCTTCTCAATATGGATTGATGTCCAGTTAATCTGCTGCCCACATGAGGCTCGCAGATAGGATATTCCTCTAAATGTTTCCAGGTGTGTTTACAATCAGCTATCCATATCAGTCATGCAATTTCAGTCGACGATGATTCCTTTTAAGGGAAGGAGAACATTTCCTGTGGCCCTCTCTTGAGATGTTACGAAAGCGTCATTTGGGTGTTTCTAGCTATGTTATTACTTAAAACTGATGAGATGTGGTATATCAATTAACATAGAACTACTCAAATAAGGGTCACATGTTGCCACTATTGACTTCACTTCATGATTAACAGATGGTGCGTGACAAAATGTTAGCAAATCAATGGAAGACTTGTGAAGTAGTGGGTGAAAGATCTTTTCAATGCATGCCTTTGCTTATGTCTGCTCAACTTCCCATTGAAACTTCAGACACTTCAGAAACTTGCTAACTAGCTACACTACTTAATATCCAAGGGATCATTCGACGGGTTGGTTTCAGCAGCTTCTCAGCCCATCCATAACTGTTGAGGAACTGGAGAATCAATCATACAGACGAGTGAGATGGTCCATGTAGCTACAGTGGCCACCTTGATCTAAAATGAGAAAATAAAACTGTTGTTGATGTTTGCATATTATTACTGTAGCCAAGCAGCCAAACTAGACGACTAAACGTACAGCAGCCTTGGCAAATTCACCATGAAATCATACGGGCCTGTGTTAGTACTTTAGCTAACCATGCCTCAAGGAACAACATGACAGCTTGTAGTTTGTTAGCAACCAAAGCTAGAACAGTTAGCCTAGCTAGCTCGTTAATACCATAGTAAATGTGTTAGCATTAGCATAATGTGTCCTGTAGCTACCCAACTCTACTGCAAACTACAACCCGGGTGGTTAGAGCTAGCTATCTGGCTCTATATTGTTTGAGCTACAAGCATTACAGTCATTTTACAACGGCCCTTCTAACGTACTATCGTAACTACAGTTACAGTTGCAGAGCTTAATCATCTCTGTTCTGATGAGCGTTAGCTTAGCTACACTTCAATTCGTGCTAAGCTAATAAACAAGCCTGATCTGTGTTGTTCGTTACCTTGCTGAATCTCAAAGCCCCATTCGAAAGTTGTCAGTTCATCCTTTCATTTTTTAGGGACCTGACTTTTACGTCGAAAACATAACCAGGTAGTTAGCAGTATATGTATCCACAACAAATATTTTTCAGAAGTTGCTCAAATGTTTGCAAAATACTCCTTTATCTTTAAAAAATTTGCCGCTTTTGACAAACTCCTTCCCAAAATGGCGCAACCGCAATGCTTCACTAGAAGGAGGATCTCGTTCGTCGACCCCGCTGAGCTCCGGAGTGAAGTCGCCCTCTAGCGGCTGTTGTCAGGTCACTTTTAGATAGTTAGCAGGTGTGATGACACACATAACAAGCACTTTTATTAATACATCCATGAAGCAGCCGTAACTGACTGCATTGCAAGGGTATTCACTCACCAAAGGCCCAACCACTTACACTTTGTTCTGTATTAGTCTACATATATTTAGAGTAGACACATCCAAATATCTACACTGTATACATTTACATGTGCACAGCTTAATGCAGCTAAGTGCAAGGAGCTGGTCATCGACCTGAGAAGGACCAGGACAACAGTGACCCCTGTCCACATTCAGGAGGTCAGTGTGGACACCGTGGAGGATTACAAGTACCTTGGTGTTCACTTGGACAACAAACTGGACTGGGCAAAGAACACTCAAGCCGTCTACAAGAAGGGCCAAAGCCACCTCTACTTTCTGAGGAGGCTGAGGTCCTTCGATGTCTGCCGTACAATGCTAAGGATGTTCTACGAGTCTGTGGTAGCCAGTGCTATCCTCTATGCTGTTGCCTGCTGGGGCAGCAGGCTGAGGGCAGCAGATGCCAACAGGCTCAACAAACTTATCCGGAAGGCCGGTGACATTGTGGGGGTGGAGCTGGACTCCCTGGCAGTGGTGTCGGAGAGGAGGATGCTGGCCAAACTCAACGCCATCCTGGACAGTACCTCCCACCCACTCCACAATGTGCTGGTCGGACAAAGGAGTACTTTCAGCGGGAGACTCATCCTCCCGAAATGCACCACGGAGCGCCACAGGAAGTCATTCCTGCCTGTGGCCATCAAACTTTACAATTCTCACACCAGTAGTTTGTAAGCCAACTGTATATCCTGTGAAATAGCATAACATCCAGGGATATAACAATGGACATTAGGCAATAGTCTGACACAACTTCTGTAACATAACTACATATTTGGCAATATTCTGGTACAACTGTATATAACCATGTATATTCTGCTAATAACCTGCAAATCCTGTATATCCTGTATATGCTGCAAATAACTGTAAATCCGGGGGGATCACTAGACGGTCAGCACCAGGGTCTTGAATCTGATACCGGCCATGATGGGAAGCCAGTGGAGGGCGATGAGGAGCTGCTGTCTTTCTCTCTCCCGATCCAGCACCCTACTGTGTTTTAAAAGTTATTAACATTGAACAGGTAGCATAAGCGGAATATACATAGTATGTACAAGGTATTAAAAGTCATTTGTGATGCACCACAGCCCCTACACAGTCAGATTTGCTAGGCTGGCACCCAGGTTGCCATCTGGTTTCACCTTGAGAGGAACCACCTCAGGGCAGGATAAACCTAATCCTCTTCTTTGGCCTGCCGACTTGGTCCACTGATGAACTGTAGTCCTTGGGAGCAGCCCGCAGACAGCTTTTCAGCAGCACCACAGGAGATGGGCAGGGAGGGTCTGGTTCCAGGTAACCAACCACTTCAGGCTGGTTAAATCGAACCCTCTTTCTTGGCCTGAGGACCCGGCGCAGAACAGACCTTAAACAGCTTTTCAGCTGCATCGGGCAGGGAGGGTCAGGCTGGTTAAGACCTTCCCTCTTTCTTTTCCTAGAGACAACGTTTGGTTCTTCCATGTTCTTGCTCATGATTTCGTTTGGACGTGGAAGGTGAGATCTGGTTCTGCCTACAAATATTACATAACAACCGGTGACAAATAGCGTCTCCACTTTGTGAAGGCCACTGGAGATTTTACCAGCAGAGAATGTCACGTCTGTGTTAAATTAGTGATATCTTATTCGTCTCTTGTTATTGGAACTAGTTTTTCATCCAACAATGTTTTCTGTACACAAACACAAAAAGTAGAAGGTTGAGGTGTTTAATTTCTCTGCCATCCATCTGATCGACGACCCACATGGTATTAAGCACAACTCTCTCTCTCTCTCTCTCTCTCTTGCAAGTCGCTTTGGATAAAAGCGTCTGCTAAATTAATAAATGTAAATGTAACTCTGGTACATGCTTGAAATTAAGCGTATCCGTTGCAGTTTCTCTTACAGTGGATTTTTGTCATACACAGATTTTGTTGAGAAGCTGTTTAAAGCAGTTAGAGGACTCCAAAGAGCGTTTTGAGGTGAAGATCATGATGATGGACCTGACCTGATTTACACTTTATCATTTGATGAATTGCACTACTGTGTACATAACACCGCCCCCCGCCCCCAGCTATCTAATCTATTAGCCACTTTATATTTTATCATATCTTTATCTTATTTAAGTTGTTATGTAAGATGTTCTTTCTTTGCTCCATCCTGGCACAGTAAATTACGTGTTTGTGTGACTTGTATGGCGAATAAAACGAATTCTGCTTCGGATCTCTCGACTCGTCGGTATTCTTGAGGTAAGGGCAGGTCTGCAACAAGTGCATCAGAAAAGTCCAGGCGTTGGATCTTGACAGTGGTGTCTCAGGGTTACCCGTTTGTCCGTGTACGCGTGTCTATGTAGCCTATGGAATGGAGAAAATAACTAGATATGATCAGTAAATCTAATTACTAAACACATTTTTACCGCGATAGGTTTAAAGTTTTGTAGCCAATGGGAAGCAAGGGAAATAAATCCTTGCCCCTGATTGGCTGCATCTTTCATCCGGGTCTCCAGCGAAGCTCATCTGCTGTTTTAAAGGTACCAATATGGCGGAGGTGAGTAGGAAATCGGAAAAGGAGCGTCGTAATATAAATGCATATCTTTATTAGTATAGGGAGTTAACTGCACTAGGCTGCTATCGATTGTGTTTTTAAGACTTTGATTTCAATTTGAGTGTTTTTTTTTATTTTAAAAAATTACATTAGACGTCAAAAAAATTATTTGAAAATAGCGGCGCCCCCTGTTCCAGATTTTTAGGCCCCGGCGTTTGCATAAACAAACTGCTAGCTTGCTGCTCGCGTAGTGGCCAGTTTAGCCGCTCTCTATCGAGATTATTCATTATATATTGTAGCTTTTGAATATTCACACACTTTTTATGCGACGTTTCAAAGACGATTTATACTGCTGGCAAATGTAAGATTTACAGACGATTGGTAACATAGGTAGTGTTAGCTAGCCAACTTGTTCCTCCGTAGCTAAAATGGCTTGAAATAATTTCGAGCCAACGGGTGATTCAGCTGTTCACAAATAACCATATCAGCGAAAAATAGTGACACACTATGATGCATTCACCGAGTTTCCCGAAAAGCAATATGAAATAAAATGGTGTAGTCTACAGTTAGATTTTTTTCAAAGTCGTGCAGCATTTGCTCATTGTAATCTAAACCTCTTTTACTTTGCAGGCTTCCTTTGGAAGTACGAGCCCAGGTTGGTTATTGTATAATTGCTTTTTACATAAGAAGATAACATTGCTGCTGTTGCATGTTGTAATAACAACCCCAAACCTCATGTCTTTACTATGTGTTTAGCTTTATGGAAATGGGAATTTTGTACAGATTTCTCCATGTTACAATGAATTGATCAAGCCTACTGTTTGCTGAATTTTCTAGTTGGCTCTCTGTCTTCGGAAGACCATGACTTTGATCCAACAGCAGAGATGTTGGTCCATGACTATGATGATGAAAGAACACTGGAAGAGGAGGAGATGCAAGATGAAGGAGCCAGTGTCAGTGCAGAAATAGATGATTTAGAAAAGGTAGGATGGTATTTGAAAACCAAGGCTTTGGTGTCTAAATAAATAGTTGATGAACTTTCATTTGCTGCAGGTAGACTAAATGTACTTCTGTGTTTATTTGTATATATGTACATGATTATTTTTTGAAAACACCAGTAAGAAGTTATGGCTAATTGATCTCAATTAATTAATTAATTGACTTGAGTGGCTAACTGGGAACACAAAACTCTTTTCTAGAAAAATAGTTTTTCTGACTTTAATTGTGGAAGCTCATTTGAACCTTGAACATTCTTGCTAGGAGGGAAACATGCCACTAGAGGAGCTGTTGACTATGTACAGATATGAAGCGTCCTTCAGCCTGGCTGGAGGCTCCAGTGCTGACAGCTCTTCTGCTGAACTAACTGACGAGCTACCCGACATGACCTTGGATAAAGTGAGTCAAGGAACTAGTTTCCAGGATTCACAAAAATTAATATTTTATTTTTCCAGTTGATGTCATTCAAACATTTATTTGATCTCTTTTCTTTTTCTCCAGGAGGAAATAGCAAAAGATCTCCTGTCGGGCGATGATGAAGAAACCCAGTCGTCAGCAGATGACCTCACACCTTCGGTCACGTCTCATGAAACCAGTGAATTCTTCCCTCGAACACTGCGCTGTAAGTTGCTTTTCATCAGATGCCAGATCATATCTAACATGCTAACTGTATTTCGTTACCCTGTACTTGTACCTGTTTAATGACATTAAAGTTGAATCTAATCTAATATGTTGAAATGACACATACTGCTAGTGTCCCTCCACCCTGTTCCCAAACTGAAGTCACTTATTTGTTTCCAGCTAATGCTATATATGATGGGGACAAGGAATCAGAGGGAGAGGAAGATAGCGTGTGTCCAGACGATTCCAGAAAGGTGCTTTTGGTTGATGATGGAATGGAAATATTATTGATCAGATGAAGCTGAGTCAATTTACTAAACTTTTTTATTATTTTTTCTTCAGGAAATAATGGTTGGATCCCAGTATCAAGCTGAAATCCCCACACTTGTCTGCAACTGTGACGATGAAGAAAAGGGTTAGTGAAGACTTTTGTTCATGCCAAGTATATCGTCTTTTTTTAAACATCTGTTGTTCAGAGGTCCCATGTTGCTTTCTGAAGTTCAGCCAACAGAAGCTAATGTCAAGGTCTTGTCTCTTCCAGTGTACGAGAACGAAGACCAGTTGCTATGGCAGCCCGACACCCTGTCAGAGCAGAAAGTCAAAGACTACCTGCGTGACAGTGCCGCCTCATTGGTGGATGGGAAGCTGGCAACAGTGCCCCAGGGTTGTCTTGTTCAAGACAATGAGCAGGTAAATGCGTCTGGACGTTTGCACACCTATACACTGATAGAGACCACCCTGAAACATGACTAATACATGTGCTCATTCTCAAGGCCTTGTATGAGCTGGTGAAGTGCAACTATAATGTCCAAGATGCTCTGGAGCGATACCACAGGAGTGGCAAGACATTGAAAGGTAAATTGAAAGCAGATGTTGACCAGGTTATGTAGGAGGAGTTGGTTGGGTTTTTACATTTTCATCTTCTGCCATTGCAGGACAAATGTCCCCGTGGTCCGAGGAAGAGTGCAGAAACTTTGAACATGCGCTGCTGCTGTACGAGAAAAACTTCCACCTCATACAGAAGCACAAGGTGAAGAACTCGAAATCAGTCGTTGTCAAATCACGTTTGTGTACGGGAACAGTGTCTGATGGTGTTTGGAAGGAAACATCCAGTTTTTTTGCCATCCTGACCTGTTGCTTTTCCACTCCAGGTGAAAACAAGGACGGTGGCTGAGTGCGTGGCCTTCTACTACATGTGGAAGAAGTCGGAGCGCTTTGATTTCTTCGTCCAGCAAAACCGCTTTGGAAAGAAGAAGTACAGCAGCTACCCTGGTGTAACGTGAGTGATCATGTGACATCCACCGCCACTATCCCACAGTTCTGCTCTTTTTAAGAACCAACTTTTTGAAGAAGCATCTCCTAAAGTTTTTGCGTCAAATGTAGGATTTGTTGGCGTGAATATTGCGTATCTCACAGACTCCACACGTATCAACAAGGCCGTATTTTCTAATCTTTGAAGTATGTTGCTAGTAACTGTGTCCCCCTGTGCACCTGTGTGTCATGATGCAGGGACCTTATGGACCGGCTGGTGGATGAGGCAGAGGGCTTGGTGGACGGTTCAGCTTCTGTGTGCTCCGGCAGCAGTGGAGGCGGTGGGATGGAGCCCACAGCTGAACAGCAGCTTAACCTTCTCAACTCCATCACTGCCAGCGACCTTTCTGGTGAGCCACTGGAAGGGCTTCGAGTTTGCAAGCATTATATACTATGGTCTTTTGAATGAATCCAGAGAAAAATATTTTAAAAATGTAACGTTTATTTATTTATTCTTTTCCCAGCATTGACCAGCAGCGTAGCATCGGTGTGCAACACAGCAGATGTAAACTGCCTGGAATCGTACAGTTTCCCCCAGCTAGAGGGCCTCCACCGGGCCTCCCTGAACCATAACGAGGCCCTGGGCTTCACCCCCAATGGACCTGTAGATCCTGACTGCCTCAACCTGCTTGGTGCTGGGTTCTACCACTCTGAGCTGGGACAGCTGGGTGCCTGTGCCACAGACTGCGAGCGGCCGCCCTCCAAGCGCCTCAAGCTGAGCTTGTCAGAGCCTTTCAGCCAGGCCGCTGTGGGGAGCTTGGGGCTTGATTACGAGGCTGCCACGCGCACACATCACATCACCAGCGCCAAAATGGCCGTGTCTGTGACAGACTTTGGGAGCCGGGCATCTGGCGAGCCAAACAGCTACATGGGAGTTCACTCACACACTCACACAATGCACCAACAGCACACGGCGCTACAATCTGAGTGAAGTGGGACACTCCCACAGACTGTACATATTCATTAGAGAATCTATTTGCTGTTCTAAATATGTGTGTGCGTGTGTATATGTGCGCACAGACACAACCTTTTTTACTATGACATCAGTGATGTCATCTTGTACAGGACTAAAGGAACTAGAGGAACAAAATCTTGAATTCTCAAGAGTTGAAGCCATTTATTTTTCAGTCCTAAGCTCTGTGAAAGGTTTTCCACACCACCACCACACACGGTTTGTCGTGTCTTCATACTGTGGGACTGAATCCCCCCCCCCCCCCAACCACACTCACCTACCTGACCCTAGATGTAGCATTTTTATAAAGGGTCTTAGGTTTTTGTATATTTTAAACAGATGCTCTTACCAAGTGCAAAACCAAGACAGACTGTAAATTTGGGACGCACTTCAAATTATATAATGGTGAGAAAGGAATTTATACCTCTAAAATTGGCAACATTCAAATAATTGGAAATAATCCAGTCCCCCCTCCCCTATGTTATACCATAATTATTTGTGGTGAATTCAACTATGTCTAGATAAACTGTATCACAAAACTTAACAAATGACGGTAAAAATGAACAATGTATTTAGCTGATGGAAAAAGTTAGCTAAATGGGGGGGGGGGCACTATTATTTGGCACGGTGTTGGTATCTAATACAAAAAGCATTGGACTGCAACTTAGTCACTGACATTGTATACTATTTCCCGATTTATACCTCTGAAAATGCTTTGCAGGCAGAAAAAGGCACATTTGAGCAATTGTGTTAGAAAGCACCAGGGTAGTATTGTTTGCTATTATTGCTATTTAAAGCTTAGTTGCGCATGTATATCCCCACAAGTTGTACTGTAAGGTAAAGTTAATGGTTGGAGTCTGAACGCCAACCATTCCTAATAAATTATGCAAATGCTTGGGGTTTAGATTGCTGCTGCGTATGCCACTACTCTGCCCCATCTTTGTCTGTATTCTGTAGGCCAGTGCAAACATTTTTTTTGTCTATGCATTGGAAATGAACGAGGTTGAACTGGAGGTAACTTTTGGTAGGATGTTGATGAAAGTTTGAGAACTTAGTGTAATAGAGTTTGGACATGAGTATGGTTAACAATTTTATTCTGACATCAGATTATTTTGTCCTTGCCTTTATCACAATGTTTAAACTTTCATATTGACTTTTAACCCTCACTACAGATCGGGTTTTTCATTGTTCTAAGCTCATGAAGGTGCAATTTCTTCCATACATTTACTCCCCTGCTCCCACACCCACCCAACCCCATGTCTTAATCAACAAGATGTTTGATATTTCTGCCCTGTCAGTGAAGTATGATGCTGTATTGCTACCCTTGGTTATGGCAATAATGTGTGTAAATATGTACAGAGATACAAGTTAACCCTCCTCTTTGTGGAAGTGGAACACTCAAGTCTAGTCTTAAAGCAAAAGCCACAGAAAACCCAGACAAAACAGATATGAGACTTTTGGGGATTATTTTTTGTTACTTTTTTTTGCATTAATGGAAAACATATAATTTATTATTTATTCATCTGATTAGCATTGATAATGTACTTGCGTTGTACAGTGCCCAATACTGGACTCAGGACAAGACAGTACACTGTTTGAAATAGTGAAACAGATTTGGTAGTGAGAAATATGTACAGTATGCAGTATTAAAATTGTACCAGAGAATTTAGTCCACGAGTGTTCATGGGAAGATGTTCAGAATGTGAATGCCATTGCATTTCTGGATGTAGAATAAACCTACTGGAAGAATTTGCTTGCAGCACTAGCTGCATAAATATAATTCCAGTTTTTTTAATTCTATATTATAGCAATCCAGTGATGTTTATATGCAAAGGAAACAAGTTAAACAGGACATGGTTTAAGAGTGGTGTTTTACCAACCCTAATGGAGTCTTAACTTTCCATTTGTTTGCAGTTGAGTTTTCCCCCCCATTATATATACATATAATACACACATACACACACTTGAAGAATGTTTATTGAGACCAGTGGTTTAGTCAAACTTAACATCATGCTATATTGGGCAATATAGTAATATGTGCAATTACTCATGTCCTTAAAGGAACGTAACACATTTTTACCCAGAGCTTTAGAAAATAAAAATACTGGTGCAGGAATGTTAATGTGTATCTAATGCTGTATTTTTAAATAGGTTCGGACGAAATAGTATCTAGTTATTACCATTTTCTTACAGGGGCTTACATGTAAACTTTGTATCCCCTCACTTTGTTAGGGAAAACATTTGGGTTTTAGAAAAAAAGTCTTGATTGTTTTTTGTAATAATTTACTTTCCATTTGAAATTGTTTCCATAGAGCAAGTTTTCACATTTTGGGATGTGATTTTGGGATTTGAAAACAATATAGGTTAAAAAAGACAATCAAGACATGATTGAATATCAGTTATTAAAAGTAAGATTTATTGTTTATAAAACTGTACATATGTTTGTTTCTTTCTGACTATTTTGTATTTTATGTTCCAGTCCAATACAGGTTGTACAGATGCAGAAATAAATGGAAATGTTCTTTTGAATATGGATGTGTCTCGTCTTTATTTAAGTGAGTAAAAGACCGACCCTATCTCAGTGTTGTCTTCAAGGGTCGACCCCTCAGTGCACGATGGTGAAGTAGTTGGAGAAGAGCTCCTCTCCAGGGTGGATGTTTTGGAGGGAGACGAGTACGACACATCGCAAAGGCCTTGAAGAAGGGAATAACAGAAGAGGTGACAGCTGCTGTGCTGTACACTGTGCTGCTGTACACTGTGCTGCTGTACACTGTGCTGCTGTACACTGCTGCTGTGCTGTACACTCTGCTGCTGTACACTGTGCTGCTGTACACTGTGCTGCTGTACACTGCTGCTGTGCTGTACACTGTGCTGCTGTACACTGCTGCTGTGCTGTACACCCTGCTGCTGTGCTGTATACTCTGCTGCTGTACACTGTGCTGCTGTACACTGTGCTGCTGTACACTGCTGCTGTGCTGTACACTGTGCTGCTGTACACTGCTGCTGTGCTGTACACTGTGCTGCTGTACACTGCTGCTGTGCTGTACACTGTGCTGCTGTACACTGCTGCTGTGCTGTACACTGTGCTGCTGTACACTGCTGCTGTGCTGTACACTGTGCTGCTGTACACTGCTGCTGTGCTGTACACTGTGCTGCTGTACACTGCTGCTGTGCTGTACACTGTGCTGCTGTACACTGCTGCTGTGCTGTACACTGTGCTGCTGTACACTGTGCTGCTGTACACTGTGCTGCTGTACACTGCTGCTGTACACTGTGCTGCTGTACACTGCTGCTGTGCTGTACACTCTGCTGCTGTACACTGTGCTGCTGTACACTCTGCTGCTGTGCTGTACACTCTGCTGCTGTACACTGCTGCTGTGCTGTACACTCTGCTGCTGTACACTGTGCTGCTGTGCTGTACACTCTGCTGCTGTACACTGTGCTGCTGTACACTGTGCTGCTGTACACTGCTGCTGTGCTGTACACTCTGCTGCTGTACACTGTGCTGCTGTACACTGTGCTGCTGTACACTGCTGCTGTGCTGTACACTGTGCTGCTGTACACTGCTGCTGTGCTGTACACCCTGCTGCTGTGCTGTATACTCTGCTGCTGTACACTGTGCTGCTGTACACTGCTGCTGTGCTGTACACTGTGCTGCTGTACACTGCTGCTGTGCTGTACACTGTGCTGCTGTACACTGTGCTGCTGTACACTGTGCTGCTGTACACTGCTGCTGTACACTGTGCTGCTGTACACTGCTGCTGTGCTGTACACTCTGCTGCTGTACACTGTGCTGCTGTACACTCTGCTGCTGTGCTGTACACTCTGCTGCTGTACACTGCTGCTGTGCTGTACACTCTGCTGCTGTACACTGTGCTGCTGTACACTCTGCTGCTGTACACTGTGCTGCTGTACACTGCTGCTGTACACTGTGCTGCTGTACACTGCTGCTGTGCTGTACACTGCTGCTGTACACTGTGCTGCTGTACACTGCTGCTGTACACTGCTGCTGTGCTGTACACTCTGCTGCTGTACACTGTGCTGCTGTACACTGCTGCTGTACACTGCTGCTGTACACTGTGCTGCTGTGCTGTACACTGTGCTGCTGTGCACTGCTGCACACTCTGCTGTGCTGTACACCCTGCTGCAGTGCTGTACACTGTGCTGCTGTGCTGTACAATCTGCTGTGCTGTACATGACACTGAAGGTGAGCAGGTAGAATTATGTCAGTCTGTCTTTTGAAGACATGTAAGGCAACTCAAAAACACAGTTAAACAAACCAAATAGCTTTGAATTGGTTTGATATATGTGTATATGTTTTCTGGTGCCAAAATAGTGATTTAGCATGATTACAATAATTGCTGAAATGGGGCCTGTTATAATAGTGATGGTGTTGTTTACATTGCATCAGTAAGGTATGTGACCCAACTTTGTAATCAGTTGAATGCCACTTTGGTGGTTGATAAACTTAAAAACCTAAAGTTTCTTCCCTGAGGAGCAAAAACTATACATTATTCAAAAAATGGTTGCCCCCCTGTGGATACACTACACTGTTTCCAAGTCAACTGAAAGATGAAGACATTGATTTGGGAAGTCTTGCCTCTGGCTATCATGAGTATAGTTCACGTTAGGTAGGTACTGGCGAAGCTCCACAGGAAATCCATCCGGCACGTCATACTCTTGATAGCACACGTTAGCAGTCCGCTCTGACGGGAGAGGAAATGACAACATTACACTGTGGGCCTCACACGTGACAGTATAGAATAGAAAACAGTAGGGCTCACATAACGGTGTTGCTGTGTCTGTAACACTGAGAATGCTGCAAGTGACCAGCGGAATGATTTAGTAACGTACCATTGGTGCAGTTATTGACGTACTGACCCACTGCAAGTGGATTTACTGGATTGGCTGTCAACCAGGTGGTGTCACTCAGCATTAAAGGACCCAGTCTGTCCCTTCCACTGCATGACCTGGCAAACACATTCCACAACCAACACTCACTAACAGTGCATGGATAATTGTGCAACAAAAACAGATATTCTTGAGAATCTAAAGGATTATATATCATAATTTACTTCACATACATGTACAGTGGACTCTGAAATTACTGGCAACCTTTGAGTAAAAAGTCATTTTTTTGTCATTCATTTTAAAAGTCACTTAGGCCTTTCATGCTTCATGTTTTTCAGGCTGATTAAAGTTTAGTTTTTTGCCCAAAAAATTCTCAAGGTGCTAAATGAATAAATGTCAATGTAAGGTGGGATTAATATTGCCATTGTTTAAGTAAGATGGGGGGTCTGTTATCATTTGTGGCTTTTCCTCTAAACAAGGTTTTGTGGATATTTCCACAAATGTAATATTGCTGCCTCAGCTTTTTATGTGCCATGAGTCATACAATATAGGCTACCGTATATTACATGTGGTTGAACATGGCACTGTTTGAAATCTCCCAAAATAACTAAATAGTTTAGCTATAGAATATAGTTCCTTAGGCATGTCTCACCTGTACACCATCTTTGAAATGCCTTTATCATTGCCGTCAATCAAAACACAGTCAATGCATCGAAACACAAAAGGGTTTCGGATGGACTGGAAAAAAATTGGATCGTAACTCTGGTAGACAGTACCTGCAAGAAGAACACAACATGGACTAAATAACTCAAACAGTACTTTACAGGTCCGTAATAGAAATGTCTTCTCTTAAATCCATTAAATGTCATTCTTATCATGACAGAAACTATATGTGTTTCCTTGCGTATGTATTCTGTGTTGTTACAGTCCTTTTTTGTGTGTCTGAATGTGCTGTCCTAATTTCTACCTGGATACATGGCAACTGTAACTCCTCTAGGCACCAATCCTTTGGTCACAAATACTCCGGTTCCACCAAATGGCAAGGTGCTGGGCTGCCGTTCAAGACAGAACCCCAGATTGTGGAACATCAAATCGAATCCTCTTTTGGGTCCATCTATTTCAACATACATAAATAATGGAAGTCACAAGCATGGTGTCATCTGCAAGGAAAATGCAAAAAAAACAAAAAAACTGGTACATTTGGAAGCATGTGAAGAAAAAAAACTGTTTAACCTGTTCCAGTGTTTTCTGCGGTTTCTTGTCCATGGTCTTGTTGTCCTTGGTAATGTGTTTGGGCTGAAGTGGGGAGCTGGCTCAGTATTTCTCCCTGGTTGACCAGGTCATTTCTGAACAGAGCCCTGAAGAATCTCAGAAGAGAATCCGTCACCTCCTCATCAGGAACCAGCTTGTCTTGGGAGAGCTTTGGGACTTGACGAAGAGTTCTGAGAAAAGGCAGCAGAACATCTGTATATGGTTCAACATATTTTCTGCATATTGTGCATCATGGTCTGCATATGGTTCAACAGGTCAACACAGCTAATATCAGCAAATACAATGTGATCTTTATCCAAAGTAAACAAACACAATAAGGGTCATTACCGCTCATTCTTCCAGAGATTCAGCGCAATCCACGGGACGAATCTGTGTCGGTAAGACTTCCATTTCTCTTCCAATATTTTCAGTGCAGTCCTAAACATAATATTACCAAGGGGGCTGACATTATTCTTACTGTCAATCTGCCTGTTATTGTGCCATCGCCATCTTCTGGGCTGGAGAAATGTTACGACGTTAAATATAAACGTTAGTTTAAAAAAGACAGACAGTGGAGTGATTTTCCCAGTAATTAGGCCTGCAATAATTTTCATTCAATTTCAATGATTTCTAATTAATGTTAATTAATAGAATACGATGACAAGCTGTTTTTATTCACGTTTTAAACACCTGCTCTCCTACAGCCTATAGTCATAGGTATTGCACAATCAAAACAGTGCAATTGTCTCGCAATTCAGCTTTTAAAGACACAGCACAGTCCATACAATTACAATCTACTCTTAGACCCAATTTCATAACCCAATGTTTTAGCAAACTGTAATCATTGATTAGTATTGGCTTCAGTCTGTGCGCCCATTGGGCGAAGGGGAGGGAAAGGCGGGTCTTCCTATCCGAGGGCCAGTAACATGAACAGGGTGAGGTTATCCGCCCTCCACTGCAGGAGATGGAGGAAGTGAAAGGTTCCCTCCTATCAGACACGGGGACTTCTCATCTTTGTACTCTTACAATCATACGTTAAGTCTGTGTTCGTGCCGGTGGAAGCAGAGGTGCTGTAAGTGACCTCACCCGTGTCATTTTTCCGTGCCTTTCTGTCCTCTCCGACCTCACCGTGCAGAATGTCCGGGGCTGTGGGAATCAGAGGCTGTTCCAAAATCCGAGGTTCTCAATTACGAGAGCTGCTCGATGCGAAGCGCAATGTCCTGTTCGACTGCGACGGTGTCATCTGGAATGGCGAGACGGTGGTGACAGGCGCTCCGGAGGTGGTGACACTGTTAAAACAGCAAGGCAAAAAGGTATTTTTCGTGACTAACAACTGCACCAGGCCCAGAGCTAACTACGTGACAAAGTTTGCGCGTTTGGGGTTCACTGATGTGGAGGAGGAGGATATCTTCAGCTCTGCCTACTGCTCTGCTGCTTACCTGCGAGACGTGGCCAAGGTGCAGGGGAAGGTCTATGTCATCGGGTGTCAGGGGGTCGTTAAGGAGCTCCAAGAGGCCGGAGTTCCCATAGTGGAAGACAGTGAAGACACACAGACGGGGACCATTTATGACTATCCTTTGGACCTGGATGTTAAGGCAGTGCTGGTTGGATATGACGAAAAATTCAGCTTTGTAAAACTGGCTAAAGCTACCTGTTATTTACAAAACCCCAACTGCCTGTTTGTAGCCACGGACCCTGACCCTTGGCACCCTCTGCGGGGAGGTAGAATAACACCAGGTAGGTTTGCTCTGCCAAGGAAGTGCATTGATAGTGTGAATGGGATTTACAATGGAAAAGAAGGCTACAAGTTCAGGATAGGATTTAAACTGCAGTCTGTTTTGAAGTATAGAAGACCCTTTAAACGTTGCATTAATATAACTACCCAGTGTAATTTTGTTATATTTTCTTCTGACTGCAGCAGAGACCTAGTAAAACTGCTTTTAAATCATGCAGCATTATGTTGAGCATCTGGTAGAACAACCACTGTGTGACTAAATGCCACATCAGCACCAGTCGTATTTGTTAGCTGTGGCCATAGATGTGCCTCTCTATAGAAATGAATTGAACACTGAGTTTCTCTTTTCGTCAGGCTACACACAATCTTTATCTGTTTGTGACAATGTGCGTTGTTTAATGTGTGGCTGGAGTCACTTTCTACACAGTCCCCCCTCCATACGAATATGTTTTATAGGTAATCTGTCAAACATCTTCCTCTGACCTTCTCTCTCAGGATCGGGGAGCCTCACGGCTGCTGTGGAAACGGCCAGTAGCAGGACGGCTTTGGTGATCGGCAAGCCCAGCCGTTTCATGTTTGAGTGCATGGCCAGCCAGTTTGGGCTGGACCCAGCCCAGTCCATTATGGTTGGAGATCGCCTGGAAACGGACATCCTTTTTGGGGCTAAGTGTGGCTTGGACACCATGCTTACTTTGACAGGGGTGTCCACCATGGAAGAGGCCCAGAGCTACAAGGACAGTGATGACCCAGAGAAGATGCACTTGGTGCCAGATTATGTGGTGGAAACCATTGCAGATTTTATCAAAGCATACGAAGAGGAAGAGGAGGAGGAAGAGAAAGAGGACTGAAGTCTTGATGGACAATAAATAAACCGCTAAAGCTGTGCCTGTGCTTAGAAACTTGGACATATCACTGGATAGTGAAGTAGTGATCTGTATTTAAGGTGGTGTTGTGTAGTCAGTCCTAAAAGGCCTCATGAATTCTGCAATGCGTTGTCAGTGTTGCCATAAGCATGCAGAGCATTGTTCTGGGAAGACAGGGAGACAGCATGAAGCATTTTATGAACCTGTCACAGTTCTGCACCCATGTTTGGTGTTGCTTCACCTGCTTATGGCAGGTGTTTGAAATGACACGTTGCCTATCATCTCAGAGGCTTTTCTGAATGATGATGATGATTTCAATAGTGTAAACACACTAGAGCCCAACCTATATAGTTTATTGGCTTGTTGTCTAAACAGTTCTTTCAGTAACAGTTTGTGTAAAAATCACTGCTGATTCAATTGCTCCAAAATATATATGCATGAATGCTGTTCTCAAATGCGTCTAGGATCTGCTGTCCCAGTATTGAAGGAGTTGAGGGAAAAGTTCAGTAAACTGTAACACACTAAATCAGAATGGATACCCAATTTATATATAGCTGTATCCTTAATTTCAATTTATTTTAAGTTCATGGCCTCATGCATATCAAATGTGCAGTGCAAATGACATACACCCTTATCTACAAAAAAACGTAATGTAAAGTAACAATAACTTTTATTGTTTTAACAACATAATTTGGATAATTCGTCTTAGCAAGGGTTAAAGAAAATCATCCAGAAAGGCCTGCCATCCATTCAGAACCAAATGTGCTTTTCTCTTGTCAAAACACAACAGTCAGCAGTATTATGTTAGAAAATGGTATAGCACAAGACATTTTTAATGCCATTATGGGTTGTTTCCAAATAAGTACAACAGAGATGGGTTATCTAACTTCAAGGTTCAATGTTTTTTTTATTATTATTATTGCAATTTACTTGATTTAGAAAGTATGTGTGCTTTCTTGGGTTATAATGATAATGGCGAAACAATATATGACTGATAATCTGAGAGAAATAACAATTTGTTCTTACACTTGGCTAAAAATTGTACATAAACATATTTTAGACTTGAAGACTACTTTCATACTGTAGATTAATGACCTAATTCAATGAGGAATGCCAAACAGTTCAGTGTGGATTACAAGAGTAGACTTTATGCATATAGTGAATTATGTTTGAAATGTTTGACTGTAGTGCCAATAAGGATTTGATTTTTGATTAAAAACACCTGCTTTGTATCAATTTGAAACTGTATTATCTATATATATGAAAAAGTGAAATGCTCAACTGTTGCACATTTGGACTTTATTCAGCTGATGCACAGGACGATTTTCTTCAAGAAATACGTATAGGTCTACTGTAAAAGCACCTCGGAAGTCTGAAATATTAATAATAGTGTGCACCATAGCATCAATTGATTATATTCTCTAAAGGAGATTGCAAAATAGGTAGACCCAGCCTTCTGATTAATTAATGGCAGTAACAGTCAAGACTTATAAGAGTTATAAAAAAGACAGAGTGGTAGAAAAAGATAATGCATTAATAATAATATGGATTATGCGAAGAGTCTGACTATGACAACAGTCAGTTGTAGCCCTAAGTATGAACTGAAGTAGCATGCCGTTTCTTTTTGTTGTGGGTGACATACGTCTGACCACGCCTGAGTCTTCTCAGTATCTTCCCCACTCTTGGGTCAGAGCAGTATTTCTTATTATTTGTGTAAAGTCTAGAAGAAGACAGAGTGAGATTGTTAGACCAAAAGTTATGGATTAACAGATGGTCTGTAGAAATGTCTAAAATATTCCATATGGTACTGTCAATATAAAATAAGTTAGAATGACAGCATTGAGAGCTTAACAATTGAATGTTCTTGAACGCTCGTAAGAGTTCTGGTAATCATGTAAGCATGTGTTTGGTTGGGTATTAAGTTGTGAAACATTAGTCAGGAATCATTCAGTAAAGTGTATCATGTCAACTGTAATCCAGCAGAGTGTGCAGTGTACTTACACCAGGGCGTCGATGTCACATGGTCCTTGGCTGCTCTGCATTTCAAATCGCTCCACATTCTTTAGTAAACTGAGAGGAAAATGCTTTGATGTTGCAACACAACATTTAGGAATGGCTCCTAAAAATAAGCAGAAGTTTATTTATTACTATAAGAAGTTGGTAATTACATCAAAGTAAATCAATAACAATAAATAATTGGTGAGTTAAATTTTAAAGATACTATTGAGCATATAATGTAATTCCCATTACACCATTTAGAATTGTACAATATAAACACCATTACCTTGTACACCAGCAAACCAAACACCGGCACAAAACACTAGAGCAAAAACTCTGAGATCCATCAATAACAGGAAGAAGTTCCAAATCTGGTGAAGAATGTGTCATCTATCTCCGCCTTATCTCAGTAACTGGTTTCTTTGGTCTAATGTTTCCAGTTTTTGCTTGTATGACAAAAACTCCTCCCTTTAACAGGTAAGAGCTCATTGGCTTACTCAGGTATGGTCACCATAGTTGGAGGATGTTCTCCTTTACATATATATATATTTTTTTTTTACATTTTTAAGTTTAAACATTATATTCACTGAAAGGCTTCAGACATTTTGGGGAGTAAAAAGGATTTGAATCCACAAAATACTCCATCGTAAGGAACTGAGAGAAGAATGTTTGAAATGGCAAATATTAAAACATATTCTCGGCAGAAAAACGTTTTTGTAAAGATTTCAAATCAGTTGGTGTAAATTCTTTAACATCTGAGCCCAAGTGAGTGGGGAGAACATACAGACTCCACAGAGGCATTAAAGATGTCCACTACAGCTCCAAGCAAACCTGGGACCTCAAGATGAGCTGATCAGACAAACACAGCCAGACACACAGAAGAAAAAGGATCATTTAAAACACATTTATTCATTAAATGTAATAACTTAATGTACAGTTAAATCGAGAAATAAAAAGTTAAAAAACAAATAACCCTTAAATTAAAAACAGCAGCCAGTAAAACTGAAAGATTTAAATACTGTAGGAAGTCTTCCCATAAAATGTGTTCATAGAATATCGTCCTTGTTATTGGTTAAAAAACAAACAGCAGCCATAAATTAAAATACTTCTTCCTGTAGATTAGGAATCTGAAAAAAAAGAAAAAATACAACATGAAAAAATAGCATCTTAACTTGATTATGTTTTACTGTACTGAATTATCATGAACAAAGGAAGGCATGTTGGAAGGTAGGATTAGATGGGAATATCGACAACATCTGCATCTGTAACTGTTTACGCAACGCTTTATCCAGCTACACCACCAAAAAGCTAGCAATTAAAAGCTGTGGGTGGGCAGCCTTTATACTGAGGAGCGAGCTGTAACACATGCTAGTTACTTATGCAGACACAGCAGAGCTGTGCACCATGACCTACCAGGCCTCTTCCAGGAAGCAGTAATGTGAGATACGGAGGACTGATCCAGACCACCTGAGAAGTGCTGAGGAGGAGACAGAGGAAAGGCAGGTAAGACACATTTAGACACCACAAAACCACTTATGAAACCCCAATGATGATCCTTGAATGAAAATTCAAGAATAAAATAAAAATGTAATAGTCTAATGATAAAAAAACAACAACTTTTAACTGGTTAGTACATCTGTACATTCAAATGAACCCATTGTACTGGAATATTGAAAGTCATGTCCCAACAAGAGCTGAAGTCCTAAATCACATTGCTCTAAAACTGTCGTTTCAACACTTTGTTGTTCCATACAGGCACTTGTACTGACATGTCTTCATATCATGTCAGTGTTAATGTGTAACTCACCTGGACATGCTGGAGCTCCTTCATAGCCAGCCTTATAGATGGGTACAGCCTTGGAAACGTTCTCTTCCTCTCATCCTCATCCCCCCTATCCCCTCTGCCCTGCTGGACGCTGCCCTCCCAGCCCTCCCCCTGTGCTTCCATCCTCTGTCTGCGCTCAGAGATCCGCCTGAGGACCGGAGGTCGGAGGTCAGGACCAGGGTTTTGTCCTGGAGACATAAAGATCCTCTGAAACTCCTTGTGGATTTGGTCTGGTCGGGATTCCTCCTCCTCCTCCTCCTCCTCCTCAAGCTCGGGAGACCGGCAGGAGGGGGAAATCCCCTTCAGGTCCTCATAGTCTGTCTCTCGTTCGCACATCTGGGGGGAAAATAACAACACGTTCCTCGTTAGTGTTGTTTTTATCCAGAGACCTACGAAGTGATTTATATTTCCCATGCATTTTTGTAGGGACCAGGTAACAAACTTTAAAATATTTGAAACCCTGACTCCTTTTATATATTTTTTAAAACCCTTCGCCCCCCCCCCTCCTATGACACATTTATTAATGTATCTAATGATGGTTTATTTATGTAAAGGAGAATAAAGTGCTGCATAAGCACACATCACACACCCTAACAGTGCGTTTAGTCCAGTAGAAAGGTATGAAGCCCACCTGTCCACAGGAGCTGGTGAGCAGCTCCATGAAGGGCTTGATGCCAGTGTGCTTGTGGTGTTCCACCAGGTCAGGCAGGGAGGAGTGAGCATGGTCCTCACCCAGGATCACATACTTCCCATTGGACTGCATGTCAATCATGTAGTGTCTGCAGCGGTTCTCCCCTCTGATTGGACACAGGAGGAGGTCGCATGTCATGCAAATGTCCTCCCAACATGGAGAAGGGGGATTCGTTCCCAAACGAAGGACAGCGTGTTACCTTTAGTCTTACCTGTGTGACAGTGTGTTGTTACAGTTAGTCTTACCTGTAGGACAGTGTGTTACCTTTAGTCTTACCTGTAGGACAGTGTGTTACCTTTAGTCTTACCTGTAGGACAGTGTGTAACCCTTGCGGCTTTGTCCAACTCTTATCAGGAAACAGCCAATAGGCTTGTCTGTCAGCAGATCCTCAGCTTGTCTATTAATGAAAGACACAGCGACCAATGAAAATCTGTGTATGGAAAGACAGACTAAAGACTTTGCAGGTCACCCTCCATCTTGTCTCTCACCTGCGTGTGATCATGCCATGGAACCAGCCAGGGAAGGCCCCGTTACGCATCACCTTGCGTGCCTGCGTCTCCTTAAACCAGCGAATGGTGTTCTTCCTCTTTGTACTCCTCTCTCTGGCCCTCTCCTCCACACTGCCCGCCTCGCCCACCAGCTCAGCCATGTGGGTGTTTAATGGACCCAAAGCATTGTCAAAGGGAGTGGCCTCAACCAGAGACAGAAGAGGAACACTTTAAATAGAAACTCATGGAGGATGATGTGACAGATTAGGATGTCATTCTGAAATCACACTACGGGAACCAGGAGTTGTAAAGGGTGGAGTGGATGAAAGTGACAAGCCAGAGATTGAGAATGATATGTTTAACATATTACACCACCCCACTGCTATACATTTACATGTATTCATTTAGCAGACGCTTTTATCCAAAGCGACTTACAGCAGTTACAGGGACATCCTCCCTGAGGCAAGTAGGGTGAAGTGCCTTGCCCAAGGACACAACTCGCAACCTTCTGATCATGAGCCCAAAGCCTTTACCCGCTGAGCCACCCTGACCCCCTGCTATATTGATCTTAAAATCTCGTATCTTAACCACAGTCTGTGATCTCAACTCACCTCAAACATTTTACTGCGGGGTCGAGGGACAGGTGCAACCTTGGGTACCCCGATCCCAACCAGGATGGAGCGAGGCTTGGGCTGGGGCTTCTTGCTCCTGGGCAGGGGGACAGGGGGAGAGGCTGGTCCTGGGAAACACACAAGGGGAGTAAACAACCCAAAATTACAAAGCAAGTGATATAGAGACGGAACAAGAGCGGCAAATACACACAGACAAAAGAAAACAAAACGCATGAATATGTTGTGTGAAGAAAAACTGAACAAAACAGGACAAAAATAGCAGAAGAGAAGAAAAAAAACTCACTCTTGTTCTCTTGCTCCATTTCCAACCGCTTCTTTATCTCCTCCTCCAGCAATATATTCTTCCTCCTCTTCTCCTCTTCCTCCCTTGCTTCCCTCTCCTCCCTCTCTCTCTGGGCCTGTCTCTGTTTGCGCAACTCCACCAGCAGAGCCCGGTAAATCCTCCTGCAGCAAAAAGTGCGGTAGTCTGCAGAAAAGAGATTTCTAGTTGTTGTTTTTGCTTTGAACTTGAGCAGACAGTTACAGTTGTGGTCAAAAGTTTACATACACTAGTGAAGATCATGTATGCCATGGCAATATAGGGTTTTCAATAAACTCCACAACTCTTATTTTTCTGTGATGGAATGATAAGGAGCACATATTTCTTTGTCACAGAAAACATTCATGAAAAATGGTCCTTTTACGAATTTATTATGGGTCTTTTGAAAATGTGTCAAAATCTTCTGGGTCAAAAATATACATACAGCACCTTGAATTACCAATTTGGTGATGTAGAAAAAGTTGTTTCAATCCAATTTGCTTTTTGGCATGGCCTCCTAACTTCTTACGAGTGATTATGATTGACTCCAGCTGGTGACTTCTTTCAGTCCATGTAAATAGGGCTTGTTTGACACATTCACTAGACTCAGCCAGAAATACTACAATGGGAAAGTCTAAGGAGCTCAGCACGGATCTGAAAAAGCGCATCATTGACTTGAACAAGTCAGGAAAGTCCCTTGGAGCCATTTCAAAGCAGTTGCAGGTCCCAAGATCAACTGTGCAAACAATTGTTTGTAAGTATAAAGTGCATGGCACAGTTGTATCATTGCCACGATCAGGAAGAAAACGCAAGCTATCACTTGCTGCTGAGAGAAAATTGGTCAGGTTGGTCAAGAGTCAACCAAGAACCACCAAAAAGCAAGTCTGCAATGAGTTGGAGGCTGCTGGAACACATGTGTCAGTGTCCACAGTCAAGCGTGTTCTACATCGCCATGGGCTGAGAGGCTGCCGTGCAAGAAGGAAGCCATTACTCCAGAAGCGGCACCTTACGGCTCGACTGAAGTTTGCTGCTGATCACATGGACAAAGACAAGGCCTTCTGGAGGAAAGTTCTGTGGTCAGACGAAACTTAAATTGAGCTTTTTGGCCACAATGACCAGAAATATGTTTGGAGGAGAAAAGGTGAGGCCTTTCACCCCAAGAACACCATACCTACCGTCAAACATGGTGGTGGTAGTATTATGCTGTGGGCCTGTTTTGCTGGCAGTGGAACTGGTGCTTTACAGAAAGTAAATGGAATAATGAAGAAGGAAGACTACCTCCAAATTCTGCAGGAAAACCTAAAATCATTAGCCAGAAAGTTGGGTCTTGGACGTAGTTGGGTGTTCCAACAGGACAATGACCCCAAACATACATCAAAAGTGGTGAAGGAATGGCTAAATCAAGCTAGAATTAAGGTCTTAGAGTGGCCTTCCCAAAGTCCTGACTTAAACCCCATAGAGAATATGTGGACTGTGCTGAAGAGACAAGTCCGACTCAGAAAACCAACAAATTTAGTTGAACTGCACCGATTCTGTCAGGAGGAGTGGTCAAAGATTCAACCAGAAGCTTGCCAGAAGCTTGTGGATGTCTACCGAAAGCGCCTAATTGAGGGGAAAATGGCCAAGGGACATTTAACCAAATATTAACATTGCTGTATGTATATTTTTGACCCAGCAGATTTTGTCACATTTTCAAAAGACCCATAATAAATTCATAAAAGAAAAAATGTTCATGAATGTTTTTTGTGACAAAGAAATATGTGCTCCTTATCATTCCATCACAGAAAAATAAGAGTTGTAGAGTTTATTGAAAACCCTATATTGCCATGGCATACATGATCTTCACTAGTGTATGTAAACTTTTGACCACAACTGTATCTCCTGATCTGAAATGCCTCCCACACAACCCCAGATGATGAAGTGAAGCCTGAGGGGTCTGAGAGTTACTGGTAATGCTAGTGATGATCGATCAAGATACCAGTCGTCTTTAAGTCTGCCAAGACTCGATGCCAGGAAAAGAACAGTTTCTCTTTGCGCAGTCGTGTCCCATCATGTGCCGTTTCATTCAGGTGTTCCATGATGTACACATCAGAAGGAAGATTTCCCGTCGCGGCTCATAGTCCCAAAGCCAATCAACCTAAACTGACTGGTTTCAGTGTCTAACTGACAGTTGAGCGTTTTTTTTTTAACCAAAAGTTAAACGAAGCCACAAACACCTAAAAGGAACTTTTCATAGTACATATGTATATATACATATACATACACACACACAGTACTACATTTTCTCTCTCTAATAATTCTATTATGAATAATTATAGGCTTATTTCTAAAGATTTGTGTTCATGTCAAAAGCATTGCATCTACTGGCAAAAGCGTGCGATGTGGCAGGGCCGACAAACTCCTGGAGAGTCCCTGTAGACCTTGTGGACAATCATTCACTCTATAGGGTATACAGGGGGTGTACAGCATGGGTGCTCAATACGTCGATCACGATCCACCAGTCGATCACAAAGGTAAAATTGGTAGATCGCGTGACATTTAAAAATGACTGGCTGCCCTGTAAGTCACCGTGCATGCACAAAAATAGACGCCAAGTGCAGCAAAACTAACAAGCCAGTCAGTGAGTTATCTCCAAGGCCTCGCTTTTTAATTTAAAACTAAAGAAAGCGTATAAAAAATGAGTGGGGCTGCTGGACCAAGTAAGAAGACGAAATCTTATCACTTTCATACGGAATGGGAGGTGGGCTTCCAAAAAAAGGAAATGTGGAGCGATATTCTTTGACTGTTCATTGAAAATACAACACCAACTTAAATACATGATTTGCATTTTTATAGTGGGTAGATCATTGTGACTTGTTCATGTTATAAGTAGATTGCATGCTGAAATAGTATGAGCACCCCTGGTATAGAGTGCTGCTGTATTCAAGTTCAACTGAGAACTTTCCAGCAGATCTTCAGGATTGGGTTGGTCAGCTCTGTTCTACTGTACTGACAGCAGTACCATGGGCTGGGCTAATGATCAGAGGGTTACAAGTTCAAAACCCGGCTATGCCAACATGACATTGTGTCCTTGGGCAAGGCACTTCACCCTACTTCCCTCAGGGGGGAATGTCCCTGTACTTGCTGTAAGTCGCTCTGGATAAGAGCGTCTGATAAATGACTGAATGTAAATAATGGGGAGGGTCATTACATTTCTGGATGATGAGAGCAGCTCTGCCCATCCTGTCCAGCAGCCTGGCCAAGTCATCCTGGTGCCAGTGCTTAAAGAACAGACGAGATGAACTGCAGGAACACAGACAAGATCTCATCAACAAATAGAAATACTAAAAGTAGCATGAATTCTTCTATAGTTCAGAGGATTGGTTCAGGTGATCACCTCCACTCCTCCCTGACAATAAACAAGACATCTGTACGTGCAGCAACACGTTCTGTAAATCATTTATAAAAGACAGCTGCTAATGTATGTAGCTGAATTCTAACAATTCAATTCCTATACCCAAATTAAATCCCAACATTACATGGATGAGGACGGTATTCTTACCCACACTTCCAGCCAGAGATCTCAGCAGTATTAAGAATGGACATGCAGCTGAAGAAAGAACGATAAATGGGAAAGGTCAGAGACCAGATCTCCTAGATACAAAATCAATATAATAACGATGTGCACTGTGGAAAGGTAACCCCCCATGTTTGTTTCCCAATACATCCTCACATTTCCATTAAATATCAACAGTACATGTATCCTCATGTATTAAATAATGGCCTGTGTACCTTTCTTTGGTTAGTGGTAAATCAGGTTTTACAAGCAGGATGTTGTATCTGAAGGAGAAGGAGACAGTGTGATTAACGCACCTGCACTTTAGTGTTACACTGCTCATGTTACAAACACACACACAGAAATACACACACCCACACACATATATATATATATATATATATTACTCCTTCTCTCATATACACACACCTCATTGCAAATTCTTGAAAGGTAGGTCGCCAACAGAATCCATCTCTTCGTATCCTGATGGTCTCCATTAAGCCATTATATCTCAACTGCAAATTAGAAGATACCTGGTTAACATCAACATCACACAAAAGCCACTGTCTCTTAGTCAAATATCTGTAACGATTTCTAAAGCACAGCACTAAAAACACTACTACAAACTCATACTGGATTTTGCATTGCATTTCCATGCACCCATTTATGGGCGCAATGCCGGTTCTGAACAGTAGGTGGCCTCGTAGCAGTGTTAATTCAAACGGATCAGAAAACACTAGGGGGTTGTCTTCTCATTTTAACATCTTAATAAAGAGTAAATACTGCGCCTCCACACAGACACACGACACGCTTTCAGCAAAGTGTATTAAAGGCACAAAGATGAATCAGGGGTAAATAACTACATTACAATAGTATTCTCATGTGCTTTGAAAAAACGATGTACAGTAGCTAATACTTATGTACAGTATATCAAAATATTGTAATATACAGTGTATATATATATATATACACACACACACTACATTAACTGAACCGCTCAGATGACTTTCCAGGACCTCTGACACTTATGGCCTCCCCCCTCCAGGCCCTGTCATGTTTAGAGAAGCCTGTCCCCTCTGTGCTGTGGTAAGGATGAACACCCTCAGGCTGAATTCCATTGGCCTTTACAGACAGCCAGCCAACCGGAAACCCTGTGACCCAACAAGCTAGCAGACTGTCTGGCTGAGCAGCCACTGACTTCTCAGTGAACTACAGGCTGGACTGCCCTACACCCTCTGAATATTTGGTCATAAAATATACTCAAAGAAACCAGGCAAATCAAGTAGGTTTTAACAGGGTTAACTATGTTTGAGAATGAAAGAAGGTGCATCCATAGAGCTAGAACCTGTACTTCCATTGTGTCATAACATTTGACATCTGTCATTGCAGTACAATGGGACAAAAGTATGCGTCATCAGTCCATCAGGTTAAGGTAAATTAAAATACCTCTGAACAATGCTTCTCTGATTACTTTACCTCTGCAGTATTATTTAGAACATGAAATATGGCCCCTTTAAAGAAGCCAAGCCTATGTTTTTGTACTGTTGTATAGTAATGGTATTGCAATGAGGATTGGTGTTGTAATGTGTGTTGCTTCTTACCTGGTCCCTGACTAGCTTGCTGTCCACCTGATTGGGCAGCTTACTGCTATTGGGTTTGATGCAGCGGACAAAGTGAGGGTTGGCAGCAAACATCTTCTCCATCAGCACAGCCAAGGAATGCTGGGAAGACACACAGGGTTTCATTATCCATGAGTCTCTGCTATTAGAGGCATGGGGATGGACATGCAAACCTGCTTATGGTTTTGGAATCTGATTTGCTGTCATTCTTGGCATACCTTGAACTGAGCTCCCACAGAATGTTTCCTGGTAGAATTGAAGTTGTCATCCTCTTTCTGAATAAGCTAAAAGAAGAAGAAAAAAAGTATTGAGAAACAAGGAAGTTAAGAACATCTCACAATGACTCCCGCACCCACACAAACACACACACAAACACACACACAAACACCCAATCATATGATTCTTTGCTCAGTGACATGAGGTCAAAACAAGCGTCCACCTTTGCTTTGCGGGGCATCAGAGTCCCTGTTCTGGATATGGTGGCTGAAAAACACGACATGGAAATCACATGAGATTCGAGTTCAAGACACCAGACTGACGAGAAGACCTGAGAGACAGAACTGACCGGCAAACAGAACACTGAGGAGAGGAGTAACACTGTTGATTAACAGGCCTCTGATACTGGCTGGAATATTGTCTCTGTTCTTCTCCAGGAAACCCAGACCGTTATACTGGACCTGACAAAAGGACACGCACGAATCACTCAACAACAACATCAATATACAACAAATATTTTAAGTTAAGTTTAAATCCTACCCATGTAGACAATCAACAATACCCCAAAATATATACTGAAGAAGAAAATGTATTACAACAAATACATGAATATCTAATTTCCCCAAATTTACATTCATTTAGCAGACGCTTTTATCCAAAGCGACTTACAGTAAGTACAGGGACATTCTCCCTGAGGCAAGTAGGGTGAAGTGCCTTGCCCAAGGACACAAAGTCACATAGCCACAGCCGGGGCTCAACGTCACAACCTTCTGATCATGAGGCCAACGCCTTAACAGTTGAGCTATCTGACGCCCCAAATTACACAATAAAAAGGATTTGAAGTCGTAGTAGATGTACCTTCCCAGCGTAGTGCACCACAGTGAACAGTGGACTGTGACTATGCACCAGCTCGTAGTGAGGACTGCTTTTGAACTTGCTGTTCAGCTTCTCCACAAAGTCTTTATCTGAGGCCTAGCAAAAGAGGAAAGAGTAAGAGCGTCCGTGCTGAATCACTCCTCCGTTCAAACGAAAAGTCATAAATGCCTTTGACTCTCAGTGTGGAAGATGCTAGTGCAGCATTGTGACCTGAGGGAAGGCGCTCTGCTCGTCCAGGAGAGACAGGATGCCGATGGGCTTTGTGAGGAAGAGGTCCTGCAGGGAGAGTTAAGGACATGGTTCAGGCTACGACGACCATTGAAACACAACGTTGTGTGGCTTCAGCAAAGCTATGGAGACACAAAATGGAGTGTCTCTAGATTGTGTGTCACAAGTGTCTCTTCTAGATACAGCCAACTAGCACACACATAAACATATAGTATGTTTGCTTACGGCCTTGTCTGTGTCTGTGCTGTTAACTCAATCAAACTGTCAGCAGAGGCAGAGAAAAAGCATGGTAGAATGATGTTGCTAGGTAACAAGTCAAACATGAAAGGTGCCGATGAGTGTGAGAAAGAAACGATGAGGAATGAATATGAAGATGGTGTTCATCATGTCTAACCAGTATAGGTTTGTTGTCTTTAAAGTCAATGTTCTCCCACTGGATGCCTTCTTCTTTATATTCTTTCTGTTCCATCAGGAATATATGCTGAAGAGAAAAAAACACAATCATGTAACACCCAAAAGGAAAGATATTAAACACACCTTTGGATAAAAGCATCTGCTAAATGAATACATGTGAATGTGAACATTTACTGATGAGCATATAGAGGGTTAATAGATAGATGTCAGGGTACAGCAGGGTGTGTTACTGTTGTGTCTGGCCTGTTCTACAGGCAGCAGGAGGCGTTAGTGGTATAGAGCTGACTGAAAATGCAGGTTCCTGCACATTCTTCTGTGCTGATGAATGTCAGTGGTTAACATATCTGAAGGTTGATGTGTATATACCCACATACACAGGCACACATATCCGCTACCTATCCTTAAAACTACAAACCAAAACACCTCTGAATCTTCACATGTTTTTTTTAGGTCATTTCCTTTTGGTTTGAGTGTTTGGGTTGTAACATAACTGTCATTTTGTCAAGGACTTAAAACTTTAGATCCTGCCTGCCTGCCCTAATAACAGGGTCCATTCTGCTGCTGCTGCTATTTATACTCACATGATTGAAGAAGAACTGCAACTGTTCATTCGCCAGATTGATGCAAAGCTGCTCAAAACGGTTCACAGCAAAATTTTCAAATCCAAAAATGTCAAGAATACCTGGTAAAAAATAACAAATACAATATGTCATTGTCATGTGATATATGACATATCTACATACAGAAACTAAACGAAAGTTCTGTTCTTTGGTTTGATAAACTCACCTATTTCATGCATCTCCAGATCAACCTTGGGAGCCAGTTGTTCATTGACCTTGCTGACTATCCACCCAAACACCCTCCCATAGGCCACTTTAGCTATCGAGTCTCTGGCATCTGCACAAACATTCACAAAACTTAAAAGCAGCATTGGTGACAAACATGTTGAACCATTCAGATGGTTTTGGCATGGTATATCTCCATAGTTTTGTAAGTTATTTATATGAGACATGCCCCCAGTCAGATTAAATCCTGCATGCTGCATTTATCCATCTTGACATGCAGAATATTGATAAAATGATGTCAAATCTAGGAGAAAAACATTCAAATCAATGACAATACCTCAATCTAATTCTCCTCTGGGCGAGTTTCACAAAGGAACTGTGCTCTCGGCTGGTGACTGCAGGGCTACTGAATCACTGAGTCTGTGGGGTTCAACATGCTGAACAGATTCTGTGTTGCTTCTCACCTTCAGCTTGCTGCTGGTTATGAAGCCTCCGGATGACCTCCCCTCGGGTCATGGTCAGGGTACAGGTCAAACTCCTCAGTAACTCCTCCTCCTGAACCCCAAACTGACCCTGGAGGCGCACACACGCGCGCACGCGCACACACACACACACACACACACACACACACACACACACACACACACACAGGATTGTCAACACACTCTTTCCACTATTAAAATTACGTTAATTCACAGCATGTTGATATTTATATATTTATCAATAACAGGACCTCCCTCCCTCCCCCTCCCTCCCTCTCCTGCTAACACAATGTAAGGAGTGCACGAGGGTTGGCTGATCCAGATTTGAATCTTAGAAGTGTTGTTCAATGGTGCTCTCTCCCAACACAGCCTTGTGACCTTTAAAGGCTATTCTGTGTTATCAGAGCAGGCCAGATGAGGCTCCTGCTCTGCTTTAAAGGGGCTGTGGATGGGAGAGGGGGAAGGGAAGTGATTCATTAAAGCGTTTAGAATGGGCTTGTAATCAGACATGCACATGCTTACCTGTTAAACAGGGTTTCATGTTTTCTAAGGCATGACACAATAGCTGATGAACACATTCATGAAAACACAAGCAAAACGCACACTATGAGGCATGTGCTAAATAGACAAATACGTATGTACGTCATTTACACAAATGGACAAATGGAAAGATTATAGACCAATATGTGGGTAGAGGACTGTCACCATTAAATCAACAATAACGTTAAACCCAAAGTACACTCAACAGTTTAGGTTCGTTTTCAGTTTTTTTTGTCAGTGTACTCTACATAAACACACACCTCTGGCTTTCAAACACACACCCTTCCTTCACTGCATGACTAGTGCAGATGAAGAATGTCCAAACGTCATACAGAAACTATCCTCACTTTATCTAGCACCAACCTTTGAATCATCTGAACATTTTACAACCAACCATATACTGTTGCCTAAACTGTTATGTATAATACCATGCACTACCATTTGGATCTAAATTGAAAGAGGAAGTGATTAAGGTTCAAACAGAAATGTGGCGATGTGGTCATTTATGGTCTGTAGAAAGGTAGTTCTTCTCAGTTAAAGATAGGAGTTTCTGATAACAAAAGAATGACACGTGTAATAAGATAAGCTTAACCTACTTAATCAATCAATATGACCAAATCATGCCATACAGGTCTGAAGAGAACTGCTCGAGACTAAACTCACCTCACCAATCAACCAAATACACTAAACTATGCCAACGCCCACAAAACCAACACCAACTGACTCCATGTAAAAAAACCTTGGTATCTGAACCAGCCTTAGAGTCAGAATGGCAGAGCTAGAACACGACTTACAGCAGTAGCTTTGAGCCAGCCCATGGCCTTGTCTGTGACTTTGACACCATCCGCGTCAGTTGGTTCAAACATGATGTTGCCTAGAGACAGGATTCCGGCCAGAATGGTCATCATGTCCACCTTCTCCTGGAACGACGACAAAAGACAGAGTTTTCATTCAACTGATTCACCTGACAAAACTGTCAACAGAAAAATAACGACCAACTGTCCTCATTCATCAAGAACAATTCACTCACTGCATCTCCTGCAAGGAGACAACAAACACACCAAGGAAAACACAGCACAGCTCGTTAACAAAGATACCTAGTAAAGTACTACTTGGCTTAGTTTGTGTTGACTCTAATCTAAACAGTGAGGGTTTGTGTGAGGTTTTACCTGTTCCTCAAAGCCCACCATGTCCATAGCGTTGCACACCTCACGATACTTCTCCTTCCACCTGCTCCTCATATCTTCAGAACCGAAGACGCCGTTCAGATACCTAACACATTTTCTTATTGGTTCATTTTTGTACAGATTCTATGAACAATACTGTGTCACTTCCAAACAAGCAAGTCAACAACTATACACTAACAAACCTAAACCTACACAGGCATGTAAACAGCAGCAGGTGTACGCAGGTCACATTTGGAACTTGGAAAACACGCTCCTGGCTCTTAACACAAGGCTTTGACCAACCTGTACTGTGTAGGATGCAGAAGGCCGTACATCTCCTTGTCATCTGCTGAGATGCCCGCCAGCATGAAGTAGAAGATATGGAAGTTCTTCTCTCCTTCATCCTGGTGAACCACGCGAGACTTCTCCAACAGATACTCGTTGATCTTGGCACCTTTTACTGATGAGACAGAGGCAGACAGTGACAACAAACACAATATGAGGCTTCCAAGTGAGAAGAACTCTTATACAGGCAGTGAGGTCGACACACAGGGCTGCTTACACACAGGAACACACAAGGTCAACACAAGGTCAACACACAGACATGTGACCCACCTGAGGAGTTGTAGAAGCGCAGCTGAATGTATTTTCCAAAACGACTGCTGTTGTCATTCATGACTGTCTGGGCATTGCCAAAAGCTTCTAAAAGAGGATTCACCTAATGATGACAAAACACAACATGATTAAGGTACTCAGAGCCTAGTATTATCACTAGAAATAACTGTCTGGAGCCTAGTAACATAGATGTACTTATTTATTTATTACTGTGAAACGCTTATGGGAAAAACTTGAACAGATTGATTTAATTATAAAAAGATCCATTTAGTATGACCCATAATGTAATTCAAATCTCTACTCTTCATCCATCTGGAAAGTGTTCTAGAACTCTCTGCTGTCACACTGGTGGGTTCAAAAATAGTTCATTTCTCTCAGTTGTCCTGAACCTTGGACTGGAGGGCTAACCCCACTCAGTAACCTTCCATTTAGCTTTATTTCACTCCACTGTTTTTGCATTGTAAATGTTTTAATCTGTACCTCAGCATGTCTCTTACCCCACACCTCATTACACTGCACTATTAAGGACAGATAATAGAACAACATAGGATTCTGGAGATATTGTACATCCTCTTTTCACAAGACAAACTAGTAACACAGGATTTCCTTTCACCTTCACTTCCTTGAAAGACTTCTCATTCAAACATTTTGAAGAGATTCTAAGTAAATCCTTGTCAGCGCCTCAGATGGCTAGGAAGTTAATCTGGGTCTACCTTGAATGTTTCAACTGGCTTCATCCAAGATAGTTTATATGAGCAAGACAACTGAGCTTGGTTCAGATTAACACAACACAGAAAGCTATTAAACAGGAGGAGGAAATGGAAACCCTGAAATTGTAAAAGAGCCAACTCACTTATAGTTCCTCTATACTGGAAGAATGACTAACATTTATAAAAGAAAATCTCACTCTACCAGCCACTCCCTCTGTGTCTATGTGATAAGGTATTATTATACATGAACTGGTTCCAGAAGGGCTCTGTACTTATTAATATATACTGATCACAACACATGCAACAATAAAGTCTGAAATGCCCTTCGTTCCCTTGAATTAGCTGGAAGACATTGAATTAGGCCTTAGGATAGTATTTGGCTACGTACTGTACTGTATTGTACGCACATCTACATATAGGCTTGTCCCATTGATTAGACCAAACATGGTCATGTATCTAACCCCAGTGCAGTGTAGCTCACACCCATGGAACAACTCACTTCAACTGAAGTTTAAAGGCATGTTCCAGAAACAGCCACTGGAATTTTCCACACTTCCTCAAGTTTTAGAGGCTCACATTATCTCCTCTCCTACTGAGAAGTCCTCTTGGCACAACAATCATGCGAAAATGAAGACTGTGGAGTCATCAGTAAAGTCAGAGGACTTCTCTCTCTCCTTCTCTCTCCTTCACTCTCTCCTTCTCTCTCTCCTTCTCTCTCTCCTTCTCTCTCTCCTTCTCTCTCTTCTTCTCTCCCTCTCCTTCCCTCCCTCCCTCCCTCCCCCTCCCCCCCTCTCTCTCCCTCCCCCTCCCTCTCCCTCATTGACCAAAGAGAAGACACAAAGGGAAGCTATGGGGTTTAAAGACAAAAGCAAAACAATGTTCTCATCTGAATATGAAATATCAAGTCAGTTGTTTTAAAGTGGTTGAACGTGGTTAGAAAAAGATCTATTGTTCGACTGACAAGTCTGAGTGTTAGCAACAGCTAAAATGTAGAGATCTATAGGTTAGAATTGCATTTGAGGTTCAAAGGGGCTATAATAATATCCCTTTCCTCCCAATGGGTTATTGCTAATCTACCCAAAATCCAAGGTTATTGTTGGTTTGCATTACATTTGTATGGGAAACGTATAGGAGAAGAAAAAAATGCAGTGTCTAACATGGATGACAGTTTTACTTTAAGTCATGGGATAGTATCTTCAACTGCCAATGGAACGTCACAAAGCCTTTGGCTGAGAACACATAGAGACATGAGATATTAGCAGAATATTGCATGCCTTAATCCATGTAAACTACTTTGTTGACATAGCCTTGAATGTTGATCTGAAGTCCCAGAGAGAACAAGATTGGGGCAGTTGTTTTAGACATTACATCTCATCTAGAAAATCTCTAGAGCATCCAATTTCCTTCTAAGGATAATACAACTTCCTCTTCAGAACAGCATGAACAGGTCAAAAGAAAACGCACAACTAAAGGTTCATAAAAACTCTGCACGTTGTTTTACATTACCCCTAATAGGAGACTGCTAACAGTTAGATTTTGAACCTTATTATTTCCACCAAATACTTCTTGTTTGGCTGCTTGAAGTGCAGCACAAACTCATCTTGTAATGCAGAAAAATGTTTTCCTGGACCAGCTGACGTTAAGCATGTTTGAGCCTGTAAGGCGAAGCTACAAGTCCAACCTGAAAGTCTACTTGACAGCAGAGGCAGTACAAACACACAGTGTCGTCATTAATTACTCAGCACTTTAGGATCGCAGGTTAATATGGCTCAGTGGTAAACAGCTGACTACAGATTCAGAGGTACACAAACCTCACCTTAGTTTTTTATGTTTATCGTTTGCACCATCCTCCCACAAAATTCCATGTATGTGCAAATTTTACATGGTGAATAAAACCAATTCTGATTGTGATACAGTTTGTAGCAGAGTGTGTAGCACAGTGAACTAGAAGTGTGTAGCAGAGTGAACTAAAGTCAGTGAACATATACTGACTTGTGAAACTGACCAACACATCATCCCAGCCTGCTCCGTACAGTACTGCTGATATTCCTTCCCCTTAAAGGTAAGGAGACTACATTGCTGCTTGGATAATCTTCATGTGTATCTAATACTGTACCTGTAATATCTGTTGTTCCAGTTGGGAGTTGGCTCTACATAACTCCATGATCTGCCGGAGAAGTAGCTTGGTGCTTTCAGTCTTTCCTGCTCCACTCTCTCCACTGTTAACAAACAAACAAACAAAACACATACATTTGAAATAATGTACTGAAAGCATTCCCACAATGCCATGCTAGTTGGGCCTGGAGTGCTACTGACTCAGGACTGGAAATAATTTGGCAGCCAAATTACCAGAGCCATGCATGCTTGTCTAACAAGCTGATAAACAATTGATATTAAATCACACAACAACAAAAAAACGTACAGTTTTGCATGAGGATCTCACATGTCCACATGCCTTCTTTGCGTGTACAAGCACGTTTAACATACTACACTTCTTAGGGCAGAAGACAGAACATGGCCTGCGGCAAAATGTGATGTGATTTGAGGCCATGGTCACTAATGTGTGGCAGACACTTCCCCTGCTGATCATGTATAAAGCACAAAACTATTGTTCAGAGGTCAATGTTTGACAGAGCCAGTATCAACTAAGGGGAATAGGTATGTAAAAGCAAAACATGGGTATATGCACATGCTTTAGAAATGTATTAATAATGTCTTAAATATAACACATACTATACTATACATCACTACTACGTTCTTTTATCACCAATGGCAACTATCGCTTTAGTCCCCTCCCCCCCTTGAGTGGCTGGACGGTTCATTGGTCAGTGGCAGGGTGGTTACCCAGGGTGACTGAGCCCATTGAAAGGCTGCTGGAACCAAGAGGCCAGTGTTCTTTATACAACAATGAAAGAAAGGCTAAATAACCCCAATGTATGGATGGACAAAAGTACACACAGGTCTTTGTTTCTGCAATGTTAGGGTCAATCTATCCTAACGCCCAGACAGAAAGAGCACACACAAAAAAATATCACAAAGGACTTTGTAAATTAGTTTAGTAGACTTTGTTGCAGGTTAAATAAAACTGCCGATTGGGGATACTAACTTGTTGAAATCTGCAATTTGTAGCTACATGTCAGTAAATAATTTTTCTTTTTTTTCCCCCTCCCAGATAGAAATTCCTTGCAACACTTCTGGAAAGGAATTATAACCGAAACTGGTCTTCTTACATTTCTGGCTAGCATGAATGAAGTCATCTCACCTCAGGGGACTGTGTGCTGAGAGATTTAAAAATAACAGCGTTCTGAGATTAGGATTAACCAAACATCATAACACATGAACTATTATCAACAGGGAAAGTATGCAACTAAATTAAACAGAAGACATTTTGTCTTATTGTTTTAGAGTTTAGTAACTGGTGCTTATTTTGGTCATTCCATGCTCATTTAAAATCCAGTACACCATTTCCAGTTTTGAAGCCGGAAATAATTGAAGTTTGTGTATGTCATGATACAGGCAGAAGATCTGGTTTGACCTTTGACAGAAGGCTCTAAAGTTTTGACTGCTGGTAAATCCATTGGGCTGAACTTCCTCTCGTCAGCCATGTTTACAGTGGTCTGCAGTAGGTTTAAGCAGGGGCAGTGTTACAGTGTAAGCTCCATCCTTAGGGGGATATTCACATGTTACAGTGGAAAACTTCAGCTTGATTCTGGAGTCACATGTAAACCAATCCAAGCCTCCCTCCTACAGTGGAACAGTAATTATGGTTTCATAAAACTGCTGAGACATCATTTTAAGGATTGTTTTTTTCCCCCTTTCCTGTAGAGGACATCTTGGATTGGCTACTACCCAAGAATGATGAGAAATGTAGGTTTCTAATATGTATGAATGAATGATGATAGAGAACATCTTCATACAGCTGACCTTCGGGTTCTTACTGCAGTCATTTACTGTATCCAGCCATATGGCTTGTGTGACATGAGTAACCTGTTACTATACGCATTCAAATCCGGATTCGGATTTCGGATCTGTATGCACATGGCTACAGAAAGGAGTGTCACTTTGTTGTTTTGATACTTTAACTGGCATGGAGTGGATTGCATAAGCCTGGGCAGGGCAGAGCAGACTTGGACTGGTTTGAGTATTCTTACATTAGATTTACATTTTACAAATTACGCTCTTATCCAGAGCGACTTACAGCAAGTACTGGGACATTCCCCCTGAGGCAAGGAGGGTGAAGTGCCTTGCCCAAGGACACAACGTCATGTTGGTTGGGGTTCGAACCAGGGACCTTCTGATTACCAGCCCGACTCCCAATTACCATGATGTAACACCAACCTGATAACAATACACTGGTTCCTTGGTCCTGTGGCCAGCCGTCCAAGCATGGACTGGTATGATCTGTCTGCCACGGCAAATATATGAGGCGGAAGGGAACTTTTCTCATGGCACTTGTAGCTCTCTGACACCTGTGGTTAAGATTCAGGCAGGGTTTTAGGGAGGGGAAATAAAAGTAGCACTTAAGTTAAAATATTCAGAGCTGGGAAAATTGTGTTCAACAAAATAAACAGCAAAGTGTGGATGTACATCCATGGCAAAGGCAGGGGAGGGATGTTTGACTGAACGACAGGGAGAATTAGCCTTGCCATCCTTCTCTGGAGAGAATACTTACTTTTTTCTCATAAAGAGGAAGGTATTTAAAGGGATTTATGGCCACCAAGATGTCCCCAATGTAGGTCTAAAGAAGGGCGCATAATAAATACATTTTAGTTTACAAGCAAAGGCTCACGTGTTTTCATACAAATATTGTATATTGTTCCCAAACAGAAATTGTTTGCCTCGCTGAGATTCCCATTGACCCCTCAATAAATAACGTTTTAAATTAACTGGAAGCTAAACACACTAGAGTGCTTATCTACTCATATCTCAATGAACCAGTGTTTGGTCAAAATGTAAGTGAATTTACTACATGGATTTGCTTTTCTTTGAACCCATCTTTCAAAGCCATCATGAATCGTGCTATGCAATAGCACCAATACCAAGACCGGGGAACTGCTTTACTAATGTGCCTTGACGTGGAACTTACTGCAGTTGAAAAAGAAGAGATCATTTAGTAGCCTACGCCTATCCTATGAACACAAACCTCAACCTTAAAATCTCAACATTCATCTATCGTCGCAGTAAATGAATGACAGTATTACTTAGAATAGATACTTCAAAATGTGAGTGAATCAGCAGACTTCACGTCCCATTTGAAGCGTGTTTAGTTCACTCACATAGATGCGGTCTTCATTAAAACGTCGAGTCAGGGACTCCAACAAACTCTTCTCATCTAAGTCCGACAAGGCAGCCAAGTCTTCACCGAGAGACTCCTCCATTGCTTGAATTTAAGAAGAATTTCAAACACACGTGCTGCTGGGCTACAACAGTGTTCCAGAACTGGATTGAAACCATAAACGGATACGAAACTTGTGAGACAGTCAGCAGCAGTGTTGAACCCGCAGTGACAGTGTGCTGTTAGTGTGCAGCTCTACTGACACTGTGTCTCCCTCTGAACTGAAAAGCTGTTTGTCTGTTCCCGCCCCTTTCTTAGAGAGCTTTTTAACCCATGTCTTACATTTTTCAATCCAAAATAGATTCAGGAGTATTTTCTTCTTTTTACTTGTGTGTTAATTCATATTTAACTACATGTTTTGATAGATGTTGGCTGTGTTTTGTTTTATGGACGTAGGTTGTTATAAAAGTAGCCTGATCAAAGTAATTCAGTGAAACATGATGTGCTGGCCTGTCATTATTATGGAGGATTATTGTATAAAATGTATATTCTTTATGTTATGTATGTATTCTTTCTAGCAATAAATAATACCTCCCAAGTTAACCAATTGCCTCATTAAATTCTGCCTCATCATTTTCATTTAATAAGATTCATAGTGCAAAGTGCCTGATTGAACTACAGATCCCATAATGCACCATGATGCACCTTCTCTGTGAGGAAGTAGGTGATGAACTCACAGATTCCTGGAATTATAGACAATCATTCATCACCAACAACCGACCAAGCAACACCTGACCTTTTTTAGGTCTATGTAAAAAAGATTACAGTCAGGTTTTGGAAAAACATATATTTATTGTTGTCCTTTGTACAGCACAGATGAGATCAAAAATATTTGATTAATATAGGCCTACTGACAATTAAGGATTTGTGTCATTTCCTAACGTTTAGGCTAAATTTAAATCCACAACCTCCAGACACCAGTTTAGACGTCAAAACATCATGTACAAAATATTTTATGACTAGTTCATAAGTTAAACATAGATCTATTATTTAATTTGTCTCACAGTCTTAATAATGCAGTGTAAAAAAATGCCCTTCAAAACCGGCAGGTCATATTTGTATTCATAATAAACAATAACTGTTTTGAGAAAGTTTAGAAATACCAGAGATTGTGGATGGCATGAAAAAAATACTCTAGTTCATTTCAATGGCCGGCACTGGCTGTCTCTCTCCTCTGCTGTCTTTCTCCCTCCTAGAAAGGAGAGAAGGTTGTCTGGTTATTGTTAAGAGTTGTTATCAAATCACATTTAAAGCAAATGATTACCAAATCTATATCTGTCCCTGTAATGTAGATTTTTTAAGTATAAATGCAAATGCATGTTTGCTTCCTTTCTTATAGGTTTTAACACTTAAAAATGAAAGAAAAGTCTACTTGTCTTACTTTTGTTTGACAATGAGAACGACAAAAGCGATCACAGCCACTGTGAAAACTACTCCTCCGAGAATTCCCACAACCAGGCCTGAGACAAAGCAAAAACAATAATTAAATGTTCAAATTCATGTGACTCTAACCCTTGAAAACAATGTAAACCAATCAAAATGTGTTCACTGGTATAATATTGAACCCAGTCACATTTCTAATATATACCTGCATCAGTGGTGGCCTGATCTGGGTTAGGGATTGGGTCAGATCCCCCAAACCTGCCTGATCGTGCTGCAGAGAAAGAGGACACATTCAATTAGTACAGACAGGAAAATGCTACCAGTTGTCATAGTGAGACTTCTTGTGGATGAAACAGGAAGTGCAGAACTGAGCCACTGCATGGCCAGAAGGGACTGAATGATGTAGGTTTAATGCAGAGAGGTATGATGTGGGTTTAACATTCAATACTCTATTAGTCATTTACTTGTTGTTCTCAGTATATTCTTAAGGTGTGTTTAAAACGTGTTGATGAAATATTTAATATACACACTATATGGGAAATATTGATAACCAACCCATGCAGGTTTGCTGGCATTCCTCTCTGGTCTCGAAGCGGTTTCCGTTGCCATGGCAGCCTCCGTAGATGAACAGACGACAGTTCTTCTCCTCTTGGTTGTAGTAGTACATCAGGAGCCTGGCAAAGCAGCTGCCTTGGTCTAATTTGAGGTTACATACAGCATCTGGAAGAAGAGAAACAGAACATCTGTTGATCAAATTCATATTGACCAAAGTACAGCACGAGGACGGAACTTTGGATAAGTGCAACTGTATACCTTAATAAAACAATGTGAGTTGACCTAATAAACTATTTTACAAATGAACAAACAATTTTGCGGCTAAGGAAAAAATAGTTCTCAGCTAAGACTTTTAAATAGCATTATATACATTTTTTAAATGTATTTTTGAAAAAATTATCAAAATGTAAAAAGTAGGAAGTATGGTATGTTAACTCCTTCCCGCCTTCTTCCTCAATAAACCTTCTCACAAAATGGCCACGGGCATGGCTAGGTGTCTGCCTACCTGCAGCTGGGTACTGCTCATTGTACTTGGAGGAGCAATTCCCCATGCAGTTCTTGTCACTGTCAAATCGGTTTGCATTCCCTCCCTGTCCTTTGTAGTAAAAAGGCAGGCAGAATCCAGCATTGTGTTCATAGAAGTACTGCAGTTTCAACTCTTCTCCAGTCCCCTCGTCCATTGGCTGATTGCAGATTACTTTTAAGACAAAAATGGTTGCTGGTCAGCATCATAGGAGTGACAGAGGTCATTCAGGCATAGTTTACTGGAAACAAATTAAACATCCAAAGCTTTTTGTGCTCTGCAACTCTTGACACATCAGTCACCCATAGATTCACCCAAATAACAAAACACAAACAAAACAACAACACTGGGTAATCAAACATTAGAATAAAACATCATACCAAATATACAAAATGTAACATTTAGCCAATGTAAGGTGAAAGCAAAGTCATGAGTGAAGTCATTTCCAGAAAATTGATAAAATACATTTCAGAAACTTACCTCCAGCTGAAGTCATACAAAGTGTAACACCAACTAATAACAATTGAAACATAATTTTCGGCATCGTGTTGCTGTTGATAGAACCAAATGTGAGATTGCCGTTGAGGTAAAAGTGTCTCTTTTCAAATCCTGCTCTTCCAGGTAAGTTCTGTCCTTTGGACCCCTTATCAAGCGTTTTCTCTATTATACGACTAGGGTGTGTCTCCCTGTCTCTTCCTACTGACCTCATGGTTTCAATCATAAAACATGAAAATGACAGTATCGAAGCAATAAAGACATGGTCTTTATTGTAGTTCAGTATCAAGTACAAACGTATCGATACAGTTCTTGGTTCTGTGTTATAGTATAAGAGGAGCAAGGAACAAACAAAATGAACAGTTAAACTGTGAACCAGTGCTTTCACATACATCAACATAAGGTTAAGAAACTTTTACTTAAACGTGCACATTTTCACCACCATCAGATTTTCCTTTTATGATGCGCAGAAGTTACTAGGTGATGTGGAGTTCTTCTAATTGTGATCTGAAAGTTGATACCAAAGACATTAAAGTACTGTCATCATCAGCTGCATCACATATTCTATATATCTATAACATATATCTATATCTGTGTGTGTGCATGTGTGTCACAAACTTCATCAGGGAGACTATGCACATTAGCTTTAGTTATAGTTTCAAGAATTTGTGGGTGTCTCAACGACATCTTAATCATTGACTCTCTGACATCTCGGCCTGGATGACCAGTCACCACCTCCAGCTGAACCTCACCAAAACACCAAACCCTCAATCACCCACGATCTCTCTATCACTATGGGATCTGCAAGTGACCCCAAGTGCAATCCGTCCCCTTCAGAGGATTCAAAATGCAGCCGCTCGTCTGGTTTTTAACCTACCCAGATGCTGCCATATCACCCCACTCCTCATCGCGCTCCACTGGCTTCCCGTCATGGCCCGCATCAGATTCAAGACCATGGTGCTGACCTTCCAAGTAGTAAACGGGACTGCCCCGAGCTATATCAACTCTCTCCTCCGGCCCTATACCCCCGCCTGCCACCTACGGTTGTCTGCTGACAACCATCTAGTGGTACCCCCCCCCCCCCCCCCCCCCCTCAAGAGCGCCAGAGCCCAACACAAACTCTTCCACTGCCTGGCTCCCCAATGGTGGAATCAAGTCCCCACCTCCATCAGAAGCACAGACTGCCTCCTCACCTTCAAAAGAAGGCTTAAAACTCACTTATTTAGAGAATGTAATGGCACTTAGGAATAGTTTGGCACTTAACCTAATCTAATGTTGTTTAGAACTACTTGTTGGTCCCCATATGGTGACTCGCCAGTCTTGTTGTTTTCTTGCTTTATTGTTCACAATCATTGTGTTATGCTTTTATAGCTCTTCCCTTGGCACTTATCGGTTCTCACGATGTATGTTTCACGATCTAAAAACCCACTGTTCGGGGTCTATCACGTTGCTATGCTCAGTGACCGATGCTCTTTGTAAAAGCTCACTCTTGTAAGTTGCTTTGGACATAAGCGTCTGCTAAATGAATACATGTAAATGACTGCATCACTGACACTGTGCAATACTGGTTACTACATACAGTCATTTAGCAGACGCTCTTATCCAGAGTGACTTACGTTACAGAGACATTCACCCCCCCAAGACAAGTAACAAAATGCCTTTCCCAAAGATACAACGTCATGTTGGCACAGTCGGGATTTGAACTCAAATGTATCCTTGTATGTATCTTTAGTTTCAGTTATGTGCTCACTCGTTTGAGCGCGTGGCGCTGTTTCCTCGTGAATATTTCCACGTGACGTCATAACTGCATGCACCCTGGTTCGCTGTCTGAACCAGCAGCCCTTTGACCCAAACCAATGGCTTCTTACCAGTCGCCATATCAACAATACTGTCTCTCGTTAGCAGCTAGCTAACTGCAGGAGAAGACATTTATATTATTTTTCTCTTTCAGTTTAGGACTTCTTGGTCGACATGTAGGCTAGCATGTTCGGGACACACACGTTGACACAGTCCAGCTCGCTTAGCAGTTAGGTTGGACATGATGTGACAGTTTGACCGATGTGGTCAGACTCTGTCAGCTAGGATGTTCAAAAATGTGTTTGGGTCTGGATTTCTTGTAAGAACTGCGCACATTATCCTAACATGGGTGATCACGTTAATACTCTTCCTACATGACACAGGTAACGTTAGCTAACCAGTTTTTAATGACTCAAAGTGGACAGGCTTGGGACTTTGGCATGGACAAAGCTAGTTAGAAATGAATGAGAAAATTAGAGTTTTACTACAAATGATTATGCTACAGCTATGCACAGCTATTATCTAGAGCTTGTTATTGTGCTAATGTATGATGTACGAGATACTGCAAACAAAACAACGTCCATTCTTTGTGTCAAATACTTGACACACATGTGTGCAACTTACAGGGACACTCAACGTCTAGTCATATTTGTAATAATCTTTGCTGCTTATGTTGCAGATCTCCGAAAGCAGGAAGAGTCTGGCCAGCTAATCCAGCCTGTGCTGTTCGTCCTGCTGGTTCTCTTGTCAGTGCTGCTGTATTTTACAGTGTCACTGATGGATCCCGGCTTTGTGCTATCTGATGACCACGACTTACTAGTGAGTTGGACATGCATTCTGCTGTTATTCAGTCTATTAATAATAATAATGTCAGATTGACTTGTTTTCCATTAAATGTACTGTAAACCCCCCCCAGTGTTAAAGGTTCATATGACTGACATGCACCTGTCCTGCATTCTACTGTCAGTTCACTCTTGGTATTACTGAAGAACAAGAAGATATGATTCCACCTACTACAAAATCACTTAGACAGCGTCGCTGTGGACATTGCTTACTTCAGGTAAGCATGAACATGATAGCATGGCCATGTCTAAGATGAATATTTAACTTATTAAAACGTGAACATGGGGAAAACCTGACCTATTGACAATAACCCGATTCTCCCTCTGTTGTTGAGCAGCAGCCAATGAGATCCAAACATTGTCAGACCTGTCAGCATTGTGTCCGTCGCTATGACCACCACTGCCCCTGGATAGAAAACTGTGTTGGAGAGAGGAACCATCGCTGGTTTGTTCTCTACCTGGCTGTCCAGTTGCTTGTTCTGATGTGGGGTCTACATATGGCATGGTGAGTGCTAGTGACTTGTTTTGAACAGTTACAGTCATTCTCTCCAGCATGTGCAGACTTACAATGTTGCTTATACTGCACTAATATGGACAGGCAGAAGGGATGGCCATTAAACATGAACAAAATACTGCAGATGCTTTTAGCCAAGGCCTGCTTGTACTAACGGGGATTTTAGTAGATTTTTTTTTTTAATGCTGGTGGAAATGGATACTGTACGGATCTCATCAATATGGCAGCAGTGTGATCATTTCATTTGTTACTTTTCGACAAATGGACCAGCCTAATACGTCTTTGTGTTACAGTGGAGCATACTTGTGTGTGTATATAAAGTGATTGCGATAGTTGAGAACCAGTCATATCATATGACTACTATAATAATAAGTCTTGTGTTTTTTTCAGGTCAGGGTTCCTGTTTGCCTCCACCTGGCAGCTGTGGTTCCATACTAACGGAGTTCTGTTAGGTGCTGCTGTGATGGAGGCTGTCCTCGCTCTGACAGTGTTGCTTCTTCTTGGCTCCCACCTCTATCTGGTCTCTCTCAACATCACCACCTGGGAGTTCATGTCACGCCACCGCATCTCCTACCTCAAACACTGTGGGATCGATGAGAACCCCTTTGATCGTGGTGCGTTGCGCAACCTGTGGGGGTTCTTCTGTGGCTGGGGTGCTGTAGTGTGGGAGCAGGTGTACTTCAGGGAGGGAAATGACCCTGTTTAGCTTCTAGTTTGCCTTGCGTCTACTTACCTACAGTAGACACGGCATTTAGTCTATTTGTCAAATAGCTTACAATGTTTACAGAACTGTGTCTCTTTTGGAAATAGATTTTGATATGCACCCTGACCCCAACAAATGAAAAGGTTTCAGAAACACGGACGTTATGGGGAATGATTCCATTATACCATGTTTCCTTGTGCAAGTCCATTAGCTGTATAGTAGAAATATTTTAAAATAGCAGTGCAATTTAATTGCAAACTTGTTACGTAATTATAAAAGTAGACCAGAGAAATACCAACAAAAAAGATCAATGGGACTAGTATTAGATGAATAAATATGAAGTAAAGCATGTGCAGACTTACTTTTACGACGATACAGGAGAAAAGTGTTTGTCTGATAATAATTCCTTCCTTAAGCTACTTCTTTGATGTGTTTTTCAATAGATTCCTTATATTGGGCATTCCTCTGAGTCTCATGACTTGAGTGAACTGGATGTTCAGCCGTGGGAAACTTGACCAGCATAATCATGATTCTAGTCACGTCCTATTATCTTGTCTTAAGACTTTTCAAATCCCCCCATATTGTTCTCTAGCCTGACAAGTATTGAAGACCAAAAATGCACATTGACCAGCTTTTAAAAGCAGATTTTTATGGATCACTGCTAAAGTGAGATGTATTTTCCATCTTATTGTCTTTGCCTAATGGGAATGAACAGAAAACATTGTATTGTCTGACAGGAACAAATGCACTCAGTTCACTTTTGATCGCCAGCTCGATTATCATCAACCCCATACCAAGCTACCTGTTACAAAGGTAGACTGGATCTATTAATGAACCTCTGTCCTCAACTGTATCGCAGAATGCTTGTGTTTGGGAATCAGCCTTTTGTTGAATTGATAACGAAAAGCAACAAAGAACCAACTATGATCAATTACGTATACAGCTCTGTACTGTATTCCAAAGCACATTCCTGTTTATGTTGTGTTTCTTGTAATTCGTGTTGTTGTCTAATTATTGAATTACCTGAACTTAATCTGTACAATAATGTAGACTTTCTACCACAGCTCGGTGATGCTGTTTCAGAGGTAAACATCCGAGACAAATTATTAGTGTACTCGTATACTAATAATATCTAATACCTAATAACAGGGTAATAATACCTATGAACCCAAAAACAGGGTTAAGAACACTGGTATGGTAGAATGCCTGTTCTTTTTGCGAAAGAGGTATGAGGTGTTTACAATCAAGAAATACAAACACTTTGTATGAACATATCAACATTTTGTGAGCTTCTCTGGTTCATTGTGAAATGCTAAATGGGTAATTGTTTGTTATAGAATGGTACTAAAGCGTTTATGTATTTAAATAGTGAATCCGTTTGAAAACAAGTAGGATAATAGCAAAGACCATGTCTAGTAGATAACTATGGGGATTACTGAGATTATTTTTATAAACATTTATATTTATAGTGCTAGATTAACTTCCATCTGTCAATTTACTTCATAAAAGAAAGTCAGTTTTACATTTTTTAAATTGTTGTGTGTAATGTGGGCACTGTACTGTTAGATGAGGTGAACTTGAGAACAAGCAGGACTGTCTTGTGTATTCCTGTTACATTTTCTGCTGTGAAATTTAGTGGTTATCAGAGAGCAATAATTGTAAATCCTTATTTTTAAAGTTATTTATTTTATAACTGTTATATTAGGATTTTAAAATGCAATGGACCTGCGATTTCACATGATTGTGTGTTCTGTTGACATTTTGAATATTTATGCAACATTCCTCGTTCTATACGTTTTCTACTTACAGTGTTTTCTCCAATAAATGTATAAAATGCAATATTTATTAAACATCACTAAAATTGAGTCAAATATAACTTTTTAACATTTGTGTTTGTATATCAACATCCTATAATTCAAGTTAAACAATAACTGTTAACCAAATCAAAGCTGGTAAATGAAATCCTGTTCATTACTGTAAGGAGCATAAGGTTAGCTTTAATCTTAATCGAAAATATATTTAACATTTTAAATCATTTATTGATGTTGACTGGCAAAATTACACAATGGTAATATAACAATTGACTAAAGCCAAAGGCAATCCCACAAGAAAAATGCATTTAATTTTGTATTAAAAAACAAACAAATCTTTTCATTCGCAAAGACACAAACAAGACCATCTATTGTAGTTAACAGAAGCACAAGAAATCAATTTAGCAAAGAACAGCTCAAAGTGAAAGTACCAGACTAAGATCATAGTATCCACAGTTGTGGTAGGCAAGACTGAGGGTATGATGCTATTGAATGTGTTAGTGTACCAGACTGTACACAGGCACTTTAGCAAAGCAGTGGTAAAATGATAGGGTGTTTAAGCAACAGTGCTTACATTGCCAAAGGACCACATGAGGTTACACTAAATGCTTTGAGCAAAAGTCAAAATCAGCAAAGATTTCATTCTGCTGAGCAGTTAAGAGGTAAGGTGTTTGGGGAGGGGAGAGTATAGGTCTGAGACATGTGAACTCCTTGTCAAAGTTACTGACATCTGTTGGTGCTTTAATCGTGGGTATGAACGGTGGTTTCACCTTTTTGGCAAGTAAAGCCTCCCAGACAACACCCTGCAAAAGAACCAATACAGGACATTCAGCAATAAGAAAAAACACTGAACGTTGACAACTAGTTGGCTAAAATAAACCTTGGCATTCCATCCAAAAATTGCATAGGAAATGTGTATAGGAAGATGATGATGATGATGTTAGGACCACCTAACAGTGAGAGTTACCTGGAAGAACCTGTGTTTCTTGACCTCGTTAGAATCCTCCTCTCCCGCTCCCAATCTTCTCTCAGGGTTCTTCAGCAGCAGCTACAGAAACAGGACATTATCCAGGAGTCATTATGCAGGTAAAGGAAATCCAACTACTCATATGACTCCATCAGCAGACTGAAGCAGCTTGTTAAATTTAAACTGTTAACTGACCTAGATCTACTATAAACAACATTTTCACTTCCATTATCATTCGTATTCTACATCATGCCATTGATCAAACAGATCTTCCTCTGCCATTCTTTCATTTACAGACTAAGTTGGTTCAACACACCATCTTACCTTCTGGATGATGGACACAGATTCAGGTGATAAGAATCTAGGATAGCGAATTTCATCATTCACAATGCTGTTAAACACCTCCTCTTCATCGTCACCAGGAAAAGGAGACTGCCAGTGACAGAAAACAGAGCTAAAGAACTGCATCATATATATAACCATAATATTCATTATGTATAACCATAATATGCATTGTTTATATGTGTTCTGTTATAGCAAGCAAACTTACCTCTCCCACCAGCATTTCATAAACGAGCACTCCCAGCCCCCACCAGTCAACAGAGCGCGTGTACTGATTATCTGTTAACACCTCCGGTGCTAGAAACTCTGGGGTCCCACAGAAGGTGGAGGTGTAATCCCCATGTCCCATACCTGCATTCAGATACACAGAAATATCAAGAAGAGTCTTTCTAACGTTTAGAATTTCCCTCTGCATTGCATGGTTAATGTAGTGTTCTGTCAAAATCACAGTCAGCATCATGAACCAAATGGTGTTGACAATAATGTAGATCTTGGAAGGGGGGGGGCTGCTGGAGGTCTGAGAGTGAAATCAGTAAAAACTGAGTGTATAATACATCCATGCAGCATTATAATGACTTACCTTCTTTACACAACCCAAAGTCTGCGATTTTTACAAATCCATCTGCATCCATTAGCAGGTTGTCAAGTTTCAAATCACTGAAAGAAAAAAGAGAGATAACAGTTCATAGATTCATTTGGCCTTCCACAAAAAAACAATTAGCTAGACAAGTAACCTTTGAACTCACCGGTAAACTATTTTGTTCTGATGCAGGAACTCCAGTCCGAGAACCACACAGGAAGCATAGAACCTACACAATATACGCATGCACTCTTCAGACAGTCAAGTTCTTGAATGGAATGTCTCATTAGCATTAGCTGTATGTTTGCAGGTCTTTTCAACGACCCTGTGTGGTTTTTACCGGCTCTGTTTCTCGGTGAAGATGTTGGCGTGTATGTGAGTCATCAGATCGCCCCCAGGGGAATAATCCATCACAAAACAGAAGTGTTCGACCGTCTGGAAACTTCCATGCAGATTCACCAGGAACGGATGATCTGATTGGTTGATCGTCTCAAAAATCCTCTTCTCACACATAAGACTGATTAACGACACTCGTGCACACAAACACACACAGTGAGAGAAAGAGAGCAAAGCAGGTCATTTTCAGGAATACAACTCTTACATTTATTCATTTAGCAGACGCTTTTATCCAAAGCGACTTACAAGAGAGAGCTTTTACAAAGAGCATCAGTTGAGCATAGCATTGAGCATAGCAACGTGATAGACCCCGAACACAGTGTTTTTTTCTTTTAGATCGTGAATCATACATCATGAGAACCAATAAGTGCCAAGGGAAGAACTATAAATGCATAACACAATGATTGTGAACATAAAGCAAGACTCTTCCAGTTGTGTTCCAGACTTGCTTCATTAGAGCTGTGTTGCTTCTTCACCAGCCGTTGTGAACACAGCCTTGTTTTGAAAAGCAACTCATCAACCTCTCACCTCTCCACTTCATCACGAGTCACTACGTCGCATTTCTTCAATGCTTTTATGGCAAAAATTTGGCCTGACGACTTATACTCTGCCAGCAAAACCTAGGAAAAAACACAAACCACATACTTAATTTGTTATCTGACCCATAACTTGGGCACAAAGTTTTTAATATAATTATACCCAGCAACATTGGCACATAAAATGGGCACTTTGATGATTTCAGATATGAGATGTACCTTTCCGAAGTGTCCTCTTCCTAAAACTGAGATGCAATTGAAATCTTCCATCTGCAACCTTTTTTTCCTGAACAGAGTCATAACAGATTAGATTAGTTGGCAAAGAGAACTGAAGTAAGAAGAGAAGTTTTGGGTTAAACATACATATAAAGATACAAAGTGACATGGAAGAACAACTTACTCAGGGGAGGGATCAGATTCAGATGCATCATCTGTAAAAGGCTTAATGGAAGAAGGTGAGATGAAGATTTGAACACAGACAGAACAAGCACTTAACATCAAGCAGCTGACTATGCAAGGAAATGAAGAGCAAACAAGCTTTTAATAGGAAGCTTCTCAAGTGAAGTACAAGGTCAACTAACATTTTGTTCAAGAGTTTAAAATCTGGTAGACTCATACCACAGAGAGAGGGCTGTGTGTTTCTGAGGGTCTTTCCACTGTGTGATGTGGAGGTTTAGCAGGACGGTCCTCACTGAAGTCAAGTTTCATCACAGCTGCATCTCTGCAAACAGCATTACTGTTTCTCAGAAACATCTGATTTCAGACAGTTGGACACATGTACTTAATGTACTTAACTTAATCCTACAATATAAACTCTTCATCTTGCTGTTGTGTACCTAGACGTAAATATTGTTGGTTGATTTGTTGTGTTAGGGTTAGGCCGATCTTAGCTACTTCAATCCTTGTTCTTAAATAGTGGTTGATGACTTCATGGCGTACCCTGGAAGAATTGGGGTGGGGACCGTTCTGTCATCTGTGGAGGGAGAGGTCACATCAAGGCCCCAGGCCCCCAGGGAACCACAGGGGGGCAGGATGCTCATCATCAAACGACCCCACGTAGCAAAGTTCATGTTCATCTGGGCTGCCCGTAAAAAGTTCTTCCCTGAGAAAACAGGCTTGGTTTAGTTACTACTAGCAAACACTGTTATGTAACTTTACAGAATAAAATAAAGTTTAAAATGTGTGCCTCTACACAGCTGTAGGTACTAATGTCAAAGTAGTAATGTGTTCAAGGAAGAAAATAATTCTGGACAAAACAATATAAAACTTATTTATAGGCAATGAAGAGTGGTTAATTAAGACTGAACTCAGTAAATCCGAGGCAGTTAAATAGTACTATGAAATAGTAGTAGTATAGCATGAATAGTACTAATTTAAATATTCATCTAAGTAATCTAGTCAATTTAAATGTTGGATAACTATGGGAAATGTTGTTCTACTTTCTGTGATGAAGATTTTGATGCTTTTATCCAGCTGGAGACAGCTTTATACACACACTTCTTCTCAAAAAGGGCCTGCAAATACTTCGTTTGAACTTTTGATGAGATGACATTTCCATACCAGGAAAATAACAATTAATACAGAAATAAAAAGTAATTTACCTTTTTCTTTCGGAAAAATCCGCTTCTGTCTCTGCAGTTTAGGGAGATGTTCTATGACAGGTTTGATGAAAGTAATCTACAAAAACAAAACAGTGAGATATTAATTCATATCAAGAATACTATATATCTGGTGTAATCTGAGTGACATTTTTAAAAGCACTGGTGGATAACTGAAATGTTGTTTAGATAACAAATATTTTAGTAATGCTTGTGTTTCGGAGGTGTGGAGTCACTAAATGTGTTTTTTTTTGTTTTGAGTTACAAAATCACTGAGTGGCAAACTGAGGGTTAGTTGGTGGGTAATACTACTTCTTGTTCCATTGGCTAGTCTATGAATGTACTAACCCTTACTAAAGAGGAAAAACCTGCTCCTGTGGTACACACTGTGGTGCTCTCCCTGGTTTCCACTGACCTCTGTGAACAGTATGCCTTGGGGCTCCAGGGTAAGACACAGGCTATGGCGCTGGTTGTCCAGAAAGTCCTCCAGACGAAGGAACTGGATTGCGCACATGTTCCTCCAATCCCGCCAGTACACACTGATGTCCAGCTCTCTGGACTGAACACAAAGGTGATACAAACACAAAACATCATCTTGTAGGCTGTAACGAAGAATCAAGATAAGATGTATAGAAGAAAAGACTCAGAAAAAGTCAGATAAGAGTCAGAGAGAAGAGTCAGAAAGACTGACTCGCTCCAGTTCAATGCTGAAACTCTGGTTCCAGGCATCTTTGCTGAGGGGTCTCCAGTTGGTGCGACCGACCATTCTATTGTCCAACTTCAGCACAGCGCTGATCTCAGCTGAGAGGAAGTGTCAGAAAACAGTTTAGTGGAAAAAGTTTCTGATTTACTTTGCACAATTCAGCAGTTTTAGTGATATATTATGTTGTTTCAACTGATATCACATTTGAAAATGGCCGTGCCCATTTAAATCATTATTGGAACCAGCCAGAAGAAAAAGTTACAATTATATTTGTATATGAGAGTAAAGAAATGTAAAACGGGGAAACACATACTGTGGTTGCGTTTACAGGGTATGATAAACTTACAGGAGAGCTCGTCAGTTTTTGAGGCTTTGCTATTGGTGTTCCGACCATAAAGACCAGCTCTCTGCTTCAAGGATTTAGCCTCTGATGGGCTATCAGGGGTGGTTGGGCTGCTTATCGTCTGGCAGCGGCTCGAAATAGATTCCAACAGGTCCTGACAGCCCATAATACGTACCTCAAGTCTCCCTGGGAGACCACATAATGGTTTGGACAAACAAATTAGAACACATTTTGGATGGAATGCACGCAGTACGAAGAGCTATGAATCAGAAATGCCTATTCTGTTAGTTACCTGTAAGGCTGACAGGTTTAAAGAACTTTGAAGAGCCAGACGAAGGCCCAGAAGTAGTACTGAAGTTGAAGCTTCCTGTCTGTAAACCCATGGAGGGTGAGGACCCCAGAGTGAAATCATCCTTGACAGCAGCACGATTGGGATGGTCTTGGGGAAGTTCATTCAGGCGGCGTCCCAAAGACACACGCAGCAGGTCAATCTTCTGAGAGGATTCTTGAAATTGTGCCCTGGCCTTTGTAGGAACACCCCACGCCCCCCACACACACATAGATCTAAACATTACAGTACAGGCAATGAGTGCTTACAAAACAGGCAGGAGAAGATTTTGTCTTATTTTGTCTTACTCAGAGGAGAATAATGAAAAATACTAGTACCATTAACATTAGGATAAACCAGTGTGGGTCATTTCTAGGTTCCTGTGTACCTCTGCTAATCTCCGGTGATCCAGCACCTTGAGTCCCCCCAGGTGCTTCAGCACGTTCTTGGCGCCCTCAGCCACAGCTGCCTCAATCTTTAGGCGGTGACTCAGTTCAGCCACTCTTACTTCGAGAAGACTGATGGCATCTGGCTTTCGGCCTGGGTGGGAATAAACAGTTCAGATGAGCTAAAAAAACCCAAACATTTTAGATCATTTCTGAGGAGGCTTCTACTAAGAAGCTCTATGTCAAAGGAGCACAGAGCAGTGTAATGCTGCACTGGGATCCGTGTCCCATGATGGTCGTGTTTGAACGCACCGTCTATGTCGCTGGTATCTCTGTTCCCATTTCTAGTCAGGTTAACTTTGACAATCTGCATGCGGAGCAACTCAATCTTGGTCCGACTGTCTTGTAACATTTGATGGGCTGTAAAAACCAATTTACGGTCCTGGAGAAGAAAAGGGAAAGCACTGGCTTCTAGTTTTGAGAAGATGGGTAAACCACTTGTTTAATATTGCAACATCCAGTATGTATGTTAAGGTCATCCCAAACCTTTACGGAGCTACTGGCGAAGGTCTGAATGATATTCTCAGCGCCATGTTTAACTTTGGTCTCCATGGTCAGCTGTTTTTTTAATGTGATGACACGATTAGCCAATGGTGACATGGGTTCCTCCCAACAACATGAGTCAGGTGATGTAGCATCCTCCACTACTCCAAAAAAAGAAGAAAAAAGAAATGTGTTTTGTTTTGTTCAGGAACCGAAAAAGTGCTTTATTTAATTAGTGCCATCTCCTTTACTTCCAAAACCAGCACAGGTGTAGGTCCTTAAGATGTTTATCAGTATCTGTAAGGTATAGTAAATACAATATGATTCACAAGCTGATATAATGACCTGCATGTCTGTCCTTTTCAGTGGCCATGGCACGAGCGTTGAGTTCTTGCAGCTCCCAGTGTAAGTGCTCCAACTTGCGGCTGGATGCTCTCAGCTGGCCTTCTACCTCAGCAGCACTCTTGCGGTTAGTGACAGCCCGTCGAAGCCTCTCAGCTGCTTCCTTGATCTTCAGCTCACGCTGGATCTCCTGTCTGAGCGCGACGCGAGCATCTTCAAGACGCTGCTGAAATTCAGGGTCCAAGATGTCTCCATCAACGAGGCCTTCCATGCAAGTGTTCTGCCAAGGAACAATGGGATGATTCCATGAGAAGAACAAGATGCAAAACCAGACATCATCCCTTGTCAACACCATTGGGGAGGAATCCAAGTTACACTGCTTTTGAAAAGACAAAGGCCTTGAAATATCAACAGCTGACAGTGTGGAAGAACTTGACTGGCTAACCCTCACGATGACATAGTGCCACTACTACTAAGATAGTGCAAAGGAAACAAACCCAGAATTCCCAATGACACATGGGCTACTTTCCAGTTAGGGGTGAATCGAATCCCGTTAATACAACAAATATTTTGTAAGGTACATTTACAAAGTCAGCCTTTTGTAAGCGTTCAAAGGCTAGCCTACTACAGAACGTAGAGAAATACCTACTGACCCATGCTGCCCACGAATGACAATTTCACAGTGCTTACCTGGAATATTAAACCTACCTTATCAAAATGACCCACTTTCAATAGGGTTTCCAAAACACTAACCCGCCGCCCGGACGCACTTTGTAGCTTGTATAGAAAAAGGCCAAACACAATTCAGATGGTCCTTTTCTCCTCCAAACGATCTCGTAACTATCAGAATCCACCTGTCCGGATCCTCCAGGTGAGGCTGGGCGGGTCTTAATGGGGTTTTTTGGAGGCTCAGAAACTTGACTGTCAAAATGCATGTAAATATAAATGCAACCTAAAAAATGAATCAATAACCTAAATAAAGCTGCAGACGCCATTTATACAGTATATATACATATATGCACCATCTCAGATCCAAGTCTGATGTTTAGACGATGTGTTGCCAATGTTCTAATACATGCCCCATGGAGATGCTTGTATTATAGTTTTGGTGTTATCAAACGTTATCCAAAGTTGTGACTGGCTTGAGAACACATTTGTTACCAGAGAATCCCAGCCTCAGTGTGTGGGTGACATTGTGGTTAACCAAGTCATTTGAGAGTTGGAGTTTGGTGTGTGTGCAGCATCAGGTGAAACCACGACCTCTAAAGGCTGCTCGGCATGTTAACTAGGTAGACTGCTATCTACAGACAGTGTCTGTTCTCTCTGCGGTGTTTGTCGTCATTGCAGTCTGCATCATCTCCACCGTTTGGATCCGACATCCAGACTGACTGTTGCCAGATTCTTCGATCCAGTCCTTCAGAACATCTCACGTTTATTGCAAAGGTAGGCCTGACTTCTAGTAGAACGATGCATATTTATCACAGATTCGACCAATTTGATTCATTAAATTGTAATGTTGTGCCTTTGTTGGCCCTCGGATGAACAGTGTGTTAAGAATGCTAACTAGCATTAGCTCGCTATAACTCGGTTCCAACCTTATTCCTTCGCCAGCCAGACAGTTAAAAACAATTATTCAGTTGATGCTGGCTAACGAAAGCTAATGTGTTTGCGCAGCATATATCACATCACATTGTCCCTTATTGGAACCTTATTTGCATAACCATGACCGATATAGGGAGCAATGTTAGCAGAATAAGCAACATTACAGCAGGGGTTGCTAGCCGACCTTCGCTCGCGCACACACTGATAAGTAGCACGAGCCCACACGTAAGTAGCAACATGCATAATGGAAGAGGGGCTTTTCTGTGTAAGTTATCAAAATGATTATTTGCATACACTAGAATGCAGAATTGTAACAGCTTTTATTTCAATGGAAAATATGCATTATATCGACGCTAAACAGCGGAGTTTCTGTCGGCCTTAGTAGACGGACCCGCCCAGGACAGTTGGGCTGCGGCTCTTATGGCTCCAGCTGTTATCTGACCAACGCCTACATGGATGACATAGCGCAAATTATCATCATACTTTCTTGGAGTGAAATACATTAAAACGTCTGATAATTACCATAAACATGGATTTTCAATCAAATTGTGTTAATGGAAGTGTAGCCTAATCTAGAAATGTGAGTCTCAATACGTTGCTTCTTTCTGTTTTTATCGGGCAGTGGTATAATACTAGGTCACTTTAGTGCTTAATGGTAGAAAATCCGTTTTGTATTCAGTCTACATTCGACGGTCACAGATGGGACCAGGAGCGCTTTGCATCCTGTAAACCGTTTAAGTCAGTTGCGGTTTATATGAGAGACTAATAGGTCACACCAATTTGATGACCACTGTTCATTTGGTCTCACAAAGTCTTTGTTTTTGACCGTCCAACAAGCATTTTGGAAGAGTGGCATCATTTAATGCTTAGGAAGATGACCCTCCCCTGTCAAATAAAACTATCCAGGTGGCTCTGTCATCCAGCAGAGGCCTGTGATAGACCTGACTGCCACTCTGCTGGTCCCTAAGGATACATTAGTGCTCATTTACTTTTCAGCTATACAAAAGAGTAGAAAATAAATTTTTACATACTTAACTTATTGTGTTTGTTCATCTGCTACCAAGGAAATATGTTTTAAACTGAATTACTCTATTTGTTGATTGCATTAACATGCACTGATGACATCACTTCCTTGTCCAATGAGACAGCGTGACTGAAGTGCCAACTGTTCATTTATCTAAATGGATGGATGGACATCCTAACCAAACACCCTGCTCCTAAACTAAAGGATGTTTTTCCTCATGTTTTATAAGGGTGTACCCCTGTGTTGGTACATCATCAAATACCTTTATGATCCTTTTTATTCCATTGGTGTGGGGCTCAGTAATGGTCTCAACTCATTTGGACATCATGCTTGATTTGCACATGTTATGTCTTCCATTGACCATGTTCTCTAGCAATTTAACAATTGCCAGAATATCAGGTATCTGGCTGCATTCATTTGTAACAGGATCTAGTGCTACCTTTCTCCTCTTGCCTGGGACTAGTGAGAGGATGTTCCAATATGCAGAGGTCTGAGCAAGTGGATCACTTCACTTACCTAAATAAGTGTATTGAGTTGATTATGTTGCGCACTGTTGTTAGTTGGAATGAAAGTTTATGTAAATGCCTGACTTAATTTGAGTATGAATCATTCTTAATGACCCTTCATAGTCATCTATGTGTATTCCAATACGTTCCTTCATTTAGCTTGATTAAATCCTTATTGATTTTTGTGTTCACCATTGTGCCCTGTAGCCAGCAACCAAAGGACACCATGTCCAAGTTTGTTAAACCCAAATTGAAGGTAAAAAAAAAACTGTGTGTCATTGCTGTGTGTTTTCTGTGTGTGAGTTTCTAGGTGTTTCTATAGGTGTAGCCTATGATGTAGGTTGATCTAGAGTCTAGACAGACTAATGCATGGAAGATCCTGGAATGCTGATAGCAAGAGGGTAAAGTGCTTCACAGCAGGATGAATGATGTTGTTTTGCTGAGTAGGGAAAGGATGAAAAGGGGGGAGAGATGGAAACGCACAGGCAGGGCTGAGTCTTGGCTTTCTACCCACACTGCCTGAGTACTGCAGGGGCAATGCGTCTGTTAGTGCTACAGAGGACGGAGGACGGGAAGGAATGATGTGGTTCTAGTCTCCCTTTGCCTTAGTGAAGACTGGGTTTTGGAGGCTAGACTTCACACTAGCTGTGTCCATATCAACACAGGTACTGATTATACAAGGCAATAGACAAGAACAGTAAAATATCTGTAAGTGTTGGTGTGGTCTGTTTTTCTTTAGGCTTTGAGACACAAGATTTGTCTAAAATGTGTCTTTATTTCTTGCCTAGCTATGTTATGTGTAACTAGTGGATTCATAATGGCAGACTTGGGAGTAAATGTTTAACTTGAATGTAATTCTAGCCTTACTCCGTTTTTTATTTGAATTACATGGCAATATATTTCTATAGATTTGCATGAGTGCAGTTGTTTAGGGTGTTGGGATAGTAATCAGAAGGTCCCTGGTTCGAACCCTGGCTGTGTCAACATGACTTTGTGTCTTTGGGCAAGGCACTTCACCCTACTTGCCTCAGGGGGAATGTCCCTCTACTTGCTGTAAGTCGCTCTGGATAAGAGCATCTGCTAAATGACTAAATGTAAATGTACACATTAATAAGAATGGATCTAGGCTGATTAAAGCAAGTGTGTTTAGTGTTAAGTGTTAATGTAACACTGTGTTAAGTGTTAATGTATTTTAGATTATTGTCTTATGCTTTTGAGGCTGAAAGGTTAATTTTATAGAGTTGAGCTGCCGTGGTGAAGGAATCATAGTCAGGCTTATTTACTGCATGTTGTGTATGTGTGTGTTTCTCTTTTTTTCCCAGTTTGTTTGTCCTTGGCCTAAAGTGTTTAAGGGTGTTGTCACACTTCATCCTATTCAGCTCTCTAATTGAATTTAGATTGATCAGTCTGAGTGCGTTCTTTTGTTGCGCATGGGGCCATGGAAATATTTATACAGAATTCAAACATAAGGCATAAGTAGAAACCTGATTGGACAGCTTTTACAGTTCAACTTTGGTCTGCACCAATCAAGGGGACTGAAAGCACCTGAATAGTGGGTCTTGTTCCGCTTCCAAATGAACTCTGGTGCAGTTGAACTGATGCACAACACAACATGGACCAAAGACATCTGAACGCCTGAAGCCTTGTGTCTGTTATCCTTGTGCCTTTTGTTTTAGGTTCACTGTTCTAAATACCAGTGTGAATGATAAACAGAATCAGGACTAAATCGCTGTCATTTGTGGCCCCCACTCAAGAGAACTGAAGTACCAGTGTGAGCACACTCCAAGAGGCCTGAGTTAGGTTTGTTCAATAAGGACTAACACTGCACTGCTACACATTTCTCAGGAAGTTTTCGATTTTCCTTCAAGCCATGCTATGGGTTTGTATTGTACTGTGACTGCTGTCAGACCCTAATTCTCTAAAACCAGTCTTTTAAGATGGGTCTGTTTGGATCTTTTAGGTGACTTCAGTTTCAGTCACATTTGGTCTTCCTATTACATATTAGGGAAACAATAAGGTTCCACCCTCTGGTTTCCTGTATGTTCCCGTTGGAATGTTATCCTCCCAGTATTGCATCATCACAGTGGTGTCCGGAAGTGGAACTTGGAATCCAGGATGGGCCTCTCATTACATGACTGTAGTGGGGGTTTTCCGAGAATCAATCCGCTCGACTAAAGTTGGGTGAAGTAACATGTTACTGTTTATTACAAGTAGCAAAACAGGAAAACGTATGAGGATTATTGAAGCAACGTTACACGCATGTTCACACACAATGCACAAACACATGAAAGTTACACAAAGACAATACCATACGGTTCCAGCTAGCATTCTAGCATGGAACCCTGGTCTACATCTCCAAAACCTTGGAGAGGTCCAGGGACCACCAGCACTACGCAGCTGATCGCCCTGAACCCCCAAACATACTTTCAACAGACCATTTTATAGTCTCAGAAGTCATTGGTCTATCACAGACATGCAGTCTGTCCCATGTCTGTTCTCTGATTGGTTAAATCTCCAAAGACAATAGAGTAAGTTGAATCCACATTATCTCCAGACTTCACATCTCCAATGTAAATGCTTCAAGAGGTATCTGCCCAAAATGCTGTATTGTCTGGTTAGTAGGAAGGATCACAACCCCCATCCTGACAAAAGCAACATTTACATTATTCAATCAGCAGAGCTTCACAAAAGAGCATCGTCACTCATCAGAGCAAATGGCTCTTAAGGAATGCAGGCAACCTCCTGTTCAAGAAATGTTAATTGTACAAACATTGGTCAAACATTTTCACGACAGTTCCATACTTTTTTTTTTTTAAACAAACAATCAAGAACACAAAATGTGATGGTGCAATGTAAAGTCCTCTAGCCATTTTGCCACGCGGTTCTTCATCTTGCCTCAGTAATTGTGTAACTCATGGAACACATACTCAAACAGAACAAAGATCACATTTTGTCTATTTCTCTAAAATGTTCGTTTTTCACCAGTGTCAACTGCTCGTTGTGTGCGCATGTGTCAATACTCATCCGTAGTTTCAATTGTGAAGTTGCAATTCCTTCACTCGTCCGCGCCCGCTGTAGTCGCTGTTGCTTCTGTCTGTAAACTGTAACAATTGTACAACTTCGGCCCACTAAACCGCAGCCTTGATCTCTCTAGATGCAAAATCATGTCGTCCTTCCTTAAGACATTTGCGACAAAACTGAAAGCTTTTGAAACTGAAAGCATTTTTTTTATGTTCTTTCAAAATGTTTTTTTTTTTACGGATTTGTTCTTTACTTCTGCTGTTTCAAACAAACATTTAACACAAACATACACGTTTCTCACTTCTTTTTTTTCTTGAAAATGAAATAATGATAGGATTCAAATCTTGCATCTAAACTGGAAATTCTACATCACAGATATGTCGTTTACAAATTCATCTCAGTTCTGGGAGGCAATCTGCAATTTGCCAATTTGGTTTTAGGATTTATAACAAATGTTTGCCAGGCATTTATCTACCACCAAACCAAGAATTAATCAAAATACACACATCTCTGTAGATAAACAGTTAAGCAAAATTATTATCCTATATGGAAAATTCACATCACAGATACGCCGTTCATACATACAACTTTGTTCTGGTCGGCAATAATTGCCTATTTGATTAGGATTTTTAAAACAAACGTTTAGCAGCCATTTGTTTACCACCAAACAAAGCATTAATCTAAACACGCATATCTCAGTGAAAACTGATACTTATGAGGAGTTTTATATGACTCAACATCCCTTTGTCTGAATCAAACGCAATGGGCCTCAACAAACCGAAACCCTTTGAACACGTGTTAGTATACGTCAGCAATTCTATGACTTCTGTTTAACTTTAAACCAAAGATAGCCCATACAATGTCCCCAATATATATCAACTACGTGTATTTATGAGGAAGACATTAAAGATCGGAATCTTAAAACCTAAACGTACTTCACCACAACATAGCAAACGCAATTGATCTCATCAACTCACCACCTTCCCGTGTCCGTAATACCGCATCGCGCCACCCGACCCTGAGACGGAACCTCGTTCTCACTCCTCACGAGTCCAGGTTGGACCACGATGGGCATTCCTGCCAATGCACCAAATGTAGTGGGGGTTTTCCGAGAATCAATCCGCTCGACTAAAGTTGGGTGAAGTAACATGTTACTGTTTATTACAAGTAGCAAAACAGGAAAACGTATGAGGATTATTGAAGCAACGTTACACGCATGTTCACACACAATGCACAAACACATGAAAGTTACACAAAGACAATACCATACGGTTCCAGCTAGCATTCTAGCATGGAACCCTGGTCTACATCTCCAAAACCTTGGAGAGGTCCAGGGACCACCAGCACTACGCAGCTGATCGCCCTGAACCCCCAAACATACTTTCAACAGACCATTTTATAGTCTCAGAAGTCATTGGTCTATCACAGACATGCAGTCTGTCCCATGTCTGTTCTCTGATTGGTTAAATCTCCAAAGACAATAGAGTAAGTTGAATCCACATTATCTCCAGACTTCACATCTCCAATGTAAATGCTTCAAGAGGTATCTGCCCAAAATGCTGTATTGTCTGGTTAGTAGGAAGGATCACAACCCCCATCCTGACAAAAGCAACATTTACATTATTCAATCAGCAGAGCTTCACAAAAGAGCATCGTCACTCATCAGAGCAAATGGCTCTTAAGGAATGCAGGCAACCTCCTGTTCAAGAAATGTTAATTGTACAAACATTGGTCAAACATTTTCACGACAATGACCTCATCTGTTTCCCCTCCCTCTCTCTGGCCTCTCTCTCTCTGGCCTCCCTCTCTCTGGCCTCCCTCTCTCTGGCCTCCCTCTCTCTGGCCTCCCTTTTGGGGGCAGCGTCATGTCAAGGACATACTTAGAGCTCTCTTCCTGATTTGAATTCCTTTGTTTCCTTTGCACTATCCCACCTACACCCTAAATATACTGAGTAGGATATCAGTCTGATTAAAGGGAGGCAGCTTTGTCCTATTGTGGCTTCTGAATGATTCAGATAGTAAAGGCAATGCGTAGGCAGTAGTTCCAATGGAATGAATCAATAGCTCGAGCCTCACTCCACCCACTTATGCTGCAGAGACTGGAGCCTCACAGGGTCTCTATAAATATGTCGGTCTTTCACAAATGGAATCTGTGGCACCTCTTTAACTTGACAGACCTGATTGTGTTGAGGAACTGGGAATAGATGGAACAGAGTCAGGTGGCTGAGCGGTGAGGGAATCGGGCTAGTAATCAGAAGGTTTTGAGTTCAAATCCTGGCCATGCCAACATGATGTTGTGTCTTTGGGCAAGGCACTTTAACCTGCTTTGCCTCAGCGGGGGGAATGTCCCTATACTTGCTGTAAGTTGCTCTGGATAAGAGCGCCTGCTAAATGACTGAATGTAATAGCAGACTTGCTTTCATTTCAGCACATTTGAGAATCTCATAAACTCTAGTTCTAGTATAACAATGCTGGGGTTACTTAAAAGCCAGATGGTTAGAATTTGACTTGATGTCATGACATTGGAGTCTGCTCTGGGACTTTGCTACTCTGTACTGAGAGTGCGTTGGAGTGGTCATCTATGCTTTTCAGCATCAGAATGTGTGGGAGTGTAACAGAGAATCAGCCGGGGGAGAAAACAGCACGTCGAAACAGCAGTGAAATGGAGGATGAGTTGGTGTTATCAGCCATTAACAGAAGCAGAATGTTGAGCTATCTGCAGCTGCAGATGTGCTGTTCTTTGGGCTTTCATGTGAATAAAGACACTTTCTAGTTCAAAGTGGCCTCTTCTGTCGTTACCTGACTATGAATTCCTTCATGTACAGTTTGTTAACCCTTGTATTGGATTCCACGGACCTGTTCATATTCTCACTGTGGAGTGAATGTTGCACCTCTCTGTAAAATGTGCTGTGTCATCCTCGGCAATTACATCATCCCCAATATGCGAAAGGATACCACTGTAGAAAGGTGGTCTCACTAAAGTCATAACATTGTTTATCCACGTAACTGTCTGTGCGGTCAGTCATGTGATCTTCTCCATCCACCCGGGGAGTCAGATGGCTCAATGGTTAAGGCGTTGGCCTCATGATCGGAAGGTTGTGAGATCAAGCCCCAGCTGTGGCTATATGACGTTGTGTCCTTGGGCAAGGCACTTCACCCTACTTTCCTCAGGGAGAATGTCCCTGTACTTACTGTGAGTCGCTTTGGATAAAAGCGTCTGCTAAAGAGTAAATGTAAATGTAAATCCATCACAGGCAAAAATCGGGTTAGAACATGGCCCTAAATCCAGGGCTGATTTAAAGCCCTGTGAGTTGTGCCCAGTGGTGGGGGGATGGGCTGGACTGGGGGAGGGGATACATGACCATCAGCTGGCCAGAGCCAGTTGTCCTTTACAGAAATGGGGCAGTGCAGAGTGGTAATCCTTAGTCCCCCCTCCCCCCCTTTTTCTCTCTTTTAAAGTCCAGTCAGTATTTCAAACATTTACAGTAGATGGCTGGTCTAGTTTGTCACATGCCACAGAAAATACCCATGATTCCAGGATACTGTTTGTTGTTCAGTCTTCAGGAGACAGTGACACCCTTGTCTTGACTCATTTGACTGTAGATACAGATGATATGTCACCATGTCCCTTACTTAACACATCCCCCCCAAAAATATCTGTGTTCTTGGATTCTCACTCCCATCTTTCCAGTTTTCTCTGTTCTGACTCTTAACATAGAAGTCTTTTTTTCCATTCCCACATGGTGCATCGCCTCCAGAGCTGGCCTGCTTTCATTTCTTTCTGGCCTACTATCTCACACCCACATGAGGCCATTGACCTTGAGTTGGTTAAGAATATCAACGTTCTTTTCCGCTGAAATACAATTGCCACTCAGTCACTGGATTCTGTTCTTAATGCAGTGCAATGCAGTCTGCATGATCAGGCTTTTCCAATTTCATTCTTTATCATGTAAGGCATATTTATGAGGGACTCATAAATGATTTCAGTAGATGTTTTTCATTGATGATTGATCATTTCCTTTACTTTCTACCTGGGTAACTGGTTGTGTGGCAGCGTGTGGATGTGTGTGTGCGGATGTGTGTGCCTATTCACTTGAACAGAATTTGACTAGGGGCACAGGATGGGTTTAGGACGGGGGGCTGACAGCAGCAGTCCCATTGTGATGTGAAGCTTGGGGGCTGTTTGTTCACAGCTCTGTGGAATTTGGGCCCACCCCACCCCACCACACCCCACCCCACATCACATCGCTCTCGTTACAGCTGCTCGCCTCACAGGGAGATACTAGAACCGGCCACGGCAAATAGTTTTCTGTCAAGATAGACATCCTCCTCTTCTTTTTCTTTGTTGAAGTCCAGTGTCTGACTTGGTTTAAGATCATTCATTTCCAGTGGTGAGTAAATCTTCCATAATGGGATCACTGTATTTAAATAGTTCTTCTTTATGAATGTGGAAGGGGTGTCAAATCTACCAGTGTGCTATTTGAACTAAGCGGATAGCAGTAGGGTGTAGGCTAATTTTAAAAGGCCAAGAAGGAATTCTTCAGGACATTCTGGTGTCGCCATGGCAGCCGTGTGCTTGGCTGTGAGTGTTCTCTGCATGAGGAAGTCCAAATGGGAGCTGCCATAATGGACAGGAAGACTGTCAATCAAGATTACTGCCAGATTCTCCACTGGAGTTGTCTTGCATGCTTTCTTCTTCTTCTTCTTCTGGAGGAACTTGCTGCTGTATTGATGACATTCATGTTCCAGAATCTCAGTCAGTGTTCCACCTCTTTGTGTGTTTGTGTGTGTTCAGAGAATGGACACCAGTGGGGTTAAAGTGCTGGAGTCGGCTGACGACATCCAGGAGCGTCGGCAGCAGGTGCTGGACCGCTACCGACGCTTCAAGGAACTGTCGATGGTGCGCCGGCAGAAACTGGAAGACTCGTACCGCTTCCAGTTCTTCCGTCGGGATGCAGACGAGCTGGAGAAATGGATCCAGGAGAAACTGCAGATCGCTTCGGATGAGAACTACAAGGACCCCACTAACCTGCAGGTACGGCTGTGACACTTAGGAAACCCAGATCCCAGAAGAAGAGCTCTTTTTGTTGGTACTTTCAGTGCTTCGGTGATGAGGATTGCAGTTTGTGCCAAATATTGTATTGTTATTCTTAATTCTGCCTCAAAAAGGCTGATCTAAAGACTTTCACCGGATTAGCAGTGTGTGGGTCAGCTCTTAAGTTACTTAGAAACAAAGTGAAAGTGCTTGATGTGTAGAGGCCTGCCCATCCACTCAAACAGCAGGGAGGCTGAGTAATGCATCACTACACCAGATGGACTACAATCAACTCAACCTCGCTTAGCCAGGCATTGTGCATATCCAAAGGAATAGTATGGCTTGAAATATGTCAGCCTTAGTTTAGTTAAGAGCGTCAATATATACAAGGGACAAGGTTCAATTGAATTGTAAACTTTTGCTGAAATACATGTCTTTAACAAGCAGCATGACTGTAAACCTTGTGTTGAAACGACTGTCATATAATGTTTGGTGTTGGGTTTCTGTTTGACTGGTCGTGCGTCCTGTATGAGCAGGATACTGAAGGTGTTGCGCTCCTTCTCTCTCCAGGGGAAGCTGCAGAAACACCAGGCGTTTGAGGCAGAAGTTCAGGCCAACGCCGGAGCCATCATCAAACTGGACGACACTGGCAACCTCATGATTACTGAGGGCCACTTTGCCTCTGAGACCATACGTGTAAGACACACACCCACGTCGCACACGCACACACACACACTCCCATCCTTCCTCAGCACACTGTATTGAAGGATGTGACGGTGACTGGAACACCACATTTAGTGTCCCAAGTGTTAAATGGCATCTCTGTCACCTTTCCCCAGCACTTGATATTGATGGATGACAAAACAAAATGGTTACCTATCAGTGGTCATGACTGAAAGGAGACAGAGAAAGGAAGCCGTTTGAGGATTGGGACACTTTTGAGTAAAGATTACACTGCATGAAAGAGTGCTTGGTTATCAACCCATGCAGCAGTCTCTGTCTCCATACTCTGTTTTAAAATCCCTCATGTCTGGTTCAGTCCTACACGCCGTACAGGACTCAACAGAGACCCATAGTCAAAAGTTTCAATATGGCTGAGTATATACAAGTAGGTAACTGGGTGCTGTGAACTGCTGGACCTTGGTCTCCTCCTTCTGTTTGGATACTTTAGTCATCATCCTGTTTGCTGTGTTTTAAGAGATATTTACAGATAAGACCAGATGAGTTTCTTACAAGGTATGATCGACCAGTTGAGTTATTTTTAATTACTTTCTCATCAATTGGTGATCCATTGATCCTGTATTGTTAAAGACTCGATGATGTCAGTGTTTGCTTTTTAAAATAAAAATGCGTATTTTTCTTGATGATCTTTACGTTAAGTGGACATACGTGAAGGTCCATCATTCCTTAATACGCATCCTTAAACCAGCGTTGGCTTCTAAATGAGGCGTTTCAGTAGTGGGGTTTGAAGTTTATCTGTCATTCGCTCTGACTTTGGCTTTTCTCTCCTTCCTCTTTACCTCCACACTTTCCCGAGTTTCTTTGTCCTCTAAGGAATATCTCCATACCTTTTGATCACAGTGTTGAACCTCTATCTATCCCTCTGTGCCCAGCTGTCCCTGTCCTTCTTAGTGACCCTGCTGTGTTCTGTCCACTGTTCAGACTCGTCTGGAAGAGCTTCACCGTCTGTGGGACCTGCTGCTGCAGAAGACCAAGGAGAAGGGAGTGCGTCTGCTGCAGGCCCAGAAGCTGGTTCAGTACCTGCGGGAGTGTGAGGATGCCCTGGACTGGATCAGTGACAAGGTCTGGATCATTCAAGACACCACTCATTTCTGAACGAACCTCTGTGTTTTGATTAGATTAGATTCAACTTTAATGTCATTACACAGGTACAGGTAACGGTACAAGTACAGGGTAACGAAATACAGTTAGCATCCAACCAGAAGTGCAGTTATTACAACAGAATATAATTGTAATTATATAATTATGTATAATAATATATTTTGGCGATCCAAATGACTGTCCCGCATTGCGTAGAAGAGTTTTGAGTCCTAACAGCAGTTTTGTTGCGTGCCGTTGTGTTGACATTGTTACACTTGCGTCTATCCAGGAGGCCATCGCCACCTCCGAGGAGTTGGGCCAAGACCTGGAGCATGTGGAGGTGCTCCAGAAGAAGTTTGAGGAGTTCCAGACCGACCTAGCGGCCCACGAGGAGAGGGTAAACGAGGTTAACCAGCTGGCGGCCAAACTCACCCAGGAGTCTCACCCCGAGGCTGAGCTGATTGTCAGGAAGCAGGATGAGGTCAACGCAGCCTGGCAGAGGCTCAAGGGCCTGGCCCAGCAGAGGCAGGGCAGGCTGTTTGGTGCTGCTGAGGTGCAGCGCTTCAACAGGTACGTTCAGGAAGAAACACTTGCAGCGATATTGATGTACCAGCTAGATACGATAGACTGCCAGATTGTCTCTGTAAAAAGCTGTGAACAGCTAGTCACTGCGTTTTATCTCTCAGGGATGTGGATGAGACCATCAGCTGGATTAAGGAAAAAGAGCAACTCATGGCATCTGATGACTTTGGGCGTGACTTGGCTAGCGTCCAGGCCCTTCTACGCAAGCACGAGGGTCTGGAGAGAGACCTTGCTGCCCTGGAGGACAAGGTGCGTGCTGGGGCCCATAACACCCTCCACAGTGTTGGGTCTTCATACACCCTCCACAGTGTTGGGTCTTCATACACCCTCCACAGTGTTGGGTCTTCATACACCCTCCACAGTGTTGGGTCTTCATACACCCTCCACAGTGTTGGGTCTTCATACACCCTCCATTGTGTTGGGTCTTCATACACCCTCCACAGTGTTGGGTCTTCATACACCCTCCACAGTGTTGGGTCTTCATACACCCTCCACAGTGTTGGGTCTTCATACAGCGTCCCAAACTGCACTTATAGCTTTCACTCAGTCAAATGTAGCAATGGCAGCTACCTCCAATACTCCTGATGTCCTCTCCTGTCCTCCTGATGTCCTCTCCTGTCCTCTCCTGTCCTCCTGATGTCCTCTCCTGTCCTCCTGATGTCCTCTCCTGCCCTCCTTAGGTGAACACTCTGGGAGGAGAAGCAGAGCGTCTGCAGCAGACTCACCCGCAGAACGCTGCTCAGATCCACCTGAAGAGGGACGAGCTCATCACCAACTGGGAGCAGATCCGCACCCTGGCTGCTGAGCGCCATGCCCACCTCAACGACTCCTATAGGTGAGCTGGTGGGACGTTGGTGTGACTGGGTCTGAGCTGCTCTGTCCCTGGGTCTGAGCTGCTCTGTCCCTGGGTCTGAGCTGCTCTGTCCCTGGGTCTGAGCTGCTCTGTCCCTGGGTCTGAGCTGCTCTGTCCCTGGGTCTGAGCTGCTCTGTCCCTGGGTCTGAGCTGCTCTGTCCCTGGGTCTGAGCTGCTCTGTCCCTGGGTCTGAGCTGCTCTGTCCCTGGGTCTGAGCTGCTCTGTCTCTGGGTCTGAGCTGCTCTGTCCCTGGGTCTGAGCTGCTCTGTCCCTGGGTCTGAGCTGCTCTGTCTCTGGGTCTGAGCTGCTCTGTCCCTGGGTCTGAGCTGCTCTGTCCCTGGGTCTAAGCTGCTCTGTCCCTGGGTCTAAGCTGCTCTGTCCCTGGGACTAAGCTGCTCTGTCCCTGGGTCTGAGCCACCTGTGGACCTTTCTTGAGGTAGTGTTCGCAGTCTGTGGGCACCAGCCCACTAGTGGTCTATGAGGGTAATGCAACTGGACTGTTGAAGCTTGATGACTGTTATGTCTCAGATTAGATTAGATTAGATTAGATTCAACTTTATTGTCATTACACAGGTACAAGTCCAGGGCAACGAAATACAGTTAGCATCCAACCAGAAGTGCAAAACAGTTATTAACAACAGAATATAATAATATGGATATACTCAGAATATACATATTATGAACAGTATAGACAGAATATACAGGGTATGTACAGGTCCAATCCGGGTATGTACAGATACAAATTAGACAAGCAGAAAGCAAGCAGAAATTACCGGGTAGCATGTATATACAGGTAGTGCAAATGATGCGATTGAGCAAAAAGAACAGATGTGCAAAGTGAACAAATGTGAACAAAATGTGCAGGTGGTGCAGTAACAGATGTGCAAAATGGACATATAGTGCAAATAACAATTCACATATGCAAGTGGTGCAAATGTACAAACAGAATGTGCAAATATAGGAAGGGGGGTTTCTATGGGGGGGCGGGGGTTATATAGGGGGGCGGGGGTGTAGTGGAGTTCAGGAGTGACACAGTTCTGGGGAAGAAGCTGTTCCTCAGTCTGCTGGTTCTAGACCGGAGACTCCTGAGGCGCCTGCCGGAGGGCAGGGGGGCAAACAGTTTATGGGCGGGGTGTGAGGAATCTCTTCGGATGCTGTGAGCTCTACGTAGACAGCGCTTCCTCTGGATGTCCTCAATGGTCGGAAGAATAGTCCCAGTGATGCGTTGGGCAGTTTTCACCACCCGCTGCAGTGCCTTGCGCTCAGCGACTGTGCAGTTCCCGTACCACACTGTAACACAGTTTGTTAGGATGCACTCGATCGCACAGCGGTAGAAGTTCACCATGACAGCTGAGGACAGGTGGTGTTTCCTCAGTGTTCTCAAGAAAAAGAGACGCTGGTGAGCCTTCTTGATCAGGCCGGAGGTGTTTGTAATCCAGGACAGGTCATCCGAGATGTGGATCCCCAGGAACTTATAGCTGGAGACACGCTCAACGGCCATCCCGTTGATTTGAATGGGGTCGTGCGTGTCTCCCCTCTTCCTCCTGAAGTCCACGATAAGCTCCTTGGTCTTTGTGGCGTTGAGGAGCAGGTTATTGTCACCACACCACATGGCCAGGTGCTGCACTTCCTCTCTGTAGGCTGTCTCATCGTTGTTGGTGATGAGGCCGATCACCGTGGTGTCGTCAGCAAACTTGATGATGGAGTTAGATCCATACATTGGCTTGCAGTCGTGGGTGAAGAGAGAGTAGATAGGTAGTTGGGCTTAGTAAATGATCATGGCCCTCTTGACTGGTGACTGATGGTCAGAGTGACTCTCTCCCCCCCGGCAGGCTACAGCGCTACACAGCTGACTTCCGTGACCTGACCAGCTGGGTGACAGAGATGAAGGCTCTGATCAACGCTGATGAGCTGGCCAATGATGTGGCTGGAGCTGAGGCCCTCCTCGACCGTCACCAGGAACACAAGGTGATCTAGGCTGGTATCCAGTCACAAATACAGTGTCCTTTTATAAAGGGACGTTATGAAAAGGGACCGATTTTGAGTCTTCCAGTTTTTGTATGTATTTTGGTTTATTTAACAAACGACTAATTTAGGCAAACTATAGAGATGGCAATGTTCCCAAAAATATCTACAGAGATATTAAAATGTTCCTTCTTTATAACTCCAGAAATGTGGTTGTTAATGAATACTCTGTGTTGACTGACCAGGGGGAGATCGATGCCCATGAGGACAGCTTCAAATCCACAGATGAGGCCGGTCAGGCTCTGCTGAACACCGGACACTATGCCTCAGATGAGGTGAAGGAGAAGGTAACATCCTGTCATGCAGTTTTTAATCCCAGCTCTACAAATCAAACATTTTCCCCGACATGTCTATAGTTGTTCCTTCCTTTGTCTATTTTACCTGGGCCTTTATTTATACGTACTTTGAACTAGGAAGCGTTTGTTGTCAGGAGTGTCCGTGTCGTCTTTAATGTGTGTGTGTGTGTGTGTGTGTGTGCGCAGCTCGGCGTGTTGACTGAGGAGAAGGAGTCCCTGCTGGAGTTGTGGGAGCTGCGCAGACAGCAGTATGAACAGTGCATGGACCTGCAGCTCTTCTACAGGGACACAGAGCAGGTGGACAACTGGATGAGCAAGCAGGAGGTACGCCCATCACACACACCACACACACACACATACACACACACACACACACACACACATACACCACACACACACACCACACATACACACACACACACACATACACCACACACACACACACACCACACACACACACACACACACACACACATACACACACCACACACACACCACACACACACACACACACATACACACATACACATACACACACCACATACACACACCACACACCACACACACATGTCCATGCACACAGCTTTAGGGTCCTTGTTAAGATAATAACGTTTGACATTTGAAGTGCTTAAATACGGCTCACATCTTGTCATGAAATGTCAACGTTCATGTTGTGGTTGAAGGCGTTCCTCCTGAACGAGGATCTGGGAGACTCCCTGGACAGTGTGGAGGCCCTCCTGAAGAAACACGAGGACTTTGAGAAGTCCCTCAGTGCCCAGGAGGAGAAGATCACTGTGAGTACCTGCTAGTCAACTGTAGAGGGTTGTGGGAAACAGGTACAAGCTCTTGGATTGGACCGATACAGGGTTCACATTGAGGAGTTTTCTCTATTGCTATACTATCACCACTTCTCTTCAACGAACCATTAATGCTCATATCATTTACTTATATCTGTCCTCCTAATTTAGGCTTTGGATGAATTTGCCACCAAGTTGATCCAGAACAATCACTATGCCAAGGAGGATGTGGCCACTCGCAGGGACGCTGTGAGTATGGAGGACCGGAAACTGGCAATGAATGAAGCAGATGAAAGAATATTTACAGTTGGTAGATTGACGTCGCCCTGTTCTTCCTCCTGTTCTTCCTCCTGTTCTTCCCCCTGTTCTTCCTCCTGTTCTTCCTCCTGTTCTTCCCCCTGTTCTTCCTCCTGTTCTTCCTCCTGTTCTTCCCCCTGTTCTTCCCCCTGTTCTTCCTCCTGTTCTTCCTCCTGTTCTTCCTCCTGTTCTTCCTCCTGTTCTTCCCCCTGTTCTTCCTCCTGTTCTTCCTCCTGTTCTTCCCCCTGTTCTTCCTCCTGTTCTTCCTCCTGTTCTTCCCCCTGTTCTTCCTCCTGTTCTTCCTCTTGTTCTTCCTCCTGTTCTTCCTCCTGTTCTTCCCCCTGTTCTTCCCCCTGTTCTTCCTCCTGTTCTTCCTCCTGTTCTTCCCCCTGTTCTTCCTCCTGTTCTTCCTCCTGTTCTTCCTCCTGTTCTTCCTCCTGTTCTTCCCCCTGTTCTTCCTCCTGTTCTTCCTCCTGTTCTTCCTCCTGTTCTTCCCCCTGTTCTTCCTCCTGTTCTTCCCCCTGTTCTTCCTCCTGTTCTTCCTCCTGTTCTTCCTCCTGTTCTTCCCCCTGTTCTTCCTCCTGTTCTTCCCCCTGTTCTTCCTCCTGTTCTTCTTCCTGTTCTTCCTCCTGTTCTTCCCCCTGTTCTTCCTCCTGTTCTTCCTCCTGTTCTTCCTCCTGTTCTTCCCCCTGTTCTTCCTCCTGTTCTTCCCCCTGTTCTTCCTCCTGTTCTTCCCCCTGTTTTTCCTCCTGTTCTTCCCCCTGTTCTTCCCCCTGTTCTTCCCCCTGTTCTTCCTCCTGTTCTTCCCCCTGTTCTTCCCCCTGTTCCTCCTCCTGTTCTTCCTCTGCAGCTGTTGAGCCGCAGGAACACCCTTCATGAGCGTGCCCAGTCCCGCCGTGCCGCCCTGGAAGACTCTTTCCACCTGCAGCAGTTCTTCCGGGACTCTGACGAGCTGAAGAGCTGGATCAACGAGAAGATGAAGACCGCCACAGACGAGGCATACAAGGTCACATTCAACCTCAAAGTTATTTAGCCTTGAATCACGTCTAGACTCCAATGAAAAGGGTGTATTAGAATAGCATTATTGCCAAGAACAAACGGTCTTCATATAGACCTGCACTTTATCTGTTGCTTGACTCTCAATTTATGTCTATAAAATACAGTCAAGTTTTTCCTACATTCATCTGTATTTTGCAGCCATTTTCCTGTTCTATAGTTCTTGTCCTTATCGTGTCTTGTCTCCATTTCAGGACCCCTCCAACCTGCAGGGGAAGGTTCAGAAGCACCAAGCGTTTGAGGCCGAGCTCTCTGCTAACCAGAGCCGCATCGACGCCCTGCAGAAGTCAGGCCAGGAGTTGCTGGATGGGAAACACTACGCCTCAGATGAGGTGTCTGCCCGCATGGAGGAGGTCAGCTCCCAGTGGAAGAAGCTTCTGGAAGCTACCGAGCTGAAAGGTGACAAGGTTTTTCACCTGTTTAAAAAGTCTACTCCGCATTTCATGTGTTCTTAGTTGGTCTTAGATGTAGAAACTGCATTCGAAAGGTCATCATTATTCTTTTTGGGCCTCATCTTTCCTCCCAGGCATCAAGCTGCGTGAGGCCAACCAGCAGCAGCAGTTCAACAGGAATGTGGAGGATATCGAGCTGTGGCTGTACGAGGTGGAGGGTCACCTGGCCTCCGATGACTATGGCAAGGACCTCACCAGCGTCCAGAACCTGCAGAAGAAGCACGCCCTGCTGGAGGCTGATGTGGCTGCACACCAGGTAAAACCAACAACTCAACAACTGATGAACACATGAGAAACGGCTCAATCTCAATAAATCTGCTTTTCAGTGCAAGTTTGGCCCCAAAAAACTACACTGACTGGCTTCACTATCTTCCAAAAAGTTTAATATATAGACTACCTTGAGTCTGAACTGTAGCTTGCACCACCTCAAGATGGATATTCAAACGATATCCTCTGTGTTTCTAGGACCGTATCGACGGCATCACCATCCAGGCACGTCAGTTCCAAGAGGCAGGGCACTTCGACGCCGATAACATCCGCAAGAAGCAGGAGGCCCTGGTGGTGCGGTACGAGGCCCTGCGCGAGCCCATGGCCGCCCGCAAGCAGAAGCTGTCCGACTCCCTGCGTCTGCAGCAGCTCTTCAGGGATGTGGAGGACGAGGAGACCTGGATCAGGGAGAAGGAGCCCATCGCTGCCTCCACCAACAGAGGTGTGTTTGAGGAGGGTTGAGCGTGGCAACGGCTGTGGAGCTGGGATGGAGCTTTGCTAATATAAAGGAAACGGGTCATATGATTCGGTTATTTAGACCATTTTGAAACAAACAATTTGAAGCTTGTAGAACAATTTAGAACAATTTAGAACAATTTTCTTTAACTGTAGATGGGTTACCTGTATAATGGTTCAAGATTGTTTTCACTGCTATTATTTGTTGAAGAGAAGGAAGTCCATCTAGTAATGAGTGTCCATATAATGTATTTAAAACTATCTGTACCTTTCTCTGTCCCAGGCAAAGATCTGATTGGTGTCCAGAACCTGTTGAAGAAGCACCAGGCCCTCCAGGCTGAGATATCTGGCCACGAGCCCCGCATCAAGGCAGTCACCCAGAAGGGAGAAGCCATGGTGGAGGAAGGTCAGCATCTAACACGCTCTGTATATACATTATCCACACCACATCAAAGAAGAAAAGTTATAAAGATGTATTTAAGGAATAGATAGTAAACAAACACAGTTTCGTACTCACACATTTCTCTGGTGTCCCCAGGTCACTTTGCTGGAGAAGAGGTCAAGGTCAAGTTAGGGGAGCTGAACGGGCGGTGGGAAACCCTTAAAGGCAAGGCGTTCCAGCGCAGACAGGACCTGGAAGACTCCCTGCAGGCCCAGCAGTACTTTGCTGACGCCAACGAGGCCGAGTCCTGGATGAGAGAGAAGGAGCCTATCGTGGGAAGCCCTGACTACGGCAAGGATGAGGACTCTGCTGAGGTGAGGACATGTGGACATGCTGTGGATCGCTGAGTCATTTAGGATGCCTGTTCTGAAGAGCGCCTGATGTGTTTGTCCCTCCAGGCCTTGCTGAAGAAGCACGAGGCGCTGATGTCTGACCTGAGTGCGTACGGAAGCAGCATCCAGGGACTGAAGGAACAGGCTCAGTCCTGCAGGGTAAAAACACTGTCTGATCGTTCAGTTTAACCTCTGCATTGATCTATAATCTTACCAGAAATATTTCCCCCTCCACTTAATTTACATTTATTCATTTATCAGATGCCTTTATCCAATACCGTTTATCTAATACCATGAAGGACCCAAGGCTTCTAAGCCACACTTCACTTTCACAATTTCTCAAGACACTATAATCACCATAGGGATCAAAGTCAGATATGAGTTGCTAGTCTGTAACGAAGAGTGTGCTGTGTACAGTTTTGGATTGTCATTCGTCATTAGACTTAACACACGTTTTTATATGTGATTAGTAATACTTTTTGTTCTTCCTGTTATCTGACTGGTTACGCATTGTTCTGATGTGCAGCAACAAGTGGCTCCTACTGACGATGAGACAGGGAAGGAGCTGGTTCTGGCTCTGTACGACTACCAGGAGAAGAGTCCTCGAGAGGTCACCATGAAGAAGGGAGACATCCTCACTCTGCTCAACAGCACCAACAAGGTACTTCTCAGACCTTCACTCTCAACACTACAGCTTCTTGGGTCCTGAGCCATAAAGTGACAGTTATCAAGATCATCTAACCATAAGCACACAGGCACATTATGATTCCTGCCTTTTTATAGTAGGTAGATGTTTCAGTTGTATTTTATGGGAGTGAGGTGGCTGAGCGGTTAGGGAATTGGGCTAGTATTCAGAATGTTGCTTGTTCGATTCCCGGCCGTTCCAGATGACAGATATAGGAACTTCACTATATTTGCCTCGGGGAATGTCGCTCTGGATAAGAGCGTCTGATAAAGGACTACATGTAAATATAATGTTTTTTCTTTCCGTTTCTTTTTTTCTGTAGGACTGGTGGAAGGTGGAGGTAAACGACCGTCAGGGCTTTGTCCCAGCTGCCTACGTCAAGAAGCTGGACCCCACCCAGTCGTCCTCCAGGGAGAACCTTCTGGACGAGCAGGGCAGCATCGCTCTGCGGCAGGATCAGATCGAAAACCAGTAAGAAAAGAAACCTGACACACTTTTAATCACTGAACCTCCTTAAAGCGAGTGTCTGCTCTGACTAATTCTTCTAATCAAAGACCTCGCACAGTTCTCTTCTGTCACTAATGGCCTTCCCCCCTTTTCTGCTCTGTCTCTTTAACTACTAACACCTGCGTGTGTCACTGTGTGATTTCTTACTCCCTGCCACTGTGCAGGCTGGTTACCAAGGAGACCTGCAGTGTGTCTGTACGCATGAAGCAGGTGGAGGAACTGTGAGTAGGACGGCCCCTCTCTCTCTCTCCATGTTGTGATTGTGAAGCAGCGCCTCACCCTGAGAGAGTGCCACCCATGACCCCCTTCATCACAGTGCCCCCTCCTCCTGTTGTCCCTTGTGACTCCGTGGTTCCTCCCTCATGTCATTGGTCGTCTCTTCTATTCCGCGGTGGGATAGAAGCATTGTTTCCCTTCCGCTCCTGTGCAAATGCTTCTGCTGTGGTTGGATGGTTTGAGTTGCCATTGTGGTGTAGGTTGATGTTACAGTGCATGGAATTGAGTTGCGGCAAATTATTTTGCCAAAAACTGATGCTATTGTTATCCAGCCTTCTGCCATTCCAGTGGTACCTCCTGCAAGTCCTGCATCAACCATCTTCTGGCATTGCAATAGTTCCTTTTCCCCCTCGTGTTGCATTCAATGGAGGGATGTTAACAGCAGCTGCTCTGTCGTCCTCCCTAAGGTACGGCACTCTGATGGAGCTGGGGGCCAAGCGCAAAGACATGCTGGAGAAGAGCTGTAAGAAGTTCATGCTGTTCCGCGAGGCCAACGAGCTGCAGCAGTGGATCAACGAGAAGGAGGGAGCCCTCACCAACGAAGAAGTGGGCTCCGACCTGGAACAGGTGGAGGTGCTGCAGAAGAAGTTCGACGACTTCCAGAAGGTAACACAACACAAGTTTTCCCCTCAGTCTAAACCTCAAAGTCTCTGCTTGAAGACAGATTTCGACCAGTCCATTTCCTGTAGTTCCTGTCCTGAACCGTCAGTGATGGTGCAGAGCTGTTTGTGATGCGTTCCACTGTGTTCCTCCTTCCTGGACGTTAGGATCTGAAGGCCAACGAGTCTCGCCTGCGCGACATTAACAAGGTGGCCTCTGAACTGGAGTCTGAGGGCCTGATGGCAGAGGAGGCCCCCATGGTGCAGGCTCAGGTAATACTCCTACCTGGATACCACACATTGGGTTGTTTAAACGTTATATGAACTGGCAGAAATGGGTGTAGAAAATGCCTTTTTCAGAAATGCCTTATACTCTAGTATACTCTACATAAAACTTCTTGTGGAGTTATGCGATGGGTCATAAAATATTTTCTGATGAGAGAATGGAATTACTTCACAGTTGCAGTTTTACACCCTATGCATGATCAAATATCTAATCTAACTAACGAATGAATGAATGAATGAATGATGAACAAGAATTTGACATACTAAGACATTTTTCTGTCTCTCTCCAGCAACAAGAGATGTTAGGCTCGGCTCCTGGCAAAGTAAGGAAAAACTCCTCACCAGTGAATGTTTGTTTGAGTCCCTGTTAGCAGCTCCTTGTAATGACACTGTGTGTGTGTGTGTGTGTGTGTGTGTGTGTGTGTGTGTGTGTGTGCGTGTGCGTGTGCGTGTGCGTGTGCGTGTGCGTGTGCGTGTGCGTGTGCGCGTGTGTGTGTTTTCACCAAAAGAGACTGGTGTCATATGAACAGATAGAAGGAAGCTGTGTGTTACGCTACAAAGGGGCTGAAGGGTATTTAGTTGTTGTTGTTGTTGAGTTGTCTTGTTTTTTTTAGACACTAAATCTTGAATCCTTTTCATTCTTGCAGGACGAAGCCGATTCCAAGAACGCCTCCCCCTGGAAGGTATATTCATAACATTAACATGTCATGTGGAGAAACAGTTTCAGTATTCTGTCCATATTCAGCCTTGGTTTTCCTCTTGTCTGGTCAATGTGTCAAAGGTTTGAATCCAGAAGATTCCACAGCACGCAGATGTTTGTGCTATATGGTCCATCTTGATGGCCATGCATGTTGGGGCTGCATTTTAGGGGTGCACTTAATCATAATCGTTACAACAATTAACATAAATCTTTACATAACTTTTTAATGTCACATTATACAGAAATCTCTAAGTGGACACTTTTCTTTAGTGTGTTTAAAGGGTTAGGATCCACTACATGCATAATGGTGGACATTCTTTGCATCTTGGTGGTGTTGAGTCAGAGTGATGGTGCCGCTAACTGTCTAGGAAATGTAAAGACGTGGGGGAGCCTTTACACTGCGCTCTGATTGGTTGCGGTCTTGACTCTTGTGATTTTTGTTTTTGTCCCCTACCTACTCCTTCCTTCCTTCTCCATTTTGTTCTGTATTTGTTTTTTTCTTTCGTTTTTTACACCTTTTGATTGTAGAATGTACGGTTGGCTGTTCAAACGACTGCTAACTTTAATACTATTAAGGTAAGATTTAAGAGACCCCCCCCCCCCCCCCCCCCCCCCCCCCCCCCCCCTTCTGACCCACCAGTTCCCTGCATCTGTGTGTTGTTTGGGAGACTAACCCCTTCCTGTCATGGTGACTGTGAACAGCCTGCTGTGGCGGCCTCAGCCAGACCATGCTGCCGTACCTGTTTGTTAGTTAGTTCCCCCTGTCCATCCTGTGTGTTGTCATAACCCTGCATCCAGCCTCCTGCCTGACTCACCTAGCTGTTACCTGGATCCTCTCAGTTTGTGTCATCATGTCATCATCATCATCCCAAATGTGTCTGTTTCTTTATCAAGTTCACCAAAAACTAAACAAACCAGCACTGTGAATTCTACACACTGAAGAATATATTATTATGATTAATATATTGTGTTTGTATTTTCCCTTCTATTTTAAATGGCAGTTGCCTTTAATATTTTGTATTTATTTATAAATGGTTGACATTATTATATTGTGTAATTAAGATAAAACACTACATCTAAATTTAATGGACATAGTAATGCATACATTCTTCTAATAAGTTCATGAGAAATACAAATATTTAATGGAATTTTCTTGTTTTAGACTTTCTATTTCAATATCATAAAAAAATCTTCTTTCTTGAAGGCCCTCTCCTCTAACTGTCCTGTAAATCAATTCTAGTTTGAAACCCTTCATTTGCTGGCTTGTTCTAGGAGCTGAACAATCGCTGGAGGTCTTTGCAGCAGCTGGCTGAGGACAGAAGCAACATGCTTGGAAGTGCTCATGAAGTGCAGAGGTTCCATAGGTACCAACACAGATGCATGCACGCACAAACACACACTGTCTGAATACTCTCAATGAACTCTTGGCAACGAGGAGCTGGCTTATTGACTCCAAGTGGCCAGCACCACTCAAGGACTGGAACAATGGAACAGGCCAAGATTGTCCTTCAATACATAAATGTTCAGACGTTAATTCATTCATCGCTCTGTTTCTTAAAAGGGATGCGGATGAGACCAAGGAGTGGATTGAGGAGAAGAACCAAGCTCTTAACACTGACAACTATGGCCATGACCTGGCTAGCGTTCAGGCCCTGCAGCGCAAGCATGAGGGCTTTGAGAGAGACCTGGCTGCCCTTGGAGATAAGGTGAACTGGAACATGACCTGCCACATACTCCCCAACACACATCCCCTCTCAAAACACCCAACATTCCCATTAAACCAGCTCCTTACAGAAACTGTGGTAATACTTATCTGGTTCACCATCCAGATCTCCAAAATACAAATAGCCTAATGGGGTTTCTCTCTACCTCTGTCCTATTGTCCAGGTGAACTCCCTGGGGGAAACAGCGGAGCGTTTGATCCAGTCCCACCCTGAGGCAGTAGATGACATCCAGGAGAAGTGCACCGAGCTGAACACAGCGTGGAGCAGCCTGGTGGGGCGTGCTGACCAGCGTAAAGACAAACTGGGGAACTCCCATGACCTGCAGAGGTTCCTCTCAGACTTCAGGTAAGGATGAAGTGAATGGAGAAAGGATTAGAAGAAGGACTGAAGGACAAAAGAAAGACTGGTGGATATTTTCTGGTTAACAGAGACCTGATGTCCTGGATCAATGGCATCCGTGGCCTTGTGTCATCTGAGGAGCTGGCTAAGGATGTGACCGGGGCAGAGGCTTTGCTGGAGAGACACCAGGTACTCACGCACAAATGCAGAACACATAACTCAGATGTGCACCAACTTTGAACTTATTGGGAGTTCAATGAATTAATGATGAGTCTTAATCTCAATTTGAGAGACAAGTCTTCTGTTTCTTCTGTTTCTTCTTTCTTCTGTGTCTCTTTTCCATCAGTCTCACTCTTTCTCCCCCCTCCTCCCTTCTTCTTCCAGGAACATCGTACGGAGATTGACGCCCGTGCTGGCACCTTCCAAGCCTTTGAGCAGTTTGGGCAGCAGCTGCTGGCTCGGGGACACTATGCAAGTCCAGAGATCAAGCAGAAGCTGGAGGCCTTGGACCGTGAGCGTGCTGACCTGGAGAAGGCCTGGGCGCAGCGCCGCATGATGCTGGACCAGTGTCTCGAGCTCCAGGTCATTTCTCAACTTTGACAATCATTTATTCAGTCACACTCATCTTTTTGTTAACGCACATTTGACGTTCAGCGAAGGCCCAGTGAATGAATGGCCCTCCCTCCGTACCTCAGCTGTTCAACAGGGACTGTGAGCAGGCAGAGAACTGGATGGCGGCTCGCGAGGCCTTCCTGGCCAGTGACGACAAGGGAGACTCCCTGGACAGTGTGGAGGCTCTCATCAAGAAACACGAGGACTTTGACAAGGCCATCAATGTGCAGGTTCGCTGATGAAATACTGCAACTTCGCGTCTGGATGCTCTTATTATCAAGCTCATTTGATTGAACCAACAGTGGTGTTTTCATGTTTCACCTGCTCCTCTGCTCTGTAGGAGGAGAAGATTGCAGCGCTGCAGTCCTTTGCTGACCAGCTGGTTGGCGCTGACCACTACGCCAAACCTGAGATCTTCAACCGCCGCAACGAGGTTCTGGACAGGTCAGTCGCTGCTGTTAAACTGTGCCCATGTGTTTTCTTGTATGCGTGCGCTTGTTGAAGTGTGCGTTCGTGTTGTGTTCGTTTTATGGACATGGCTTGGACCTGTGTGGCCTAACGCTGGTCTGACCCGTAGGTGGCGCCGTCTGAAGGCTCAGATGATTGAGAAGCGTTCCAAGCTGGGTGAATCTCAGACCCTGCAGCAGTTCAGCAGGGATGTGGATGAGATCGAAGCCTGGATCAGTGAGAAGCTTCAGACTGCCACAGATGAATCTTATAAAGATCCCACCAACATCCAGGTAGGCATCAAGCTGAAACGGATGTGGAGGTTTAATCTTAAGACCTCATAGTGACATTGGTACAGATTTTAAGATAAAATAAGATAATCCTTTATTTGTCCCGCTGTGGGGAAATTGCAGTTTGCAGCAGCAGGATACAATACAGCACTCAGAGTAACAGTTGAAAGTACAAGATACAGGGAATCTACCGTATTTTTCGGACTATAGGGCGCACTTAAAAGCCTTTATTTTTCTCAAAAAACCACACTGCGCCTTATAATCCGAAGCGTCTTATATATGGATTCATTATTTTGTTTACTGACCTCTAAGCGATTTTTGTGGCACTAAATAAAAATGTTTTATTACGACTTTTGTAAACTACAAAGCCGCACCGCTTGCAGCATTACGGCTACCGTAACCAGGAGTGTCGTGGAGTAATACATACTGTGCTTCACCATAATATTATTCGACTGGATTATCTAACTGTTTTTTTTCCGTTTAATGCGCCCTATAGTCCGGTGCGCTTTATATATGAAAAAAGATCGAAAAAAGACCATTCATTGACAGTGCGCCTTATAATCCAGTGCGCCCTATAGTGCAAAAAATACGGTAATCAAATATGGAGATAAGGATCTAAGAGTATGAAATAGCAACATTGTAAGTGAGTGAGAGTTATTTTTGCGTGAGATGTAGAAATGAAAAGGGCTCATCCAGCATGCGGGTCTAAGCTTCAGCTACACATTGGACAAATACATCTTACATACAAACATCAGACTTTTTGGCAATGATTAGGGACAAATTCTGTTTTTATTTTGAAGCTTTTCTCCTGGTCTTTCACTTCCAATTATCTATTTGTATTTGTATTTATTTTGTACAGTTTGTTACTTGACCTTAACGTGTAAACAGCTCCTTGTGTTTGGGACTAGGCAGTAGCACAGTGTTGCATCTTATTTGTGTGACTTTAATACTGGAGGGTCAATGTCTTGTTTCTCCCTTGTTAATAATGACTGATGTTCCCCTGTCCTTTAACCAACCCCAGTCCCCTCTCCCATGTCTGAGACTGAATCTCTGTTCTTTTATTGTCTCTGTTCCTAGCTGTCCAAACTGCTGGTAAGTTGCGTAGTGTGTCAGTTGAACTAACATTGTAGAAGGTCCCTCTTGTTCGCGTGTCTTCGTTTGTGGCTTGTGTGTAGAAAAAAAACCCAACAACAACAACAAGCAGTTCATCCTAGTATGTTCATTCATGCCGGCTTTTCATGTTCTTTTTTTTAAATGTCATATCGGTTTATTTAGTCTCCATCTTGTGTAAACACATTTTTGTGTGTAGTTTTTATGTTGTGTTGTTCAGCAAATGTCCCTTCTTTGGACCTGGGTGTGGCTTCCATCCTTCTATTGATTTTATTTTCTTTTCTTTGTTGTAAGGGTCATCTTCAGACTCGCTCCACAGAAAAAGTGCACGTTATTTTTGTGCTTTTAGTCCTTTTGAGAATCGATCATAATTCTTTGGTCCTTGTAATGGTTGATAATACATTTTATCATCAAACATCATTTAATTTGTAATTCATCTTTGGTGTTACACTGCACATATTTCATACTGCACCTGAGAGAGAATGAGAGCACCTCAAAATGCTTTGCTTTATTGCTTATGCTAGTAAAAATAAATAAACGCTAGTACAGTTTTTTTTGTGAAGTAAGACGCTTTTGCAACACGTCTGTCTGCCTCCACTGGTGTTTTTACCAGTGTGCTTTAGAAGAACAGTCCTAGACAGCACAGGTGTGTGTGGTACATCTGCTTTCTCATCTCTCTCATAGGCTGTGTGCACGTTGTGGAACGACTTGAAAAAGACCCTCTTTTCCTTTTGGTTGTTTTAAGCACATTCTTTTGTCACAGACATGGTCCTTTGTCCTTCCACTTTTTGTCTGCCACTGGTGTCTTATGTTTGCAGATGCCAACATATTGTCCTGTCTAGTGATGGTGTTTCAACCTCTTTTTCTTCCCTTTGTTCATACACACAGACAGTTGGAGATTGTACACACCTCTTTTGTCGCGTAGATAAGTTCATAGTTGGATACTTCCAAGTAGAAACAGAGCACATCATACCATATTATTGACACTCTTTCTTTATGATGGACAAAGTATATTTGATTCTCTAGGAATTGGAAAGTTTTTGTCAACATTCTTTCATTAAAGCAAATAAGGTTTCCATTGAAGTAACTGAATGGAAATCAAACTTGTACACTTAATACAATAATACACTCATAGTATATTGTATATTTGAATACAACAGTACACTTATAAACACAAAGTCTTAGGAGGCAGAACCACTCCAGCAGATCCCTGTTCCTGTGAGGTTCTCACATGCTTTTCCTCATGTGCTTTCTCCTCGCCGTGGTAACAGAGCAAGCATCAGAAACACCAGGCCTTTGAGGCAGAGCTGCACGCCAACGCAGACCGTATCCGAGGTGTCATCGACACCGGCAACGCCCTCATCCAGAGAGGGGCCTGCGCTGGGAGTGAGGATGCTGTCAAGGTGAAGTAGCCATCAGTCCTTACCTGGGTCCATTTGTAGTTTTATTTGAAGTCGCTGCTTATCACGAACACCAGTTATAACGGATCAGAATCAGAATGGGGGTTTATTCGCTGTGCAAGATTAACAAACATAGAATTCACTTTGGCAGGAATGAGCAAACATAGAACAAATATGTGGCATACTAATAAAAATGAATACAATGTAAAATACACTACAGATATGGATACAAATAATACAAGTGATGCAAGAGTACAAATGATACAGGTAATTGATGTGGATGACAGTGTTATCCCTGGAGCAGCAGACCCCCTAACACATGTGTTCCTCCAGGTTCGTCTTAATGCTCTGGATGAACAGTGGCAGTTCCTGGTGAACAAGTCTGCAGAGAAGAGCCAGAAACTGAAGGAGGCCAACAAGCAGCAGAACTTCAACACTGGGATCAAGGACTTTGACTTCTGGCTTTCTGAGGTGATTTAAAAAAAGATGAATGACTTTGAAATGTATATGAATGAAACTACATATGTAGGAAGATGTAAACGTGCCTTCTGAATATGAACCTTTCATCTTCTTCCCTGGTTTTGTTCTGTAGGTGGAAGCTCTTCTTGCGTCTGAGGATTATGGCAAAGATCTGGCCTCAGTCAACAACCTGCTGAAAAAACATCAGCTTCTAGAAGCAGACATATCTGCCCATGAAGTAAGGAATCTTCACTCTAGAGGATTAGTTTCAGTGCATGAAATTTATTTGGCCTTTGGCATTTGGATCAGACAGATATTGTGGTCTTTGTGGTTTTAGCTGATTTTAAGAATATTCTGTTTGCTGTCACCTGTATTTGATGCTCACCACCTTAACACGGTCCTCCTCCTCTCTCAGGATCGCTTGAAGGACCTGAACGGCCAGGCAGACAGTCTGATGGGCAGCAACGCCTTTGACACCACGCAAGTAAAGGACAAGCGTGATGCCGTCAACGTCCGCTTCACCAAGATCAAGAGCATGGCAGCCGGGCGCCGTGCCAAGCTGAACGAGTCCCACCGCCTGCACCAGTTCTTCAGGGACCTGGATGACGAAGAGTCTTGGATCAAGTGAGGAAACTTATCCTGGAACAAAGAACCAAGGGAAGGGAAGTCAGTGTGACCTTAACGGTATCTTAACAAACTCTTGTTGTCTGTCTGACCTCAGAGAGAAGAAATTGCTAGTAAGTTCGGAGGATTACGGACGTGATTTGACTGGAGTGCAGAATCTGAGGAAGAAGCACAAGAGGCTGGAGGCTGAATTGGGAGCCCACGAGCCGGCCATTCAGGTAGGGAAGATGTGGAGAAAACTACTATACATATTTGTTTTTGTTGTGTGTAGACTTTGCGGTATAATACTGTTCCCTCTCTCCTGGTAGTCTGTGCTGGATACAGGGAAGAAGCTGTCTGATGACAACACCATTGGACAAGATGAAATCCAGCAGAGATTAGCTCAATTTGTGGACCATTGGAAGGAGTTGAAAGACTTTGCGTCTGCTAGGTAAGGCTAGGATTACTGTGCACACACACACACACACACACACACACACACAAACACACACAAACACACACAGGACTAGCTGTAACTAGTGATGGTTTAACAATGAAACACAAACCATCTATCATGCACCTTGATCCAAAGTTGTATCCCTTTGCCTGTTTTCATTAGTGGTGAAGTACTGGCTGATGAATGTTAACGTTGCTGTTTCAGAGGACAGAGGTTAGAGGAGTCGCTGGAATATCAGCAGTTTGTTGCGAATGTAGAAGAGGAGGAAGCCTGGATTAATGAGAAACTGAACTTGGTGGGAAGTGAAGATTATGGAGATACGCTGGCAGCTGTGCAGGTATGGAGTTCACAAGTCAAAGACTGTGTGGGGGGGGGGGGGGGGGTGCTCTATATTTATTTAGCTTTGCTTCATACGTTCACTGGCCTGTTGATGTAGATATGTTTGAATAGAGTCTGTGGTTCTGTCCTTCTCTCCAGGGCCTGTTGAAGAAGCATGAGGCATTTGAGACGGACTTCACCGTCCACAGGGACAGGGTGAACGATGTGTGCTCTAACGGGGATGAGCTCATCAACAAGGTACACCAGGGGGCAAATACACAGCTAGGGTTCAGACATAACAGGAGAATGGGAATGACTTTTAGACTAACCCCAGGTAGATTTATAGAGCGAAATGTTCCTTACATGCATGTGTGTCTCTCCCTTAGAATAACCACCATGTGGACAACATCAGTGCCAAGATAAAGGCTCTGAGAGGCAAGGTGACGGAGCTGGAGCGAGCGGCCGCCCAGAGGAAGGCCAAGCTGGATGAGAACTCTGCTTTCCTGCAGTTCAACTGGAAGGCTGATGTGGTGGAGTCTTGGATCGGTGAGGGCTTTCCTCAAGATTTTCATGAAATAATGATGGATAATCTATTTACATTGTACATACATATCACAGTCTTTAAAACAGTTAGCTTCATTGTAAACCCTAATCTTGATTTATTAAAAGTTCAAACTGAACACAGGTTGTAGTGCTAGACGTTGTGACTGACTTCCTGCTGTTTGTCTGTAGGGGAGAAGGAGAACAGCCTAAAGACTGATGACTATGGCAGGGACCTGTCCTCTGTACAGACCCTCCTTACCAAACAGGTACATGATCGCCTGACTTTCTAAATGGTTCAATAGATAAATTCTCAGAACAAAAAAAAAAAACAGTTTCCAAAGTCAATTTCAGTCTATCTACATCTAAGTCTATCTTAGATAGTAAGTCTATCCTCTGTGGATTTACAAGTGATGCCATTTATATTGTCCTAATATGTTATTCCTGATTCTTCTGAGCAGGAGACCTTTGATGCAGGCTTGCAGGCCTTCCAGCAGGAGGGCATCACCAACATCACAGCCCTGAAGGACCAGCTGCTGGCTGCCAAGCATGTGCAGTCCAAGGCTATCGAAGCACGCCACGCTGCCCTCATGAAGCGCTGGAACCATCTGCTCTCCAACTCATCAGCTCGCAAGAAGAAGCTTCTGGAAGCTCAGGAACACTTCAGGAAGGTCTGAACCCAAGTCTCATCGTTTAACATTTAGTCATTTAGCAGACGGTCTTATCCAGACCGACTTACAGCAAGTACACAGAAAGTACGAGAGCCACTTTTACTTACTCATCTCCCCCTCCTCCCCCCCCCCCCCTCCCCCTCCCCAAGGTGGAAGACCTGTTCCTTACCTTCGCCAAGAAGGCCTCCGCTTTCAACAGCTGGTTTGAGAACGCAGAGGAGGACTTGACAGACCCGGTGCGCTGCAACTCTCTGGAGGAGATCAAGGCCCTCCGCGAGGCACACGAGGCGTTCCGCTCCTCGCTCAGCTCGGCTCAGGCCGACTTCAACCAGCTGGCTGAGCTGGACCGACAGATCAAAAGCTACCAGGTGGTGTCCAACCCGTACACCTGGTTCACTATGGAGGCCCTGGAGGAAACCTGGAGGAACCTGCAGAAGATCATCAAGGTCAGGAGAGAGAACAAACCAGGAGGAAATAAGGACAGGCTTGAAAGATCAACTGCTATGAAACACTTTAATGTCAAATGTATGCATTTGACTTGATGCCAAAAAGTAATAATACCAATCTTGACTGATTATTCCTCTGTGTGTCCTCCTGTCCTGTCTGCAGGAGAGAGAGCTGGAGCTGCAGAAGGAGCAGAGGAGGCAGGAGGAGAATGACAAGCTGAGGCAGGAGTTTGCACAGCATGCAAACGCATTCCACCAGTGGCTGCAGGAGACCAGGTAAGGCCTTCTGAAGACAGGAACAAGCAGTACCAATCTGCTGCCATCATGATACAGCAGAGACCCAATACAAGGCCACCTTACCTCAGATTTACAAGTGTATATATATGTATTCGTTTTATGGACATCAATATAGCATGTCACTATAATCCATCCATCTTTTGATTACTGTGTGGTAGTCTGGGTGTGTGTTAAGTGAGAGAAATCAGTGGCCATGATGTCCCCTGCTTGGTTTAACGTTTGCCTCTCTTTTCCTCCCCGCTTCCTGCTGCTCCCTCGATGATCCTTGGAATCACTTTGCTAATCAGGACGTATCTGCTGGATGGGTTAATATCACCTTTCTATATCTGTGTGTGTGCGAGTGTGGATGGATCTGACAAATTCAGTGTGGTTAAGATAATGCAGTCAAGTCTGTGATTAGAAATATTGAAATGTATTCACGCCAATCAGCAATCTACACCGATCTATGACATGTTTATGAATAGCACAGTTTGGGCCATGCAGAACAACAAGGTACCAGAAGTTTATGGGTTAATAGTTCAAACAAAACAAATATGTGTATATATTGTGCCAATTCTATAATTGTTTTGTCTTTCCTTTCTTTATGAACTTTGTTTCTATTTCTTTAATGTACTGTGGTATTTCCCCTGTCTTGTCTTCCTCTTCATTTATTTTTATTTTAATCCCATCGTTCCCCCTCTTCCTTGTCTAATTAGAATAGCCTACCGTCGAGTTATCCAAGTTTATCAGTATGAAGTCGGTGATGATCTTTCCGGAAGGTCTTTCTTTCCCTTTTCCCTATTCTTCCTTACCCTCCTTTCATGTGTGACCTCATGCACCAATCTAAAACACACCATTTTCGAAGTGCTGTGTTCTCCAGTGGGTTTCCTGTACTAACAGTCACCGTAGTGTAGTCGCACCTTTTTGAACAGACTGGACCCTGTTTGCAGTAGTCTTAACATATCATGGTATACCAGTAGGTTAGTTTTTGTGATGTAAACTGATGGCGCATTTCAACTGCCACTCTAAACCATGATGTTTTGAAGTTTCAACGACAAGAAACAGCTCGAAACATCTCTGAGGCACTTGGATATTGGATATTAGCCTGGACAGAAAGCTTCCAGACTTACAATTTAAATTACATTTATTCATTTAGCAGACGCTTTTATCCAAAGCGACTTACAGTAAGTAGAGGGACATTCCCCCCTGAGGCAAGTAGGGTGAAGTGCTTTGCCCAGGGACACAACGTCACATAGTCACAGCCGGGGTTCAATCTCACAACCTTCCGATTATGAGGCCAACGCCTTAACCGCTGAGCCATCTGACCCCCTCGCAGAATCAGACTTTGCAGAATTCTTTCTTTAAAACATCGGTCCTTTTCTTTTCCTCGTAATCTAAATCTTTGAATCATCCTAGAGAAAACATGAACCGTAATGCTACCTGCCCATAGGACGTCAGGGGACACAGATGTGCAGTGGAAACGCACCATTTCACTTGAAACCACCATTAGAGTAGCTGCACAAACTAACTGAATGATATTTAGAAATGTTTGGTTGTGGTGGTCAAATGTGGTTTGAATGCAACAAGCCTATCGACCAGACCATGACCGACCATGGTTGGATTTTCACAAACCAGATGAAAGAAGAGTGTGGTTGAGTTTATGGCTGCAGCTGGTTGTATGTATGTCCACATCTAAAGCCTCTTTGCCTTTAACTAGTGTTTCTGCCTGTCTTTGCAGATCATGTATGGTAGAAGAGTCCGGAACTTTGGAGTCACAACTTGAGGCCACCAAGGTAAGATTGTGTTTTAATAAACGTTAATCATGTTTTATGTTTTATTTATTTTTATAAGAAATAACATCAAGACAGGGAAACTCTACTTCCTCTGCAGATGTTAAAGTTTCTGTTTAGATTTTGCTTGGATTTCTACATATTCCCTTGGCAAAAATGTCGATTTCATTGTCGACCAGGCTTTTAATGCTCCATGTTGATGTGCGTGTGTAGCGTAAGCACCAGGAGATCAGGGCCATGCGGAGCCAGCTGAAGAAGATTGAAGACCTGGGGGCAGCCATGGAAGAAGCTTTGATCCTGGACAACAAGTACACGGAGCACAGCACGGTGGGTCTGGCCCAGCAGTGGGACCAACTGGACCAGCTGGGCATGAGGATGCAGCACAACCTGGAGCAGCAGATCCAGGCCAGGTCAGAGACACACACGCACGCACACACACACGCACGCACGCACGCACACACACACCCTCACACACACGCACGCACACACGCACACACACACACACACCCTCACACACACACACACACACACACACACATACACACCCTCACACGCACGCACACACACATACACACACACACATACACACACACACACACACACACCTGCTCGAAAACACCTGATTAAAAAGAATGGTCATAAGCAGGCGTCTGCAGAGCTGGGTAATGACCCATTCATTTGAATCAGGTGTGTTGGACAGGTGTATCCTGAGGACCAGGGTTGGGAAAACTGTTATAGACATCCTGAAACTGGGACTGACATGGCAGATGCAATGAAAGTACTATTGGAAAAGGGAAACAGACTGACAGGTTTTCACAATCCGTCTTGACCTAATTGTATTTTCTTTCTTTGCTTTGTAGAAACACCACTGGAGTAACAGAGGAGGCATTGAAAGAGTTCAGCATGATGTTCAAGTAAGTAGTCATTGTTTATTGTTAGGGATTTATTGTGATTTTGAAAAATAGTAGCTGGGTCAGTGAAATTAAATGACCTTATTCAGCTAACTTTTTTCCTCCTTTTCTCCCAGGCACTTTGACAAGGAGAAGTCTGGCCGTTTGAACCACCAGGAGTTCAAGTCGTGCCTGCGCTCCCTGGGATATGACTTGCCCATGGTGGAGGAGGGAGAGCCAGACCCAGAGTTTGAGTCCATACTAGATACAGTGGATCCCAACAGGTCAACCTCAACTTTGTATTATATTAAATGATTAGAAAGAGCACAAATAATAAGAAACCATTTTTCATTAAAGAATACATTTGGTTTCCTGCTGTATATTTTGACCTTGATGTTGTTCGGTTGGTTCAGTTTCAGGGTCTTGTGAACAGCTGCTCTGTTTTCTGTCGTTCTGACTATACGTTTGTTTTTTTTCTGTACAGGGATGGCAACGTGTCATTGCAGGAATACATGGCCTTCATGATTAGCCGTGAAACTGAGAACGTCAAGTCCAGCGAGGAGATCGAGAGCGCCTTCCGAGCCCTCAGCGCTGAAAACAAACCTTTTGTCACAAAGGAAGAGCTGTACCAGGTAACTTCCTGTTGTTATCTCTTCCTATGCCCAGAAAATTCCTAATACCATCCTTCCATTATCACAAGTATAATCCATAAGAAAAAATGAAACAGATAATAAATTCATGTATGACTATTTCTTTAAACAAGTCTGTGGAGCAAGACGCATTTAGAAATGACAACGCTTTCTTATTTTCCTTCTCTTTTAAGAACTTGACCAAGGAACAGGCAGACTACTGCATCTCTCACATGAAGCCCTTCCTAGACAGCAAGGGCCGCGAGATGCCGTCGGCTTTCGACTTCGTCGAATTCACCCGCTCACTTTTTGTCAATTGATCCCTTCTCTTGCCTGCCAGTGACCAATCGGGACGCGTTTGTCCCACACACTCAATTACAATACACGGCTGAAACTGCATGAATCTGACACTAGAATATAGTATAGTTCAGTACCTACCTACTTATCCAAGTCTTTCACTCTTTGTGCTTCAATGATAGCTTAGTGGTTAAGTCTGCATTTTAATGTGGTTATTTTAGCTTGTGCTTTGCTGGATTTAAGAAACCTTATAGACACAGTAATGCTGTAACATCACCGTATAAACTGCAGTGTTATAATAAACGCGACTGGTTATAACTGGAAATGCTTTATTCTGTGTGGTTGTATTACAAAAATGTACTTTATTACTCTGTACTTAAATAAATAATGGGGTAGTTACTGATACAAAAGTAACAAAGTGTCACTTAGCAGATCAAAGAGAAACAAGTTGCTTTAAAATACAACATACAAACACTGAACCACAAATGATCCGCAGCTTTGATGTGACTCAGGTGCAGTTTGGGCCTCATTCAGCCACTTCATTTGCCAGTTGCTCTAGCTTGGCTGTCTCTCTTGGCCCCTGCTCTGTTAGTTTGCTGCTCAGATGCCATATGTTGACGCTGCCATCTGCACTGCCACAGGCCAGAAGGTGAGTCTGCTGTGTGTTAAACTCCAGGCAGCAGACTGGCTGGCCGGCTGTGGTCTGGTCAATTGTGGCTGCTGGTTTCCAGGATCTTCTACCCAAATCAAATATCTGCACCAGACCTACAAGGAAAAAGAGTATCCTACTTCATGTATGGAATATTTACCAGCCATATCACAGTAAACATTTGATGTTAATTTAGCTGATGCCCTCATCTAAAATGACATTCAGATAAATCATAGTAAACACAGCAGATCTGTGTTCACACTCAAACTATGGCCTTGCATCATTACAAAGTACCATATCATATCATATTAGCTACCAGGCAGTGTGGGGGGAACTAATACTAGAGTGTAATATAATATTGCAGCAACACCAACAACTACAACTTAGAATTGGTGATTCCGGCCAACCGTAAAACGTTCTCTCATTTGAAAACAAATATTTCTGCCGGGTCCTTGTGTAATCTGCCATGCAATCCAAATTGTGTTGGAGCTTAATACAGTGGAGAAGTGAGTAATCTGAAACTGCTAAAGCAGAGGTATATTACGTAATTGGTATAAAGTGTTGTTATCTAAACAGAATACATCCTTACATTATTTTATCCGTGTTATTTGGAGTACCTTGTCCTGTCGCTGCAGCAAAGATGAGAGGCCGTGTTGGAGACCAGCGCACCGCAAACACGTAGGAGGCTGACACCTGCAGCGAAGCAAGAGGCTCCACTTGGAGCAGGGAGTGGAGATGGGCCATGCCGTCTGTACCCCCACTTAGAAACAGGTTTCTTTAGAGGGTGGGGGAACATAATGACACATATTCTCAATCATTGAGGCTTCGCACACTCAGATATACCGTTTTTTTAGAAGATATTTGGGTGAAAATTTGTAGCAACTTGCAACTCGTGTAACAATTTATATGGGCAACACCTAAACATAGATCCCAAATATTCAAAGCATGCCACAAGACTTAAGTGGTCAAGTTTGTATGCATACTCCAAAGTTCAATGAGTGTCCAAAAATTCGCTGTAGGAGCCATCCATGTTTTCTACGAATCTCTACATGCATGACAAGAAATGGGAAAACTGTTTTTACGTTTGAGTGAAGGAATTTAGTATGCATATTTTGAGAGAAAGCACAGACCCTACTCACATTTCCAAAAAGCAACTATCATCTGAACAGTTAAGTTACGAAAGATTACTTCCAAGAAGATCAAACCTTACCTATGGAAAGGTGAGCAGTGTACAGAATGGATGGGACCTGCTTGTTGGCTGAAAGCGAACTGGATAGGTGCTCGCAGTACTACGTTCTCGCAGTCTGAAGGTGTGGTGGCAGGGGTTTGGGCAGAGAAGGAACACCTGAGAACCAAGCCGCCCTCTGAGCCAACCAGGAACATGTCTGGGTCCCAGGGGGACAGGGCCACAGAGGTGACCCCCACATTGCTGCTTCCTTTGGCCTACAGGTCACATGGAAGGACAGGTTTAATATGTTCACTAACTGGCCAAAGATCATACTGCTTTCAGAACATGTTATATTAGCATTTTCTCCATCCACTTGCTGAGACTTTGAGGCACCTGTTGTCTGACTAAGGCGTATCCTGCAGTGAGCACCAGCTCTGCCTTGGCTGCATCCACAGTCCACAGCAAGACCTTTCCCCCTGAACCAGCACTCAGAACTACAAGCTCTCCTTTCTTCTGACCCGGGACCCAACCAACCTGGTGAAACAACACATGCACTGCTTTTTAACATTAAGATTGAATACGTTGGTCTTCAATGGTTTCCTTAAATTACTCCAAAAGTGTATTTAGACTAGACAATTTGTGAATAATTTGACATACACTAAATAGTCGGTGAAGAAAAAAATGCTGTACCTGATAGACAGGCTCTCTATGAATGCTGGCAGACATTCCTGTTTGTGCTAATACAAGATCCTGTGTCTGACTTGTGTCCCAGATAACCACCTCTCCACTGTAAAGACCCCCTGCAACACAAGAAAAAGGCTGTTAAGAAAGGCTTTAGATTACTGATTGGTACATTCTCTCAAGTTAGTACTCTTTTTTTAAGGAAGTAAAGCTCTTCCACGCTGAAACTGGGGGAGAAGTATGCAAATTGCACAACCGTTTTTTAACAGAACTCAATTGACTGACATACCAGCGATGAAAGAGGGGCGTGAGGGGTGGAAGGACAGTGACATGACGGGCCGTGCCACATCGATCACCGTGTCGGGACGCCTGGGGTCAAGGCCTTTACGATCCAAGTTCCAGGTACAAATAAAAGACCTTTCTGTGATCCAGTCTCCATCATCAATGCTGTGGAAAAATCCCACTGCTGTCATCTCTACACTAGACTTTGTCATCATAAAAGTCGATTCTTGTACTCTGGAGATGCATGATGTATTTGTTAAATACTGTAGTCATCTTGTACAATACACCTGATCATTTGTCTTAAATCACTTTAATCTGTACATACCCTGTATATTCTGATTATACTGTACATACTGTGTATATTCTGAGTATGCAATTACAATTATATTCTGTTGTAATAACTGTTTTGCACTTCTGGTTGGATGCTAACTGTATTTTGTTACCCTGTACTCTTACCTGTTTAATGACAATTAAGTTGAATCTAATCTAATCTAATTCACAGGGGTGTCAAACTCGTGCAGTCAAGGGTCAAGAGGGTCCAGGTTTTCATGTCAACCAAGCACTACACCAGCTGATTTCACTAATGGTGTTTCTCTACTTAGTGAAATCAGCTGTTGTAGTGCTTGGTTGACACAAAAACCTGCCCCCTCTTGGGCCTCGATGGCCCGGTTTGACACCAGTGGTGTATGATGAGTACATCTTTATCAGTGGGAAGTTTATTCTGTGCAGTGATCCCAGTAAAGCACAGTACAGCCTGAATAGAGAGCAAACTTACCGACCAAAGGCACATGCGATGACGGACCCTGTGCAGTTCCAGGACACACTGGTAACATGCAGACCCCTCTCCTGGGCTTCAGGATACTGAAGACGATGGAGGCATGAAACCTATACATCACAGTCATGTAGAGCATCAGGTCAAAACTATTTAAATCCATCTGTTAAGCATTTTGAGGTTTAAGCCCTCTCTAAATGATCTAGCAACCAAACCCAGGACCAGGCTGGAAGGAAATCAAGCTGGTCTTTCAACATGGTTAGTGGGGGATTGACATGAACTTCCAAAGCCATTCATTCTATTTTTGCCTGGGAAGGACTCATTGATTTTTTCCTACCGTTTGATTCTGATCCTCCCAATTCACATCAAATCTATCAAACGCATGACTCCGGGCATTTTTCTCTAACTCCTTGACAACCATGTCCTCGACACTGTGGAGAAAGTCCCTCAGCCCAGGGGACCCCGGTGTGTCCTCATCGTGGAGCTGGGTGAGGTGGTCCAGTGGGTCTGTCTGGGTGTCACTTTCTGACACAGACAGAGACTGTACTTGGACATCCGCAGTGAGGATAGGTTGAGTTTGACATGCTCTCTGAAACCCAAATGACAGTGGGTTACTTATAACATTAACGTCATATCTAGTTAGTCATGTGACATTCGTGCCTATAATTTGACCAGTAAGACTTTTACTAGATTCAAGTCTATGCCTACTGAGAGTATGAATCCAGACCGCTGCTTTTAGAAGAGGAACGTTCCCATGTGACCAGTAGGCTCCATCGTAATGAAATGATCAAAGTTTGAAACTAAAAAGCCTGCTAAGTTATGCTAAGTTATTATGGCCAATCAGTCCTGTCTAGACATCACTAAAGGCTGGGGAGACTCTGAACATGAATCTCTCCCCATTATCCTGCTGGCATAATGTGAACATACCGAGTCTTGTGCAGATTGCTGGGATTTCCTCCACCATGAATCGACACCCACGGCATCAGCTGTTTCATCCTTAAACATGGTTTTCGACAGCTAACCAAGTACACACTAGACACACATTCACCAAACTACACTATGTTTCTCCCCTATTTCTGCCAGCAAACAAAACAGTAATGAACAGATTAGTTAGCCAACATCTGACATAGTTAAACAAGCTACCCTTTAGTGCTAACCTAAAGATAGGTCATCTTTCAGATAGCGGTTTAAGGTACGATAATCATAGATATTTTGTGGATTTCTCTTGCCTCTTCAGCACTAGGTAATGCTACCATGGCAACAGAGTTTTGTAGCTGCTTTGGTTTCTTCTGGTTAAGGAGGGCAGAATGCATTCAACTCCAATAAAGTGCACCATCGCCATCTACTGTTGGGGGGTGTAAAGTTGTTTGTCTAAATAAAACGGCTCATGCGAAATCATCAAGAAAGCATTTTGATTATACCTACATCTGTCTAATCTGAGCTCATGAATGTGAATTAGATTCTATTTTTTATTTTGCCCCAAGAGTGATTGTCGTCTTACTTCACTTTTAGTGCGCTGCGCCATAACTGCACCGTGCCATGCTTGTTCAGTCACTACGACTACGTTAGGGATTTGTCCTAGTGTAATTATTATAACATTATAATACTTTACATACACTGGAGCATTTAGAAATATATAGTTTGGGACAGGTTTCGCACTGAGAGGCATTGCTGCTTGGCTGCAGTGCATATTTCTGGGATTTGTTCGGCCTGGTTGCTACGAGAGCGAGCGGAATATTCGGTTGACTTTCGGAAAGCGCGTGCATTATTAGGAGGCGCGAGCATGCGCTACTGGCTGGGGGTGTGCACGTGCGCAACCTCTTCGGTTATACAGCTCGGGTTCACCACGGCACACGTTGTGTAGACGCGAGCCATTTAAGGAGTAATAAACAATTCTCTTCCCAGAGAAGACTAACAGGCGAAACCTACACATTTAAAACAAATCTGTGTTTCTCCTAAATCATGTCGGCCTCGGCGGCGAAAGTGAGTAGAAAGGAGAACTCAAATCATGACGGAGCGGACGAGACCTCCGGTAAGGAATGGCGGCCTCCTTGTTCAACGCCATTTTCACTTGTTAATCTTTCATTGTCTATGAACTAGATAGTAATGCAACTCAAATGTTACGTGCTTTTCTGTGTCTTATTCGGCGGTTTGTCTAAGACGTCTCGGGTCACAATGATCAGGCTAGTGAGCAGGACGTTCTTGTTTGATGATTTGATGAGCTTGCTAAGGCACAAGCTAACTATCTGAGCAACACAACACAGCAGATAGGAGCCATGTTTGTCCAAGTTCATTGTGCCACGCACGTTTAGCTTGCTACAACAGGCCAAGTTAAATAGACTGCACCCACAACCAAATTGCACGACTTAGTTTTATGCTTTTTAATGGGTTATGTAATCGATATCTAAATTTCCATGTAGAATTCGGTACGGCGTTTTGTTAACGCAGTACAGTACAAGATTTAGCCTGTTATCATGGTGTTATCTTTCCGTGGCTGCTAGCGGCTTCTGAAGCTAACACAGGGTTCAGGCCGCCTTCAACAGCTGACCAACTAACTATGAATGTAACCCGATTTTACATGTAACTTTTTCCACAAGCATATGTTTGGTCTTTTTTGCTGCTACATATTACTGGTAGTTTGTTACCTAAAAAATAAAGTTAATATTGTCACAGACTCAAAGTAAAAGCCCCCCCCCCCCCCCCCCCCGCGTGCCCCCCATTCATTCAAGCCACGCGCCCCAGACGCTCTAAAGCCAGTTGTTGTGAAGCAACGTCTGGTATGCATGACACTTTTTATTTAAAAAAAAAACTAATATGTAGCATGTGTGCTCTTTCCAGAAAAGGAGCAGCAAGAAGCTATTGAACATATTGATGAAGTACAGAATGAAATCGACAGGTAAACTTTATACTGCAATTCTGTGCAGACCCTCATTCGTGCAGAAGTGTTCCATTGCAGAATTGTTTATATTGTAATTACATGTGATCATTTTAGATATGTAATTATAACATGGCTCACGTTACATCTTTCTCTGTCCTCTAGATTGAACGAACAGGCCAGTGAGGAAATTTTAAAAGTAGAGCAGAAGTACAATAAATTACGCCAGCCATTCTTTCAGAAGCGGTCCGAACTCATAGCAAAAATACCAAACTTCTGGGTCACAACATTCGTCAACCATCCACAAGGTGAATACTGATGCTTTTATATAGCTTTGGCATTTGCTGCCTGTGTGTTTATTTAAGGAAGTTTAGTAAACTGTCTATTTTTTTGAATTATTATATATAATTGTGTAGTTTTTGCTTGAAATGTCTCTTGAAAAAGGCAGATTTGTGCAAATGTAGGAACATTTGCAATTGAGTACTTTCTGATGTATGAAGTGCTTCCCTGCTAATGTGTTTATTCACATTTAAAATGGTTGCTGTATTTTGTTGCACCAGTTTCAGCTCTTCTTGGTGAGGAAGATGAGGAGGCTCTTCACTACCTTTCCAGAGTGGAGGTGACTGAGTTTGAGGACATCAAGTCAGGATATAGAATAGATTTTGTAAGTATCTGGATTTTCTCTGCCACGCAAGTCATTTTCGCAAATACTGAAATAAGTGTAAACCTAATTTGTAATTTTTTAATTTATTTTTGGCAGTACTTTGATGAGAACCCATATTTTGAGAACAAAGTTCTTTCAAAAGAGTTTCACCTGAACGAGAGTGGGGATCCATCATCAAAGTCAACTGAAATTAAATGGAAAGCTGGGAAGGTTAGTTTACTTTTCATGTTGCATATACATCTTTTAAAGGAATGTTTATTGGCTACTTCCAAATAAATACTTTTCCTTAAAATCTATCCCAATGATTCCCAAATTAAGTGTTCCCCCCACAACCACCTGGACCTAAATAATTTGATACCTGTAGAAAGCTGTAAAAATGTGTGATGTAAAGATCATATATTTACAAATGCTGAGAATTAATTAATTATTCAAAATTGTATTAGTTTTCTTGTTTGTAGAACTTAATAAAGGGCCCTGTACTCAAAATGTTTGTCTATTGTTTAGGACCTGACGAAGCGTGCAGCCCAAACGCAGAACAAGGCTGGGAAGAAAAGACAACATGAAGAACCAGAGAGCTTCTTCACCTGGTTTACGGATCATTCTGATGCAGGAGCTGATGAACTTGGAGAAGTGATCAAGGACGATATCTGGCCTAACCCATTACAGTACTACTTGGTAAGTGGGTCACTATCATTTACTTTCTTAAACAGTGGCTAGTTGACGCTAACCTTTTTGAAGGCCAATAGGGGGCGCTGTGGTCGTGCTTGATGAGCAGCCATGCATCACACTGTTAGGTGCCCTGTAATGCAATGCTTTTTGATTATGTGTAAAAGAATGTGAAACACAAGCATCTCTTTATTGTTTCTAGGTCCCTGACATGGAAGATGATGGGGATGGTGAGGATGATGATGATGATGAAGAGGGCTTGGAGGATATTGATGAGGAAGGAGATGAGGATGATGGTGAAGAAGATGATGATGAAGATGGTGATGGTGAAGATGGCGAGGTATGTTGGAACGTGTGTTTCTGTTATCTGGGAGGTGTAACAGGATATATTTATTCAGTTGTTGCAGATCATTTCCCTCATCCTAATCCAAACACAGTAAACCATCTATAATGGTAAAAACAAGACTGCATTGGGACGCAGAAAAATGGCTAAATCGTAATTTGGTCACAGAGGTGATAAACCTGATGGTCACTCTAAGATGCAGATAAGATAAGACTTTAGTGATCCATGACAGGGGGAAATTCACTATTACAGCGTCTCTTCCATAGTTAGGGTAGGGCAGGGGTTCCTGGGGACCAGGGCTTACAACCAGCTCTTCTCTGAGCTATAGGTACTTAATAAAGGGTTGGAACGTTCATAAAAATGTTCTATTTCAGTTTTTACTTTCTTACTGGGTATTGTGTAACATCCCATTGCGGTGAGAATAACAAATCCTTAAGAGTAAGACTTGAACAAAATGTGGTCATAAAAATTGAATGCATACTGTGTTTATATCCAGAGGTTGAAATGATCTTATTTGGGTCTGGGAAAGTGCCCAAAGCCTAAATATTGTTTTAAGTCTTAATTTTTCTTCTTCTAACTTTCAGGATGATGGTGAGGATGATTAAAGCAAGGACATACTCAAACCAATACCCTTTCCGGTTTTTACCCTATAATCATCCTGACCCTTGGGAGCAAGATTTTTTTTTATTTTTTCTATTTTGTGCCGTCTTCTCTTCTCCTGACGCCTTTGCCTGTTTGTATCAAAATGAGTTAATTTACTGGACATGCCATCTGGACAAGTAGCTGCCATCTAAAAAGTCTCACGTGTCATTGAGTTACCACACATCTCCAAAGACCAATACAAGAAAAAAAAAATTCAGAATCTGCACGTCATTTTATGTAGACAAAAAGAACCTAGTGATTTACATGTAAGATATAAAAATAAGGTTTCTGTTCAAGTTGTGATTTGAATAAAAGATTAAGCCATGGTGCAGTGACAACTTAATCATAGCATCCCTAGCGCCCTTTTTAATATAGACCATCACAACAAACAGGGAGGAAGGGACATTCAGGGGCCTAATAGAATTCACACTGGTTTTTGTTGGACTCTTCATACTAATGGAACTGATTGAAAGTGCTGGCTTGTTTCAGTCAACTATTGTAATTGTTTTGAGGTCAGACTGATACTTTTGTTGGTGGACAGTGAAATGGTTTGTGGTAGGGAAAGTGGGCATTGAACACATCAGCATTTGGGTTTGTTGATTTGAATTTTCATTGTATTGTTTTACCCATGAGGTTTGAAATATACATTTTTAATAAAAACAAAACACAAAAAATTCCTTGTAATTTTGAGCTCTGCAAATAAACTGACTATGTTGAGAGAAAATCTAAGACCAAGTAGACTAACATGGAAGCTACATTGGTGTATTTCTCCACCTTTTCCACTGGATAATTGTTCACGTTAACATTTAAGTGTACCAGTTGCTTTGTTACAATAAATAAATGTATACACTTATGTTTGAAGTACTTTCTGAAAAAATAAGTGTATAATTTTGAATCAAAGTTCACATATTCCCTGAATAAACGCAATGAGTGAAAGGTTTGTAGTGAAAAAGGTTAAAAGTGTTGCTAGTCATTATAACAAAACAGTCGGTTATACTGTTTAGCTGCAATACTATAATGCTATAGTAATGTGTGTGCATGTGTTTTATAGTGGGTTTTTGGTTGAACAATTGGCTTGAGAAGCTCTCATTTTGTAGTTGTCCATGTCGGGACCCAATAATCTGCAGAACTGCCTTGAGATGGATCTCTTGTAAGAATGTTTTGGATCTACTAAGCGCAATCATCTTTCGTGGGCAAAGATGACTTTAGGCAGTCCTTTAATTCCTTGCTACTGTAGCACTGAGCAGTACACAAGGAAAAGCAGGTGTACATTTGAAAGTTTAGGCATTAAGTCATTAGTTGTAATTATAATAGTTACTTTTAATGGATACTTTTAATTTTCCCATGAGGTACAGGGCGCCTAACTGAATAAGATTTCTGTTGTATATGCTCAGCAAGCTGATTCATAAAAGCCTGACCACCAAACCAAGTTGGTGACAAATACTGTAGTGTCTCCACTTTGTGAAGGCCACTGGAGATTTTACCAGCAGAGAAAGTCACTTATGTGTCAAATTAATGATGACCCCGAAGGCTTCATGAAATTGGCAGCATCCATGTAAATGTTCTTCCTCACCCCATGCAGATCCTTGTAGTAGGCATGAAGGTCTTCCTGGGTAAAGACGAGGATGAGAAGAATGATAGTGGCTCAGAGTATGAGGCAATTAACACCCCTGACCACTGGGTGGCAAATAGCATACTAATTGACACTTGTAGAAGAAGAAAAGTAGAAAACTAACTAAAATGTCACCGCAGTTGAGTGTCAGAAGTTTCTTTAAAAAGAGGTGAAAAATTAGGGATAGACGCAGATGAAGATGGACAAACTCAGCCCTTGGCCTCGGCAGCAGCTGATGTTACAGGCTGGTAAGTCTCATTCAAGAGGCCAAAACATAAAATGTATGTATTTCGATTTTGAATCGAAATGAGAAATTATGAGATTTGTATATATATATATAGTTTACGTATTATTGCAGGATCCAGATATTGAGGAAGTGAAAATGTTGTGCTGATATGCTAAATTCTCCTTTACATATCCTTTATTCTCCTTAACTGACTGACTCAACGGTGATGCTTTTCATGTTTATTTTCGTTGAAATTCAACCGTTCAGTACGGTGTCTTTCGCAAATCAAATCAAGTTATTTGCGATATAACTGACCTTTAACCAACCTAAACCCTCAAGGAAGACAAGGAAAAACTCCCAGAAAAACTCACTAGGGAGAAAAAAATGGAAGAAACCTTGGAAGGAGCAATTCAGTGAGGGCTCCCCTCCTCCAGGGACGGTTGGTGACAGAGAGGAGCAGAACAAAGGCTAAACAGTCATATCTCTAGAGAGAGTTAGGTGTGGAGGCAGTCTGTGCTTCTGATGGAGGTGGAGGTGCCGGCAAGGTGCTTCTGATGGAGTAGTTCTGAGCAACATCAGTTTATATTTAAATGAATGCCATTAAATTCTCGGAATAAGTGAGTTTTAAGCCTTTATTTGAAAGAGAGGAGAGGCTGCCATCTGGTTTCACCTTGAGAGGAACCACCTCAGGGCAGGTTAAACCTAATCCTCTTCTTTGGCCTGCCGACTTGGTCCACTGATGAACTGTAGTCCTTGGGAGCAGCTCGCAGACAGCTTTTCAGCAGCACCACAGGAGATTCCCAGGGAGGGTCTGGTTCCAGGTAACCAACCACTTCGGGCTGGTTAAATCGAACCCTCTTTCTTGGCCTGAGGACCCGGCTCGGAGCAGACCTTAAACAGCTTTTCAGCTGCATCGGGCAGGGAGGGTCAGGCTGGTTAAGACCTTCCCTCTTTCTTTTCTTAGAGACAACGTTTGGTTCTTCCATGTTCTTGCTCATGATTTCGTTTGGATGTGGAAGGTGAGATCTGGCTTTTTATACCCCTGTGAGTTGTGACGTCACGCACGTTTCGTATTGTACATTGTGACGCACCAGTAGTCCATCTAACTTAGAGACGAAAACCCCAAACAACCACCAAACAGCAGCTTTAAGGATTTTTCATACATGTCCTTCGTAATAAAAAAAATACAAAAACATATAGGAACTTTAATTTGGTGTTATTGTAACTTTATTTACAAAGCCCTTGGTATCACTCACTTCATTATACGTTGATTTATTCATGTAGGATGTGGACGTGTAGTGTTTCCATCCCCTTAGCATTCACTTAGGTAAAGTTAGAAAGATATTCACAGATTCGGACTTCCGCGATCAATAAGTAAGAGACGAAACGTTGTTCAAACACAAATTATGCCTCTTTCACATCATAATAGCATATACTACGTGCTACAAGCAAACAAATAAACGTTTTGTAACAGAACAAGCAATATTCCGCGCTGAATGCATAATTGTCATCTCTACGAGCAGCCAGCGGCCAGACAGATTCGCAGGGAGCGTCTGCAAAGTTCTCTTCCAAGAGAGAGGCTGCAAACAAAAATCAATAACTCCATTGGTAAACTGTATGTAGAAACCAAAATCACTCCACACATCAACTGTCTCCTACTGGTCATACTACAACTGCTGTTTTGGTTAATTTTCATGAATTATTTAATCAAATCAGGTAAAGTTTCATTTTCATGAATGTGTTTGAAAATATTAATCAATAGCTCCACTGTTATGCAATATTATCACTCCCAAATCACTCCACACATCAACTGTGTCCTCCTGGTCATACTACAACTGCTATTTTGGAGAAAAATGGTTGTGCTTAATTTTAAGGAATTTTTGAAGATCAACAGTTTTTCTTCATTGACATTAATGTGTTTGGAATTATTAATCAATAGCTCCACTGTTATGCAAAATTATCACTCCAAAATCACTCCACACATCAACTGTGTCCTCCTGGTCATACTACAACTCCTATTTTGGAGCAAAATGGTTGTGCTTAATTTTAAGGAATTTTTGAAGATCAACATTCTTTCTTCATTGACATTAATGTGTTTGGAATTATTAATCAATAGCTCCACTGTTATGCAATATTATCACTCCCAAATCACTCCACACATCAACTGTGTCCTTCTGGTCATACTACAACTGTTATTTTGGAGATAAATGGTTGTGCTTTTTTTAAAGGAATTTTTTCATCCAAACAGTTTTTCTTCATTGACATGAATGAGTTTGGAAATATTAATCAATAGCTCCACTGTTATGCAATATTATCACTCCAAAATCACTCCACACATCAACTGTGTTCTCCTGGTCATACTACAACTGCTATTTAGGAGAGAAATGGTTGTGCTTAATTTTATGGAATTTTGGAAGATCAACAGTTTTTCCTCATTTACATGAATGTGTTTGGAAATATTAATCAATAGCTCCACTGTTATGCAATATTATCACTCCAAAATCACTTCAAACATCAAAAGCCTTGGAAGTGGAAAATATGTTTTGTTTTATTTTCAGGATTGTTTTGGGAGAATATTAATCAAGAACTCCACTGTTATACATTATGGACACTCTAAAATCACTCCACTCCATTAATTATTGAGAATTGTTATAGCAATGTTGTTTTACAGAATCGTCCTGCTGTGTATGACCAATATTGACCAAAAGCTATTTCTTCTACAAGTTTTGTATTATATTTTTATTTTATTTCTTTCTCTAAATTATCCATCCATCCATTATCTTCCGCTTATCCGGGGCCGGGTCGCGGGGGCAGCAGTCTGAGCAGGGAAGCCCAGACTTCCCTCACCGCACACCACTCCTCCAGCTCCTCCGGGGGGGATCCCGAGGCGTTCCCAGGCCAGCCGAGAGACATAGTCCCTCCAGCGTGTCCTAGGTCTTCCCCGGGGACGCCTCCCGGTGGGACATGCCTGGAACACCTCCCGGGGGAGGCGTCCAGGAGGCATCCTAAACAGACCCGAGCCACCTCAACTGGCTCCTCTCGACGTGTAGGAGTATTGGTTCTGCTCCGAGCTCCTCCCGTGTGACCGAGCTCCTCACCCTATCTCTAAGGGAGCGCCCAGCCACCCTGCGGAGGAAACTCATTTCGACCGCTTGTATCCGCAATCTTGTCCTTTCGGTCATGACCCAAAGCTCATGACCATAGGTGAGAGTAGGAATGTAGATTGACCGGTAAATCAAGAGCTTTGCCTTGCGGCTCAGCTCCTTCTTCACCACGACAGTCCGTTACAGAGACTGCATCACTGCAGACGCTGCACCGATCCGCCTGTCAATCTCACGTTCCGTCCTTCCGTCACTCGTGAACAAGACCCCGAGATACTTGAACTCCTCCACTTGAGGCAAAGGCTCCCCACCCACCGAGCAGTTGTAGTATGACCAGGAGGACACAGTTGATGTGTGGAGTGATTTGGGAGTGATAATATTGCATAACAGTGGAGCTATTGATTAATATTTCCAAACTCATTCATGTCAATGAAGAAAAACTGTTTGGATGAAAGAGTTCCTTAAAATTAAGCACAACCATTTATCTCCAAAATAGCAGTTGTAGTGTGACCAGGAGGACACAGTTGATGTGTGGAGTGATTTTGGAGTGATAATATTGCATAACAGTGGAGCTATTGATGAATAATTCCAAACACATTAATGTCAATGAAGAAAGAATGTTGATCTTCAAAAATTCCTTAAAATTAAGAACAACCATTTTGCTCCAAAATAGGAGTTGTAGTATGACCAGGAGGACACAGTTGATGTGTGGAGTGATTTTGGAGTGATAATTTTGCATAACAGTGGAGCTATTGATTAATAATTCCAAACACATTAATGTCAATGAAGAAAAAATGTGGATCTTCGAAAATTCCTGAAAATTAAGCCCAACCGTTTTTCTCCAAAATAGCAGTTGTAGTATGACCAGGAGGACACAGTTGATGTGTGGAGTGATTTGGGAGTGATAATATTGCATAACAGTGGAGCTATTGATTAATAATTCCAAACACATTAATGTCAATGAAGAAAGAATGTTGATCTTCAAAAATTCCTTAAAATTAAGAACAACCATTTTGCTCCAAAATAGGAGTTGTAGTATGACCAGGAGGACACAGTTGATGTGTGGAGTGATTTTGGAGTGATAATTTTGCATAACAGTGGAGCTATTGATTAATAATTCCAAACACATTAATGTCAATGAAGAAAGAATGTTGATCTTCAAAAATTCCTTAAAATTAAGCACAACCATTTTGCTCCAAAATAGGAGTTGTAGTATGACCAGGAGGACACAGTTGATGTGTGGAGTGATTTTGGAGTGATAATATTGCATAACAGTGGAGCTATTGATTAATAATTCCAAACACATTAATGTCAATGAAGAAAAACTGTTGATCTTCAAAAAATCCAGAAAATTAAGCACAACCATTTTTCTCCAAAATAACAGTTGTAGTATGACCAGGAGGGGACTGTTGACGTGTGAAGTGGTTTTGGAGTGATAGTAATGCATAAGAGTGGAGCTATTGATAAATAAATAAATACAATTATCATGAAAATTAAGCAAAAAGAATTTTAATCAAAACAGCTGTTGTAGTATGATCAGGAGGATACTGTTGTTGTGTGGAGTACTTTTGGAGTCTCTATATTTTATAACAGTGGAGTTATTGATTTTTGTTTGCACATCACTCTTGGAAGTGAACTTTGCAGACGCTCCCTGCGCACTCTTCGGTCGCTGGCTGCTCGTAGAAATCAATGGTTTGCATCGAGCGCGAAGGACGGCTTATTCTTATACAAAACGGGTTTTTCTTTTTAGTAGTGTGTAGTATATGCTATTATGATGTGAAATATGTATCATTTATGTTTGAACAACGTTGCGTCGCTTACTTATTGATCCCGTAAGTCCGAATCTGTGAATATCTTTCTAACTTTACATAAGTTTAGCATTCATGCTCTTATAACACCAACAAACGCTAGCGCACCAGACATACAGTACAGTGTCGATCTGTGTACTATTAATAATTAATCGTTTACTACTAATATAATGTCATAATAAATCGTAAATCGGTTCTGCACAAGGTCGTGCCCAACTTTCAAAATAATAAACGGGTCTGGGTCGGTTCAGTCTGGCACATAACGGGTCTCATCCCCCTGCGTGTGATGCTGCGCCAATCGTCATGGCTGCCTAAATTGACTTTGCGCTACCTAAGACCCAAGTTGAGCATTGAGTATTGATGTTTCAACAACTTATTAACTCTCTCTAGAGGTATGACTGTTTAGCCTGTGTTCTGCTATTCACTTTCTCCAACCGTCCCTGGAGGAGAGGAGCCCTCACTGAATCGCTCCTTCCAAGGTTTCTTCCATTTTTTCTCCCTAGTGAGTTTTTCTGGGAGTTTTTCCTTGTCTTCCTTGAGGGTTTAGGTTGGTTGAGGGGCGGTTCTATGGGCATATGTGAAGCCCTCTGTGACATTGCTTGTAAAAAGGGCTATACAAATAAATGTTGATTTGAGACTCTTCCGGTTCAGGTACGAAGTTTTGGACCCGTGTTGACCTCTAGTGGATAGACGATTAAAAGCATTTTCAATAAATAATATTTGGTCTGTCAAATAAGCAACACTATCTTAACGGTTGCACAATCTTCCAACATATCAACATTATCAGTGGAGTAGTGCACTACTGTGAGGAGCTAATATTCACATTGCAATTACAGTGCCACCATGGGTTTGGTTTCCCATGGATAAATGCTGAGATGGAATCAAATTTGTTGGATTAAGAACCATTCAAGTCACACTGTTAATTGTGGCAATGTATATATATATTTTATATTGCATGCTTTCCAATAAAAACAACTAAATATGTATGATCATACTCTTTAAGGCCTTGAAAGCAAACTGCAAATGTCTATATTACCTATATAAAAAAGATGCAGACCTTTTCCCCCAAATGGGACTTTGTCAGGTAGTCATTAAGTTTAAAAAAAAGATTTTTTTTTTATTGCATTCAAGTTATATAAAATAACATTTAAACTGCTTAAGCTGTAGCACACATCTTTACAGTATCTACCATTTTCTAGTTTAATTGCCATCTGGCTACAAAGTTATGGATTTTTGGTCATTGGAATAAGGACAACAGGATTTATATAAACAGTTCCACTCTTGTGTGCACATACAAACCAAACAATACATGTTTTTATGTTACAAGTTTTATATTTTTTTTTCCACAGAGAGCAACATTAAATTATACCATAATATATGTATAAAAGTGTGCTCTTTACTGTACATTGAGACAAGCCATTGTAGCCTTTTTTGTGCTTATGATTCCATTTGACCTGGACTAATCGTCCAGTGTGATCAGAATATGAATGGGTTGAGTTTAGGCTTGGCTATCATGCTATCCCAAACAAACTAAAAGTTGTATTCTAATTAAGAAGCATTAATTAGGATCATTATTACAACAATGTTCACAAAAAAAAACTTTGCAGTCACTGTTACCACTGAGCAATATTCTTGACTATTGTGATTAACACACAAAATATTCAAAGGTTATCAGGTTAGAGAGAGGTTGGAATAAAAACTAAATAGATGTATGCTTCTTTGACATGCCTTTTTACCAACAGCACAAATTCATATTTCCATACAGTAAAGTGCAAGGCTACCATGATCATTATCACATAAAACTGTACCATTACTATAGTACTACAGAGAGGGTAACAGTGGCAGTTCCTCCTTCACTCTCCATTTCCTTGGAATGTAGGCTGAAGAACAGACAGAAGGGCCCACAGAAAAGATGCACCATTCACAATATGCTGACTGCATATCTCTTCACACACTTTGTACATTTAACTACTTTGACTACACACATACAACAGACAATGAGCTTCTTTGATAAAAAGCTATTATTGTGTCTGTAAACATACATTATACACAGTGTAAAGTACACAAATATACATTTTAAAAGATGATTGCTTTCTTAATTTAGACTTCAGAATTCAAATTTTCCTAGTTATGTAAAAAAAAAAAATCTGCTTCACAAATTGTTGTGTGACCAGAAGCTTGTAAGAGGGCAGTTGTTTTGCCCCATCTGCTTGCTCAGTTACGATACACATCCACTATTGGTTCCATCAAGAATAAATTAATTTAACCATGGCAACATGCAGAAAAAATCTAAACAGACTTGCAGTAACACAGACATATACAGGGCAGCATAAGCTAAGGACGATATAGACATGCAAAGAAACACAACAAGCAGCAGAATTAACTTTCCAGTAAGGCTAGCAATAGTATACCAGCTAAGGAATGAATGCAAGTAGGGGTGTCATATAAAATAGATTATTTCTAATGGTTTGATGTTAGTTTCCTAAACTCACCATCATTGATGTAGGTTGTGTTTTTTGATTGATGGTGTACCACATGAGCTGGAGCAACAATAATAAATGGATGCGCTCTGCTGCGATACTTGTCAAGAACCAAGCAAATAATGTAAAAATAATCTGAGGCTTAAGATGTATAATGCATCCATAAAATATTACTTAAAGTAAAATTAAATATGAAAATATAATACCAATACCATAAACATTTTAGTGCATTAGTGTACACCAAATGTATCTACAGAAAAAAATCAGAAAATCTTGTCAATGTCGAAAGAGTATTTTGAATATCTCCACAAGATATGCTGGTGCCTACTAGCACTACCTGCTATTGAAACTATATTTAAAGGTTTTCAAACCAGGGTCTATTTCACTTCTGTAAGAAGGTGATAGGAATAGTATACATAATAGTGTATTCTTAAAAGCCATTAGTATCCAATTTAAATGGTAAAATACTAATTGGCAATGGACACCAAAAATGGAATGAAGTTTAATCCAAGGCAAACTTAAAACTTGTTAGTAAGCAGATGTCACAGTATTTAACCCCCCTCCTTCATGATGCCTGTAATTCACGTTTATAACATTTTCTACTCTGCCACAATCACATGTTAATTTCATCAGCAGTGACAATACTCAAAGTTTAAATTTAACTACCGTACTTAAATTGTTGACACAAAAAAAAGCCAACTATGTTGATGAAATGTCATTGTAGTAAAGGTTAGGCTTACTTCAACAAAAAACAGCAGCATAAAGTGTTAGACCCTTTGGTTACAATGCACAGTGTTCTTAAAAACAAACCTACCTCAACAGGAAAATGGTTATATAACTGCTCAATGTTATCAACAAGCTTACTGAAAAATGTTGCCTGTATTTAACTTAATATATTAACTTTTAGGTAAAATGTTTGTCTTTTTTTGTGCTGCCCTCAGAATAGTATGCTTTCCATATGTGTGCTCAAATACTGCTGCATATATTCCTGAGTATCTAAATTACAATTCAGCTAATAAAAAAAAAAAAAAACACAAAGAAAACTTTGGCAAATATTCACGTTACTGTTCACCGTCAGTTTCAAAACAACTTCACTTAGTTTCTGTAATTTACCAAGGCAAAAAAGTGAAAATGTAACGGTAAAAATGTGTGAAGACGGATCACTCAGTTGGAATTGCTTCCATAAGTGCACATATGTAAAAGGAACTTTGCATACATGTTTAGTCAGGTACTACAGTTGTTTTTCCCCATCATACCTTTGTTTTATATATTTCACAAAGTTTTACTCCCCGGTATAAAAATTGAGCATGTTGTATAAGCTGAGTATAAAGAATGGATCTTCTAATCCTAAATGAACACAAGCTATCTTTTAGAACCTATTTACTTCATGCAACATCTGTTGCATGATTCAAACCTTAATTTAAACTAGGTTCCTTCATTTTTTTATTTTAATTAGCTACAATGTGTGTCAACCATAATACATTCACAATTTGTACTCTATATTTCTACAATTATACTGAAAGTGATATTAACTTCACCTCCCTCACAATCTTTCCGATTATTTATCAATCCAAATGACTGATTAAGTTTGGGGAAAAACATATTTACTACATTTTCAGCAACCAAAAGTACCACTGGATCAATACATTTCAGTGCAACCTCACCTTTCAGCATACTGCCACATTGTGTTTAGCAAGCATGAGCTGAGATAAGGAAGCCTTCACAGGATGTCAACTTACCTAAGGTCTAAAGCAGTGGTGTCAGACTAGTGTTATCGAGGGCCAAGAGGGGGCAGGTTTTCGTGTCGACCCAGCACTACACCAACTGATTTAACTAACGAGTTTCTCTACTTAGTGAAATCAGCTGATGTAGTTGAAGTGAAAACCTGCCCCCTCTTGGTTCTTGGTGGCATGAGTTTGACACAAATAGACTCTAAAGCATAGCCTATTGGTCAATTAGTGTAATGATTGGTGTTGTTTTAATTAAATAGTTAATAATGTAATAATTAAATAGTTTCACTTGATACTATAAATGATTTATGTGTATTTAGAAGGATGGGAAAATAATAATTAAAAAACAAACTGATATTTTCATTCAAAATAGGGACAGGATCTGGCTATGGTTGATGTTTTAGAAACATGTATAAATGGTAGAAAGCTGGGTCTACACCTTTCTATAATATAGTTTGCAGGGAAGGCTTTGATTAATGCCTTGTTGATATTTAAACAGATGGTCTCACAGGCACACATACAAACTTACTGCGTCAGAGGAATACTTTAGATTAATGCAAAACTTGAATGTCATATTTCTTGGTATAATTCAATTAGTATTTTTCTTCTTTGGGGGTGGGGTGGCGGGAGGTCCTTAATTTTGAACAATATTTAAATACATAAAACTGCTTAAACGTTTGTACAATTGCAGTGTATGGTAAACAAATAAATGTATCCAATAAATTATACATACCAATAATGCTGAGGATGACCCTAAAGTTTAAATGCATGTCTTTTGCAGTCCAGACATCTGGAATCATAACCGGCAGTGGTGGAAAAGGTCTACAGATATTTTTGGGTTCTTGTGTTCTTTGTGTGCCTTGCACTGTCTTGATAGCTCGACCATGTTGATTTCCTTTGCAGATTCATCTATTTAATATGTAGGTTTATATGTAATACGTAAGGAAAAGTAATCGTATGAGCAATTAAAGCAATTAAATGACCTGTAATAGTAGACAGTAAGGGCTCTGTCTGTTACAAGTGTTACAAGTTCTATTGTATATCTTATGAAATTGCTGACTAGTCCATCTCACTTAGTTGTTTTCCTGCACATCGTTCCAGAAAAGGTTTTGCACATCTAGCATGGCTGCCAGCTCCAGAACATGCTTCTGTAGAACACTGCTCTCCACAATCTCCTGTTTGGGCAGCTGAGGATACGACTCTGGGAAGCTTCGGGATTCCTGTGACAAGGAAAATATAATGCAAGCTTGTCACTTAAATAAAGATTATATATTATATGATTATATACTATAATATAATAAATATCATCTAATAATAATGATAAATGCAGTAATTGCACAAGTGATTTACCCGGAAGAGTTTGTGGAGTGTCAGAGTAGCTGAGCAGAACACGAAACGAACGAGAAGTAGTCGGAGGAACTCGTCTCCATAAAATTGTAGAAAGGCTTGGTCTACGAAAACATTTTCATTGAGATAATATTGAATAATAACCTACCATTATTGTCTTTTGGATTCAAATGTATAGAAGCAAATAGGAGTTTTTAAGGCCTAATCATTACCAGGATGTGGTGGGGGGAAAAAACAATAATAATTAAAAAGCCAATGTTATTTTGTGGGATGTGTTTGAAGCATTTACTTCAACAGTGTATGTGTAAATATACTTATACATGCATACATAAATAAAATGTCATTCACAAAGCTGGGAGATACCTATAGTTCGTGACCGTGTCATCATCTGGCCAATGTCACGATTCACTTTGCGCAGAAACTCTTGAGCTTTGTCCCACAATGTTTGGCGTACATTGCTCAAGCCACACACGGACAGAAATGCCATTAGAGGGCAGTAGAGGAACAGCGTGAAAAGGCTTCCACGCTGGGATTGATCTGAAATAAAGGTAGCAGTGATGACTGAAGAACAAACTAAAAAAGCATCAAATGTGACAAATATTTATTTTCCTAAAAGTACTGAACATGGTGCAGCATTATGTAACAGTACTTTAGATCAGACTACAGACACTGATCAGAATCAGAACTGTTTTTATTGCTGTATTGCTTCATTGTTTTTATTACTGTTTTGATCACCCTCTGCTTCCCCTCTCACTTCCCAACATAGTCTTCATATAAACCTACACAGGTCTGACTCAGTGTTCCAGTCACATTAGCTTGGCATTTCCCTCATCGTAATTTAGATGGTACGCTAGGTAACCTGGTGTTTATTTAGATGAAAACACTGACTCATGTTTGGCTTGATACTGTACCTTGTATACCCTTAGGATAGGCTGTGGGAGACAGCAGGCACACCAGCGGTTGGCCAAAGAGATTTGAGAAATTCTGTTAAAAAAAAGATAAGTGTCACGCCATATCTTCTTGATATTGCAGACTTTAATATGCGTTCTCATGTGATTTTCAGGTGTTAGCTACTTTGAGCCATATGGCGTACGTGATCTAATTATTACAACATACTTTGACATATGGTCCATAATAAATAAACAGTGAAACGTAACAAACCTTATAGGCTGTGCTGTTGGAAGAGTCCACTATGACAAACAGTGGCTTCCGGGTGAAGGGGTACAAGTCTCCAGGATGAAGGCTGGAGCACATTGAAAACAGATAAGACATCAGCTTCATGTAATACTGGAATATATAATACAAGACATACATACATATAATACAAGACATACATTCTACATGTATAATATATACATACATACATGTATATATATATATATATATACTCAGATGGTCCTAAAATAACTGCAAGCTGTCTACAGCTCATTCTTACCAGTGCATTTCTTTCTGAGCATGGTTCCTTTTCTGCTGTGTCTCTCCGTTCACTACATCTCTGTTAGTGTTAGTGAGAACTCCTCCAAAGTCATATGGTCCTGTGGAAACAATGGGAACTCATCAAACCAAGAGACTTTTCTAAGACAATAACCATGATCTTATTAATATAATCACACATGGCAAAATACTATTATGTGCCTAATCCTTCCAACATGACTACCTATTCAGCAAACGGCTAAATTAGTCATTTGATGAAGGTGTGTCATTCCAGCCAATTAGCTAATAACTGTGTTTTATTCAAAAAATACATATTTGGTCATTCATATAATAAACAAGGGTCCATACATACCCTCGTAATCTGAGCATCCTGTAGGGAAGACACCAGTGGCTGAGATATAGACGAGCAGCACACTGTTTGCTGGTAATTCCTACAAAAAAATATAATTTAAATTAGGATTCAGATCATTTCCCTTTTACATTTACTCATTTAGCAGACACTTTTATCAAAAGCGGCTTCCAAGAGAGCTTTACAAAAGAGCATCGGTCACTGATCAAACTTTTAAACGTAAACCAAAATAACACATTTACACACTGATCTGATAAAATGAATGATGACATTGAGATTTTCTAACATCTAAATGAGCAGAGGCAGTCAAACATCAGGGTCTGACCTTAAAAGAGGCAGACAGGAAGGTGTACAGCTGGCTGAATGTGGGCTTGTACAGTAAATACTTGTGAGGATTTTCTCTCTTAGCTGGCTTCTCGCTAGGTTCCTATAAAGAAATACAAACACATTAAATGTATTTACTTTTCCACAAAGCAAAACACATTTGCAGCACAAAACAATACTTTTAAGTTCTATATTTAATTTAAACTGTTGCTCTGTTAGCTAAAGCCAGCATTGGCACTGAATTTTGCATTCTAAAATATGCAAAATATGAACTTTGTGCCTAGTTCTTGAGATAATTGTTGAAACTCGCTGTCCCATTTTAAGATACAGACACGCACAGATTCCCAGCATTATTAGAGAGTTGAAAGACAATCATAATGTGTTACACTTACCAAGGACCCTGTTTTAGTTGTCTGTATAGCCAGATTGACCGGTTCACGTTCTAAAGCTTGAAGCATGCGAAACATGTCGATAGTTAGCTCACTGAATTTCACCTACCAAAAAAATAAATAAAATAAGAATTGGAGAGAAACAGGTTTAAATGTTAAATATTTGGGTAGTGTTATGTTTTTTTAAATCCTATTTCTAAGCAATGCCCTGAACAATGAATACATTTTAAGCAGTCAGGTTTGAGAGCAGGTCAAAGCAGCAACATAATTTGTCCCAATTACATTTGATCAACCAAGATCAACAAGCTACCTCATTACATTTAGTCATTGAGCAGACGCTCTTATCCAGAGGGACTTCCAGCACAAACAGGGACATTCCCCCCTGAGGCAAGTAGGCTCAAGTGCCTTGCCCAAGGACACGTCATGTTGCCCTTGCCTGGAATCAAACTGGCAACCTTCTGATCTCCAGCCAGATGCCCTAACCGCTCAGCCACCAGACTCCCTTCATTAATGTACTTTTACAAAAGTTTCTACACTCTTATTTATTACCTTTCTACCATGGGTTTATGGCAGACAACAAAACCCCCAAAAATAAATCTTTCAAGAAATCACAGTAAGTGAATACCTGGTTGTTACAGTTGCCAACGATAAGCGCATCTGCCAGGATAAGTTGTCCCACAACCATTCCCTGTTCCAGTGGAGGCACACCACCCTCCTGCAGTCGATTGGTGGTAACAGCAACAGCATTTTCATTGTTAAGGACCATCACTGGATCTGCCTGCTCAAATAATATAGGACAACAACAACATACAGCACGATAAGCATTCCTGCAGGTGTGTGACAGAAATATAGACGTTTATATTTGGCAGGAAAGTGCAATGAGAATGTTCCTTTCTTTTTAAAGACCATTGTGAATTTAGGTCAGAACACACATCTTGACTCATTTTTTGATATTTTGCACTGTACTGCTCCACTTTGAGTGTGTAACGATGTACTGACTGTATACACAACACTGAAAAGTTTGGATGTCCCAGAGATGCATTAATATCAAGCACCAACCATTTCCATACTGTATGGAATCACCTGGTGTAAACACACTGAGGACAGTTGTGTGTTTTTCTGTAGCCACTTAAAAATCTGTGACTTCTTTCAGTATTTCTTAGTTGCGTATATTAAAACTCTGTATACATAAAAGTTAGAATAATAATTTTTATTAGTCATGAAAAACTGGCAATGGAACGAACAATGGACAACTTTTAATGCATTATTAGCTCATGAAACTTGTTTGGATTGACAAAATAAGATGTTATTTAAGAATCTGACCTCCACAAAAGCTGCCACCTCTTGTAGAACAAGATTCCATTCTAACTGATCTTCAGTATTGAATCTTTGAGTGTAGTCTTCTATTTCCTCTGACAGCTCCTACAAAACACAACACATTATAAAAATGTTAAAATATACGTGCATAGAGTTTGTTTGATGAGTATGTTGAAATTGAAGCTGCAAACAATATTAAGTGTAGGTTAAAGAGAAGATGATTAAACACTAAGATCCTTAGCATTAAGTGTTCATTAAACAATGAGTCATGTATATATCTTAAACTGCAATTCAGAATGTCAAAAAGGGGTCACAATAAAGATATATGACATACATTTGAACTTAACCTTTAACATTATTTCAGAACATACAAACACAACTATTGTTGCCATTCATGACAAGTAAGTGAACCCCTACAATAGACTCTTTATATTCCCTTATCACAGAAGCACAACATTTTGTTCATAAAAAAAGTTCCATACCTTGACCAAAACTTTTACGAGGTCCATCTTGTTCAGCAGTAAACAAACGACTATATAGCGAGCATAATATCGAAGCTTCTTCACTACCAACTCTGGCCTGACAAGGGGAGAGAGAAAACAAGACTTGATTAACTACTAAAACATAGAGGAATTTCATTAACCACTGCTCTTAAGATTATAAATGTTAAATTAATTTAATATGTATTTTTTCATTCACACAATCAAATATGCACTCCTTATACTGAACATTAGTATTTTATTAGTAATGTACGTATTGCTCAAACAGCAGTGCCAGCTAAATGAGCATCCCTCCATGTATTTCTAAAACAAGACAACTTAAAATGCATACCTATCTTCTTTGTTAACCTGATAGTAATAGGAGCGCTGTCGGATGGCAGAGTAGAAGGAAAATGCTTCGTTCAGGTAACTTGTCTCAGAGGTACGAAGGCTGTAACAAAGAAACTGAAACTGTAATCCTTTTTTTTTATTACTACGTCACATACATGTTCTATGTATGCTCCTTTCTGCCACAGTGAATTCTATGTTTGTAAATCTTGCATAGCAATTAAACCTGACTCTGATTCTGAAATAAAAGGGCTTGCCTTGTCTCACTTTTTAAACACATCAATATCATCATTGGTTTCCTTTACCTATCAAAAGGACAGTCATGTTGTACTCTGTCAGTCATTGTTATAGTAATTAATAAATGAACTTGAAATAGTATACCATGATACAAATTTGAAAATGCTTGTAAACATCAAAATACGATTTTCCAACCAAAAGGCTTCATCTATTTCATTCTGCTCTTCCCAAGCCAGGCAGTGTTGTGTTTGGTTGAGGTCAACCCGTAAGAAAATCCATTCTTTAAGAGTAAATTAATTGAGGACATTTAACTTAAATAAATGAGTACTTAAATATAACTTTGATAAAATAATTCTAATTGTTACAGTATACAGCAGTATACAGCATTTGGCATCATTGATAATACTAGACAATCCCTTTAAAACTACTGTAGTGGGGAATTTAAGTCATTTACTGCAACCTAATTACAGGCATGGACAAAATTGTTGGCACCCTTTGGTCAATGAAAGAAAAACTCACAATGGTCACAGAAAAAAACTTTAATCTGACAAAAGTAGTAATAAATAAAAATCCTTGAATGTTAACCAAAGAAAGACAGACATTGCTTTTTCAACCATGCTTCAACTGATTTTTTTAATTTGTATTAACTCATGGAACAGGTCTGGACAAAAAATTATGGTACCCCTAATTTAATATTTTGTTGCACAACCTTTTGAGGCAATCACTGCAATCAGACAATTCCTGTAACTGTCAAGGAGACTGCTGCACCTCTCAGCAGGTATTTTGGCCCACACCTCATGAGCAAACTGCTCCAGTAGTTTCCAGTTTGAAGGGTGTCTTTTCCAGACAGCATGTTTCAGCTCCTTCCAAAGATGCTCAATAGGATTGAGGTCAGGGCTCAGAAGGTCACTTTTGAATAGTCCAATGTTTTACACTTAACCCATTATTGGGTGTTCTTAGCTGGGTTTTGACCAAGCTTTTGACACTGGCCTACACATTTCTCTCTAGAATCCTTTGATAATCTTCATATTTCATTGTAGCCTGCACAGACTCAAGACACCCTGTGCCAGATGCAGCAAAGCAGCCTCAGAACATAACAGAGCCTCCTCCATGTTTCACAGTAGGGACAGTGTTCTTTTCTTAATATGCTTCATTTTTTCCAGCTGTGAACATAGAGCTAATGTGCTTTGGCAAAAAGTTCCACTTTTGTCTAATCTCATAGGACATTCTCCCAGAAGCTTTGTGGCTTGTCAACATGTAGTTTGGCATATTCCAGTCTAGCTTTTTTATGATTTGTTTTCAACAATGGTGTTCTCCTTGGTCGTCTCCCATGTAGTCCACTTTGGCTCAAACAACGACGGATGGTGCGATCTGAGCATGAAGTTCACCTTGGATCTCTTTAGAAGTCTTTCTGGGCTCTTTTGTTACCATTTGGATAATCCATCTCTTTGATTTGTCATAAATTTCCCTCTTGCGGCCACGTCCAGGAAGGTTGGCTACAGTCCCATGGATCTTACAATAATATGTGCAACTGTACATCAGTAACATCTAGCTGCTTGGAGATGGTCTTTACCTTTATCATGCTTGTCTATAATTTTCTTTCTAATCTTCTGAGACAACTCTTTCCTTCACTTCCTCTGGTCCATCTTGAGTGTGGCACACACCATGTCACCTGACAACACAGTGACTACCTGGAGCCCTGTATATAAACCCACTGACTGATTACAAGATTGTCGACACCTGTGATGCTAATTAGTAGACACACCTTGAATGAACATGTCCCTTTGGTCTTTTCTAGGGGTACCATGATTTTTGTCCAAGCCTGTTCCATGAGTTAATTTTTTTAAATAATTCAGTTGAAGCGTGGTTGAAAAGCAATGCCTGACTTTCATTGGTTAACATTCATATCATTTTTCTTTATTATAATTTTTGTCGGATTTAAGGTTTTTCTGTAACCATTATGAGTTTTTCTTTCATTGACCGAAGTGTACCAAGATTTTTCTCCACGTCTGTATATGTATTTAAAATGTGGTAAACCATTTCTATACATTTTGAACTGGACACTCTAATCTGGTGGTGTATGGGGACAGTACAAACAACAATAATATACGATAAAGCTTACTAATAGTGATAGTAAAGCTGCCCAATTTTGGACGCAACCTCTCCAATCTGCCATCTCTTCAGACCATATCGATTGTCCAGCACCTGCCTGCACTCAAAAAGGAAGCACTGTTTAGCCATAACTATGCAAACATTTGACTTTTACATTTTATTTTTAACTCCTGAAACGATCATTCTTTAATAATAAAAAATTCACATTGGTTTGTCTTCCTTTGACCCCTAGTCTGACCCTAGCAGGACTCATGAACAGAACACCATTTTCAGTCACCAAAAGTGCACACCTGTAACATTAGCTGAAGCCTTCCATCATAAAGATTTCACACAAACAACAGTAGACACTATCTTAAGGTCTTTAAAGAGCAATACAATATTTAAAAAGGGAACAACTGACCTGTGCTGCTGTTGAAATTTCCATAGTTTGGTATAGACATCGAAGGTGCGCCCAAAGTAGGACTGCCACTGCTTATGTCCGTACTGTGGAAGGTCTCTATTTTAACAGAACATAGTACCACATAGAAATAAATACATGAAGGTCAGATCTCGCTGTCAAACCAATCTATTAATAAGTTAACATACAGCAGCAAACCCACTAAATATGTATACATACATACACAGATGCTGATGCAAACATTGCAGTTAAAAATGAAAAGAATATGAATACATATAAAATAAAATAAACATGTAAGACTTAAACTAGTGGAAACCCTGACCTCAGTCCATTGAAGAGTTGTTTGGACTTGTCCAGCAGGTAGCAGAAGTCTGTCACAGTTTTTCTTTCACCTGATGGGATGTCATCTTCAGCCCCAGGTCCAGTCATGGCAACAAGCTTTCCACACCTCAACAAGATTAGATTTCTGTATAAATGCTGCCATTAACATTGTGCTCTTTCAAAAATATTTTTCATATTCATTAATATCATCGTCCTTCATAAATTCAAGAATTAAATAAAACGTATTTCTTCATTTGAATTAAATAGGAATAGTAAATGAGCACATTTCTGATTTTAATATGCGAGGATGTCAAATTATTTGCAAGTGATGGGATGATGGGTGATCTTTATGAATGGTATATAAGGGTTAGCCATAACCTGAAGCTCTAACCCTAACTATGTCAAATCTGGTTTAAATTGCGTAAGTCTGTTCAAGTGGATATTTTCCACATCGTTGCTTAGTATAATAAAGCAGATCCACACAGGCAGAAGATGCTCCAAGCGGGTTGTGCTCATTACTGACTGGCTTGTCTCGGCTAGCAGGACCGACTCAACACAATTCCATTGTGTGGCGCTTAATACTTAACACTAGTTTCTAGTATCAGGACGCTGCTAGTTACATGCTTAAGCCAGTCATCCAGTTAACGTTATAGTTATATAGGCAGCAATCGATCTTACCAGAACAGTTCCCCAGCTAACAGACACAACACAGCTGTTTAATGATGCGCTGCTCCGACCCTTATCCACCAGTCGTAAATGTTAGCTAGCTTGCTAGCCAATGCTTAGTTTCTCAAGCATTTCCGTCAAGGCAAGCTACCGACTTTCTTGGTTTACTGGGTGACAGTTCTGCTGTATGCAGCTGTTCGGCTGCCAATCTGGGACTGAATTCCCGGTTTTAATGAATGGGAAGGCAAATGTCGCTCAGTTCTCTGATTATCTTACTAGAACTGCAGCAGCTTGCAGCTACTAGGTCACCACAGCATCCAGGGTGGCCGCGATAGCGAGCTCAGTATACCTTGCTGCATCTGGATTCGAATTTCAAAATAAAGGTCATACAGCGCCGGAGTCCTTAAAGGTGCAGTGAGGGATTTTGTGAAACGACTGCTCAGTGCCCGTGATGTAGTCGGGGATTCAGATTTCGGTCTTTAATGTAGGTGAAAAACGTATAGATGGAGTTAGGGATTGTGCTCGGAATGCAGTTGGTAAGAGGAGGCATTGGCAGAAATCCTGAGGGTGATACAACCCAAAAAATCCTAGGCAAAATATGATTCCTCCCCTCCACTGTTGGATCTTGAGAAAATGTAATGTACTGTCCAAAGTATAGTATATTTCAGGATATACCTATTAACATAATACAAATTAAACTAAAATGTTTGAATTAAAACGTACACTAAGTTTAAAGTATTTTATTTTCAATTGGTAAGTAATCGGCTGTCTAAAACAATAAGACAAGGATAACTAAGACATAAAATTGTGTATAAAACCTTTACAACCACCATGCCAAAAAATACTCCCTCCCCCACAAATGTTTTTCTTTTAATATTGAAATTTAAGAAATGATAAAGAAACTGGATAGAGTAAAGCCTCACTTCAGTTATTAAATGAAACAACGGATGCTGGAGTGAAATTCTCCACAGATAAATAAGTTAAAATAATATTTTATTTCCAGCAATAAAAAAACATTTGTTTCTAGATGTTTAATAGGCTTTTCGTACGTACAAGGCCAACATTTACTGGATCTTAAAATAGGACTGAAATGTACTACAAAAACATGTTCAAGTGGTCTGCGCAACCATTCAAGTGATATGGTGGCACTTTGACATGGGAACAGAAAATTACCAACTGTTTTGTAATTTCTAAAATGGACAAAAACCTCTCAGTTTTTTTCTTTAAAATGACAGTCCGACAGGACATATTTTTTTATAGACGATGACATTTATAAAGAATTATAAATAAAATTCAGAGGAATGGGGCATGATCAAAGGGAGACCCAGTCAACTTAAAAGTCATGAACAGATTTACCAAAGACAAAGTTGAGCTCTCTCCAGAACATCAGATCCAGCTCACAACATGTTCTTACTTACAAAACTTGATGGGAATCTGCAGCTGACAGCTTCTGGGACATAACTGTTTAGACTTAAACTGGATGGAGCAAATACCATATTAGTTGGTTGGTGGTGGTGGTGGTGGTGGGGGGGGGGGGGGGGGGGGGGGCAGGGACCACCCTGTAGAGAATATTTGTAAATCTTAAAACTACAGGAAGTAAGGTGTTGTTGTTCGGGGTGGAATAACCCGCTCCGAATCTGGAACAGCACGGAAAAGCTTTGGTTCTCGTGTATTCACATCCTTGAAGACCATGATTGACGCTATGTTTCCACAGCGGTAGCAGTAGTTGGGTGCTGACCACACAGTCACCAGCTTCTCGTCAAACATGAACTTGTAACCCTCATGAACCAGCTGATGTGCACGGCATATCAGCTTCAGATTGTTGATGTGAACAAACTGGAAGAAAAAAAAAGCCATCAGATACAATTTAGTGCCCAAAAATATAACCTCTGGTAACCCGAAGGATTTACATGTATTATTAATACATTTGAACAAAACAAATTATGGGACAGAGGCAAATACAACAGGCAACTGCGTGGCGTTTACCTCATTAGTAACTTTGGCACCAAAAAGCCATCCTGCTCCTCGTGGACTGATAGCCCAGGTGTCAACATCCTCTGGATCTGACCACACAAGATCACAGAAGGCTCCTTTGTGTGGGATCTCTTGGTTGCGCTCAATAGTGCGGATCTGGTCCAGGGTCTTAATGTCGGGCGAAAGCCCACCATGCACACAGAGTACCTGCTCATCGATCAACTGGGAAAACAAGCTCAAGATAATTATCAATTTTGAAAACCTTAAGCAGGTGTACAGTCAGTACAATTATGTATATTTTATATATAAATGTACAAGACTAAGAGTTTCTGGCAAAGTAAATCATTAGTTTTACTCACAGCAGCAACAGTCAGCATGTCAAACACTTTTGTGCAGTATCTCCATGCATTGGCATTTCCATATTTAGTTTGGCACTCATCTGGAAAATGGAAACAAATATAAACATTCATACTAAATACATCACAAGTTTGAAACATTCGAACCATCCGCACAGTACAATTTATTTTGTTAGACTGTAATTTAAATGTTTACTCAGATTTTAGGAGAAATATATACTGCAAGAAATTCACAAATCTATGTACTTGTAGTAAACATTTTCATCATATAAAACATGCATGTTGTACATTACACTGGGCTTAGTTATTATGACCCAGGGTTAATGAATTATGAATAGAAATACAGGTCTTATCATTACACTGACAACTGATGTTTTAACCATTCAAGCTTTTGGAGGGGTCAATTAAACTGTCCACCATATTTGGAAAACATAGAATTATTACCATAAAAACCATACACTTGTGTAATCTGTCTGCTTTCATGATTCCCTCTCAGAAGTGTGATGCGATCTGGCCACTTCGCTTTTAAGGCTAGCAGATGTGTGAATGTTTCCAAGCTGTAGTATCCTCTATCAACAAAGTCTCCCTGGAGAAAATAAATGAACATACATTTGATTTATTTGAGCCAACTGCAGCACAAACAGATAAGCAGAGAAATATAACACTTAATATTTAATAATACAGAAAACAGCAGTGACACAATCCATTATAATTAAAGGCTACCCTGCCTACGGTGTCTAGACCGCCCAAAAAATTACTCACCATGAAAATGTAATTTGTGTCTGGAACCTGTCCTCCAGTTCTGAAGAGCTCACATAGGTCATAGAACTGAGAAGAATAAGCAGAAAGTAAAGTGTTATGAAACAGATGCATGCACGCAAGTCAGTAGGCTGAAAAACCTAATGACACTAGTAACTTTTCTGTTGTTGGAAGTGCACAATGTTCCCAAAAAGACGTCTAGTAGGAGAGAGCTTATAGACCAGAGTAACGCCATTACTCTCTTACCCCCCCCCCCCCCCCCATTAACCCTTACCCCCGAGTGCATTGACGAGACTGTGAGCCGTTGTTGCTAAAGAGTTTCCCCTTGGGGATCAAAAATGTATTCTGATCCTGATCACTTCGAAAGACATCTTACCTGACCGTGAATGTCTCCACAAACGGTGACAGGAGTGGTGACTGGTTGAACATTTGATTCCTCTAGTAGCAAGTCACACACATAGTCACATAATCTCTGCAACATAAGATATATTAAGTCAATTAACAAAATAGTTTGAAAGATAATCTTGCAAAAACCATTGATAGGCAAGTTTACGTAAAGTGAGTTTTTGATCCAATCAATCTAAACGGCAATCACTACGCTGCTGCCCTGGATATGATTTAGCGGTTACCAGTAGTCCGTATTCACCATTGACTTGTTGTCAATAACTGATTTTAGCAAACACACCTTATAATTAGCTACCTTGCTCGTTAGTTGGTAGATAGTTAGCAAGGTTAGTTCGTTTCGAGAGTCTTACCAACTAAAATATCTGCTTTAACTCGCCGAAAAAACTAGTTAGCCTGCTAATAGCTCTAATAGCTCCCCTGCCTGCCCTGTAATGTTTCCTTCAACTGTTAGCTTCTGAATGACCTAGCTAATTTTAGCACAACTATTATTTGCTACACATAGTGTTAAAAAATAATCACAATATGCGCACTCATAAAAAAATTACCTTTAGATCGTTTTCTGGTAAATATTTGCACTGTCTTGCAATTTCCACATATTTATCTAGATCTAACGGCGCCATGTTGTGAAAAACATGCAGCTCGGGAGAAGCCCGAAAAAAGATGATCATTTCCGGTTGATTTTTTCCGTATCAACATAAAGTTGAAAAGTAGCTAATCTTTCTTTCCCAAATATACAATAATACGAACAAGATAATGTACATTTATTATTGATACATAATTATTAATTTAATACAACAGTCAAAATAATAATAACGTTTATGTTCAAATTGTTAGGCTTGGGAGTTGAGAACCAAGAATGAGCAAATGAGGGCCTGTTTCTTTATTATTGTCTGGGCCAGAGGTTTTCAACTGGTAAAATAACTGGTCAGATAATACAGGTAAACCCATAGACATAAAAGGGGATTTTACTTTTATGTCTATGGGTAAACCCATAGAAGTGTCTCTGCTTCCTCCCACTGTACAAAAATGAAGGCAAATTATCCCGGATACGGGTGCTGCCATCTCGCGCTGGTGATGCCATTTGCAGCCAGAGTCTGAGCAGTTGTAATCGGAGCAGCGATGTTGTCGACCTTCCGACCACCAGGGGGCGATCGCGAAGTTGTACTTTGTAATTAGTCTTGACCACATTCCTGAATCCACTTTTGGCCCCAGTCAGTCATTTCTCTGCTCCAGTTCACATTAGTTTTATTAAAACAATCAATAAAATAATAAACCATGGTGACTAAATGAATTAGATACATTTCATTCAGCCAATATAACAGGTTACAAAGGTCACGTCACACACAGGAAATGCCACATGCTTTGCCACTGTAGGTCTCTTATGAAATACTGACAGACATTCTATAGAATGTGCAAATATCTGTTTGGATGTTGATAAATTCAGTAACATTTAATAACATCTAAAACCAAGAAAAATATACCTTTCAGATTATTTGCAGGTTCCTCTGTGCATGACTATACACCACTTAGTACAGGAGAAACTAAGCCATGAAATGCCTTAGTGAGACACCGGTAACTCTTACCCATCATACCAACTTCCCACGGTTATATAAACTGACACAATTAAACTGTCAACTTGTTATTTTTATCATAATAAATCTGTCAGGGTGTTAAACAGTGCAGACTGTAGAGTGTTTGCAGTACAGTAGTATAATACCTTGAAGATTTGCTTAGATGTCAACATGACTTCAATTTAGTCATTTAGCAGACACTCTTATCCAGAGCGACTTACAGTAAGTACAGGGACATTCTCCCTGAGGCAAGTAGGGTTAAGTGCCTTGCCTAAGGACACAGTGTCATGTAGCCACAACCAGGAATCAAACTCACAACCTCCAGATCATGAGCTCAACGCCTTAACCGCTGAGCCATCTGACTCCCCAACTTATATTATATTATATATATATAAGTCATTAAACTACCTATTTAAGGCAAGGTATGTTTTTGAGAAGCTTTGTGTCATATTTGCTTAAATAAACTTAACATATTGATAGCAATCAATAAATTAACAAACTGTCAAATGAAACCAATCAGATATTAGTAGCCATCGCAGGGTGATAATAAACACAACCAATCATTGCTTTGGACAGAATGCAACAACTGGACTGAACAGGCTGCTTACCTTAGTACTTATCTACCTGCAGACTCTGCCCATGCACTCATCACAACAGTTAGGTAGCATTTTCATGTGTTTTGAGGGAGTGGCTTTAAAGGGCGAGCAGGGGATATTTGGGGGTTTGGATACTTTCAAACTCAAACTCAAATGGCTGGTTTGGCAACACTTACCTACCCTGCCTTTAATATACATAATACCTGTTCAAAAAATTACAGCAGCAGGCATTCAAATGTATTAATTGGTATTTAAATCAACAACATCAATGAAAATGTACTTTGTGCAAAATAAATATTTAAGGCATTACTTTATAAAACATTAAACACCATAAACACATCAAATAACAATGAACAAATGGGTGTGTAATTCTTAAGCATTCCGATGACCATGAGTGAATCATCTTGTACCTAGCAGCAATGTTCTTCAGTTGTCTGCTCCTTCTACTGGCATACTGACACTCATTAACAAAATCAATAGATAGAAAAACATAGTCAACTTGTGGATCATATGTCATCAGATGGTTTTTTGCCATGTGATGTTCAGATTGAATTCCAACTTTCTTCTTTTTTCTTCTTTCTCCCTCATAAATTATGACAATTCTCAAGCAGGAATAACAATGTCAATGGAGATTCCCCCCATGATGTTTCTAGAAGCCAGGGTCTTTAATGATTATCGTACCAAGATCCACACTACTTCAGTAATACTGAGTCCATGTTCATACACTCTCTTCAAGCAGCTGAGGCGAGATGGGCAGAAAGAGTAAGAGTTGAGAACAGTCAACAGATCAGTTCATTTCAGATAACAAGGAGCAGATTAACAGTCCACACTACCGGATGGAGAGAGACCAATTCATTTTTCTAGAACATATTTCAAATACAAAATCATTGTTTACAAGCGAAAATATTTCAAGTTTCGTTTTTTCCTCTCCATCAATTCAGTAGATCCTGAAATTCTGTCAAGAATCTCAACTCTCTACTTCTTAATATGGGTGCAAACTTTTCCTGTCATATATAATCAAATTTGCCTGTAGAAAGTGAGCATGGTTCTCTTAAATGAGTCAGCCGGTACTTACAGTGTGGAGAACCAAGGTTATGCTGAGCTACACCAGCCCATCATACAGCGATAGCGCTTGGACAATGGAGGGGTCTGCTTTGGAACCTTCCTGGAATTCCTGCAGAGTCAGCACACCATCTGCATTCTGACAAAAAACATCACATTTTAATCTTTCGTTATGGATACTGACTACGGTGCCTTTGGAAATATTCTTTATTTACTGAAAGGTCGCACTGCATGTATATTTACTTTATGTTGATATAAGCTTGGGTCAAATCATCACATTGTTATAAAGATATTAATTACAAGAAGGTAGAATCCCATGGAACCAAAATGGCACAAATTTCAGATACCTATTAAGGGAGATTTTGTTCATATTAATGTGTATGAACCTTGGGTTCTGGGTATCCCTCTACTTGCTTGGCACAACTAGATTTGAGCATCTGTCCTTCCAGCCTCCATCAAGCTCTGAGACATTGAATAGAGAGGGAACTAAAATCTTAAGGTCTCTCCATACATCTTCTAAGGGTTCAAGTCTGAACGTAGTCTGAGCCACTAAAGGACCTTCAGACAAATAAAACCCAAGACCTTATGTTGCGGATTATTATATTAATCAGAATCTGAATGGGTTCTAACATCAGTTTTACTCTCAAGACAAAATGCTTTGTTCCAAATCAGTACAAGTGTTGAGAGACAGATTCTTTATCTCAGAGTGGAAAAACCTACCCTCCAGATCAGCACAGCTGCTTACAGTTGCTTAGAAAGTAACTTACTTACTACGTTACCAAGTTATATTAGTAACTTAGATCATAACTGATCTACTTCCGTGTTCCTACTGTTTGTGTTTCTCTACCTTGTCCATTAATGTAAAGATGCGTTCCACTCTCTTCTCAGGTGTGTTTTCCTCCTCTGGCAACTCCACTGTGTTTCCCTAAAGGAGTGCACACAAACCCAGACCCCGAAGAAAACTGCATGTGACCCTCAATGACCAAATCTTTACAAGAAATGACCATTTTTTTTCACTCATTTGAAGGGCGGGAAACAAGCAGAAAGACGTACCACCATCTGGTAAATGGCATCTACAATGTTCAGCATCTCGTCTCGTGTTATGTAGCCATCATTGTCCAGATCGTAAAGCTTGAAGGCCCCTGTGAGAGCCAGGAAAACAGCACATGGGAACACGTCTTGACATCTACATGAACAACATTACGATTAGACAAGACTGTAAATCCAAGCTTTTCAACTGATGATGAGGTGATGATTGTTGTGAGGTTTGACATCGGTTCAGTGTAATTAAGAGTCCGTACTTCAACATTAAGCATCTTAATTAAAGATGTCACATCTTTCAGCAGTTACTTAAACACCTTAAAGCCCAAAGGGACAATTTTAACGGCATGTTTGTGTGTGTCATTTTCTTTTCACACATAAGAATCAGTTATGTTGGTTATTTCCACTGACACCGCTAACTGTGTAGTTAGTGTGCTTATTCAACCAATTAAAAAGGAGGTCCTTTATTAAAATGTTGTACCTATAACTGCATCCAGCGAATTCACAACAACCCACGCCATGAATTAATTAAAATGAACAAAGGTATTCTGAGAGGTGAACAAAACAGTGGTTGGTTTAAGGTCACAGTGAATTAAATGGTGTTCTCTTACATCGTAGTTTTTCATCCAGTGTACCCCTGGAAGTAACTGACAGTGCTTGAATGAATTCTGAGAATTCAATACGCCCATCCTGCAAAGAAATATACAGTGTAGAACACGGTAGGGACAAAGTGTTAAAAGAGAGAGTCAGAGTAAGATGGCAGAAATGCCGAAAGGCAGAGATAAAGGAACAAGGTTGTAGGAACAACAAATAAGAATGGACAGATATGAGACGTAAAGAAGAAGTGGGGAGGCAAGGAATAATTCAGATATTTCATTTCCATTCATTTAATAAATAGCTCTATACAAAAGTGTCATCCACTGTGTACATTAAAATAGTTTGTACAAACAAAGCACAAAACCTGCACATACTTGTACAAACACACAACTACACACAAGACCTAAAACTATACTTGGACATGGTCTGCCTGTTACCTTATTCTCATCAAAGACATTGAAGACAAAGGTGGCAAACTTGGTTGGGTCACCAAAGGGGAAGAATTGTTTATAAATCTTTTGGAAGCCAGCTGAGTCTAGCTGACCACTGGGGCAGTCTTTGATGAAGCCTTTATACCTGTGAAGAAATCATTTAGGGAAAAAGAGGTTTCAGAAATGGGAAAACCTGAAAAAGAAAGGGATGCAAATCTAGAAAGATGAGGTAAAAAGGGGTCTATGTATAGGGTACATCAGTCCTGCAGTCACTCACATCTGTCTGCCTGCCCATCTGTAACTTTATCCTGCCTGCCCTGCCTGTCCCACCTCCCTGCCCTGTCTACCCAATTTGCTCTCCCATCCTACCCACCTTGTTGACCTACCTGTGCTGTCTGCCTCACCTGACAAGCCCTTTCCTCCAGCCCTGCCTGCCTGTCCACAAACCATGATCCTTCATGAAACTTAATTTAGCCTGTACGCCATGTCAACCATGTTCATGTACAGTACAACAAGACAAGCAAATAGTTTCATGCTCGAATCTACACCAGCCAGTCATTTAAAATATATATATATTTTTTAAATTTAAATTGTGATCTTCATGTTTGTGGTGAAGGGAACAGTTTATACACTGTCTACATTTTTACTTGTGGTGGTAACAACTAGGATAGCTGATTAAAGCAGTTTGGCAGCATCTTTGTGTGCCTGCATTTTTTTTTCTATTTCTATCCAAGATCGTGTTGAGAAAATACAGTGTAACGTGTTGCGTTTGGTGTCCATGGCAACAGAGGACTCAAATAGAAGGTTGCTGGAACCAATAGTGTAAATATTTCTGCGTGGTATCTTATATGAGATAAATAAGGTGGAAGCAACATTGAAAGTAAAGATGATTTAGATGGAAAGAATGAGCTTGATGACAAAAAATGAGGAAAACTTACCATTGTTGAACCTCTTTTTCCGTGACTGTAGAGAAAACAGAAAAGGAGGAATGTTAGGATTAGAAAGCCTGTTCATCAGCTTGTGGATGCTATTTCCCTCATCATTTGCTTTTCTTTTTAATAACCTGCTCCTGTTGAATAATCTGCTCCTGTTGAATAATCTGCTTCTGTTTAATAATCTGCTCATGTTGAATAATGTGCTTCTGTTTAATAATCTGCTTCTGTTTAATAATCTGCTCCTGTTTAATAATCTGCTCCTGTTGAATAATCTACTCTTGTTTAATAACCTGCTCATGTTGAATAACCTGCTCCTGTTTAATAATCTGCTCATGTTGGATAGACATGAGAAGGATTTGAGTAAAAATATGTTTACAGTTTGTCCTGTACTCTGGCATCTCCCACATAAAGTACAGTGGGCAATCTTACAATGCTACTGAGCCCTTGATGAACAGGGCCAGGGTGAACACTGTATCCAAGAGTGTTCCTTCCCCTTTCTGTGCTCTATATGAGGAGCAGGAGCAGATGAGCAAACTCTGTACTCTGTCCTAATACATTTCCACTAGTAATTCACATCTCCATCTGTTAGTGGGCTGTGTGCCCTCTGCACCCCCAATCAGCCATGTGTAGATGTTCATCCTCATTCCAGTTAGAGAGTGGAGGGGGAAAGGGGATAGAAGATTGGCTTCATAAGGGAGAGCAGATAGGGGTTTCATATAAAACGGACAGGCTGATAACAAGAAATAAGGCTAGAGAAGCTGTAATCAGATGGAAAAAGAACTGATAATAAAAGAATGAGGACCTGGTAAAGCAAAATAAAACATATATAGAGTGAAATGAGTAGAATAAAGAGGGAAAGAGGCCTGTAATTACATATCACATTTCTCTGTCAAAGAGAAGCAATTACAGACTGGGAGGAAATGCTTGCAGACAGATGGCAAAAAAAGCAATGTGGTTATTTTTTCCTATACCCAAATAGGGTTGTAATTTATTATTTTAATTGATAGGTAACTTTGCCATTCTCCTTCTGGCAGGGGGACTACCAATGGAAACTATCCTTTTGGCAAAAATTGGGTGCATTTACATTTTATCTGTAAAATGTCAAATAATGTATACTGTCCCTCTATAACAAAAAAAGTAATACAAATAAATAAAAAATATCACCCTTGCATACTTCTACCAAAGGTCACTATTGAGAAATAAGCCTGTAATAATTTCTAACATTAATGTCTAAGAATATGTATTTGTATTAACAATTTGCGTCAAGGTACCAGAGCAAAGCACCATCTAAAAGCATCTAATAAGTTTAAGGAAACTGATTAAGCCTAACTCACCATATCATTCAGCAGATGCTCTTATCCAGAGCGATTTACAGCAAGTACAGGGACATTCCCCCCTGAGGCAAGTAGGGTGAAGTGCCTTGCCCAAGGACCCCACATCATGTTGGTACAGCCAGTGTTTGAACCAGGGACCTTCTGATTACTAACCCAACACTCTCAACACTCAGGCACATGACTCCCTGACTATGCAGGGAACTAATGGACTCACTACCAGCTGATGGTTTAGATATTTCTCCAAACTAACGAGTCCTTTTCATCTGTACTCCCTCGCCAGCAGGCACCACTGCCACACACACACCCATAATTAGGATACGCCTTGTGAATCTCACTGTGAGAGCAGGAAACCTTGTTCTGTGACCCCCTCTATTCCCCTCTGCAGGGGGTGTTCCTCCAGCTACCACACTCCCCTCATGGTGCTGAATGTCAGTTTATATCCCACATAATAACACACATCCTTCATTTCTTTCTGACTAACCTCATTTGAAGTCGTAACTAAATTTAAAATGTCCACTTATTTTGTTAATAAAATGGGACTGTGTGCCACATGTGGTTAAAATATTCACTAGCCACTGCAATTCAAGTGCATAAAAAAGAAAGAGCACTTACAGTATGTCTTCCTGGTCAGCTCCTCCACAACCTCAGGCTTGAGTTTGCTGTTGGACTTCCCCATGGCTCCCAGGTACCCACGGTGATATAAGCTTCGGCCAAGACCCTCAAAACACTTGAGATATTCTAGCTCATTCTAAATGAATGGCAACATTTTTTGGGGCACTTGCTCGTTTGCTGGCTATCAAAGTAGGACAGGAAGTTGCCTTAGGGTAAAATAAAAACAAAAAAACAAGAATAAAATCAAAGAAATAACATGAACAGGGTAGAAATACGATGATATCGCTGGACCTGCCCCTAGAAAGACTGCACCGAGCAAGCAAGACGAGTCTGGAGAGGAGAGGGGGCTGTTATCCACTATGTTGTGTTCTTCCTGCGTCCTGTGATCCTGCCTTGCCACCAACACTGCTGCAACTGGAACTCCCTGTGGAGAACAAGGAAAGGAGATGTGTTCTTTTTTTGGGGTGTGGGGGGGGGTGGAGGGGGGGTGTCTAGGCCCAGGGATATCTCTCAAGCCCTGGAAATGTTCCAGCGTCAGGCTAGGGACACATGGAGGGCTATAGCTGGCACAAAGAAGAGCGCTCCCTGTCTGCCTCCCTGCTCTGAAAGAGGGTGGGAGTGTGTGGCTGAGAGACGTGTTGATACTGTTGCCCCTGGCAACGGGAGCCACTCCCCCCCCCCCTCTCTTTACTAGCGTTTGCTCTTCTGTCTGTCTCCCTTCATATAAATATACAGCTTTTCTGCTCAAAGAAGATGAATGGCTTCTTTTCATGCACTTAAAAAGTAGTATGACTAACCTTATACCTGACTACTTAAACCAGGAAGCACTGAACTGTCTGTATATGTTCTGCAGATGTCTACCCCAGAAAACTTCTGAGCTCAAATGACTAAATGATTGTAGTTTTACCAAAGACTGTTAGACAGTACCCATGATGCACTGGTGAGGTCTATGGTTTCATGAACTAGACCTCTGAAATTATAGACGTATCAAGGAGAAGCAGAGGAATTCAACTCGTTTACGTCATAATATCTAACCAGACTCAGTAAGAGTGAGCCATGAGTTCATCATAAAACCACTACATTCAGCACTATAGGTTATGTTAACTTAGGTCCAGTGGTTTATAGAGTGGCTACGTTGCACTTCCCAGAGCCTTAATGAAAATGAGAGAAAAGGCCAATAAACATGGTGAAAAGCCACTTTATGAACATAGTATTTTATGAACATAGTAATTTCACATTAATGAATTCTGTCATAGATCTTAACGGAAACTTAAGGTGCTATTAAATATGAAGACGTGTAACACAACCCTGATGAAAATTCAAAAAGAAAGCAGCCATCTTAAAAATAAAACACAAAGAAAAAAGCGTATTAGACCAAGCACATGTGGCCTTATGCAGAATCTCCACCATAACAGCAGCAGAACTGTCTCATCGGTTCATTTGTTGTCTGTAAAGGTTGTGCAGTTATCTACAAAGCAACACTGCACTCAACCCTTTCTCTAACTCAAGCTTCTGCTTTGGCAATGCTGACTGTAATTACTGACATTCATTATTTGTGACTAGGGAGTTGCATTGTACCTCAATAACAATCAATCCATCCATCCCTCATGTTTAACTAACCCACGGGTGTTGAAGCATATGACATCGATATTTATATTTGTATTGTGTTGTGTTATGTTGTTGCTTTCCTTTAGAAACCCATGAGCTAGACTGGGAATTTTAACCCACAACAATCAAAAATGTAAACATTTTACCTGCCTCAACACATTCACAGTACCACTCCACAGTAAAAGCGCACACTGCATAATTCTAATTCACAACATAAGTATAACTAAAATAAATGTTGACTTTCATAGTGTTTTAGAAGTATTCTTTCTATATTTATAAGATAGGATATATATCAAGGCAAGTCAATATATACACACATTGTATAACTCCAGTTGTGGATGCACTCATATGCAATGTTAATAAACTGTACAGTAGAATACCAAAGTCTTGAACAGTCACAGTCACATCAGAGTTGGTCCCTAACCTCAACATAGTTGAAGCAAGCTGGTATCATTTGGAAGGTTAATGAACCAGAGCTGCCAAAGTAAAAACAAGAGGCAATTCAATGCAGTAAAACATGGAACTGATGTTATTTTCTAGGCAAGGTGAAGACACAGCCTCTAAATAAAATAAAAATTAACATGTTTTCCTTCTAAGAAGGCTTCTTTTAAAAATAGTCTGTATTTTGTGTAGCAAGCTTCTTGTATGTTGAGGCAGGGACTTTGGTGTAGTTGAAGACTTTTGATTACTACTTTATATAAAAATCTAAAATAAACAGCAATGACAAAGTCAAATAAATATTGCGCAACCATCAGAGTGAGAAAACAATGAGCCAAAAAAACTGGGTTATTAGGAACTGACTGAAAAATTCAAATGTAGTGTCCACATACAGTATATTGTACATATATACACTTAGATACTGTACAAATAAGTCAACCTTTGTATAAGAGGGATCTACAACTCAAGCTGAAGAAATGTGGGTATGTAGTTCTCTGCAAACCAACAAACTGCATTTCCCATCAGGCCATGCTTTCCCTCTCCTCTGAAGAGCCGTTTGACACTTTCTTCAACATCTTTACACCATCTCCCATTGCTGTTGAGGTGGTAATGCTAAAGATTGCAAAAAGAAGGAAAAAAAAACAAACAAATATATATATATGGGTCCGTGTCAAAAACATTTACAGTTCTGAAAATGTATAAAAACATTACCATGCTGTTCACACGAATGAATGTCTTTTTGCGGAGGGTAAATAAATACAAATAAATAATTGCACAAATGGTGTTTGTAGCTTGGAATACCCCTATCCATAGTGTTTTGATTAGAATTTGGGGTACTTTCAGAACATGTTTTGCCTTTTGCATTGGTGTTTATTCCAGAATCAGGACTGAGTTTGAGTTCACTAATAGCTCCAACAAGTATGATGCCACTTCCCAAGGCTGATGACCCAGTTCCAACACCTGGGCTGACAGGATGGTTTCGGGAGGCAGAGAGCCGGGGAGGTAGAAGGTGGACTAGAGGGAGAAGGTATCCTAGAGCCGGGGAGGTAGAAGGTGGACTAGAGGGAGAAGGTATCCTAGAGCCGGGGAGGTAGAAGGTGGACTAGGGGGAGAAGGTATCCTAGAGCCGGGGAGGTAGAAGGTGGACTAGAGGGAGAAGGTATCCTAGAGCCGGGGAGGTAGAAGGTGGACAAGGGGGAGAAGGTATCCTAGAGCCAGGGAGGTAGAAGGTGGACTAGGGGGAGAAGGTATCCTAGAGCCGGGGAGGTAGAAGGTGGACTAGGGGGAGAAGGTATCCTAGAGCCAGGGAGGTAGAAGGTGGACTAGGGGGAGAAGGTATCCTAGAGCCGGGGAGGTAGAAGGTGGACTAGGGGGAGAAGGTATCCTAGAGCCGGGGAGGTAGAAGGTGGACTAGGGGGAGAAGGTATCCTAGAGCCAGGGATGTAGAAGGTGGACTAGGGGGAGAAGGTATCCTAGAGCCGGGGAGGTAGAAGGTGGACTAGGGGGAGAAGGTATCCTAGAGCCAGGGATGTAGAAGGTGGACTAGGGGGAGAAGGTATCCTAGAGCCAGGGAGGTAGAAGGTGGACTAGGGGGAGAAGGTATCCTAGAGCCAGGGAGGTAGAAGGTGGACTAGGGGGAGAAGGTATCCTAGAGCCGGGGAGGTAGAAGTTGGACTAGGGGGAGAAGGTATCCTAGAGCCGGGGAGGTAGAAGGTGGACTAGGGGGAGAAGGTATCCTAGAGCCAGGGAGGTAGAAGGTGGACTAGGGGGAGAAGGTATCCTAGAGCCGGGGAGGTAGAAGGTGGACTAGGGGGAGAAGGTATCCTAGAGCCGGGGAGGTAGAAGTTGGACTAGGGGGAGAAGGTATCCTGGACCCCGTCAGCCAACAACAGCTGCGGATTCATTTAGAAAAGCTGCGAGAGTTATTTCTTGTTGGTAAACATGGCACATGCTTGAGAGGAAATGCGCATAGTATTATAAAAAATCCTTTGTCATGAAGGGCATAAAATAATGACTGTAGACAATAATTGGTTGAAGAGCCTTTGTCAAGATTAAATGCAAATCAAGCACTTAGTACAACTCTTGTGAACTTTCTGCATATCGGTGACAGCCTGGCTAGTTCAAACTACTATAGTTCTTCCAGATTTATGGATGCCTACTTTTTACTGCTGTGTGATGATTTCTACACAGGATGCATTTTTTTGCCAAAACTATCATTTAGCCGCAATAACTAATCCAGTGTAATTACACATTATAAAAATGGTAACCCCAAGGTCACTGGAGGTGGTATTGAAGCATGTTTGAGGTGAAGACCTTAATATTTTATACTACATATTTTTATCTTGAGTACATTGAATAACCCTGTTAAATATTTAGTAGGGGAAACTGTCCTGTACTGAATGAAAAGTGACAGAATGGGAAAAATGAATCTGTAGAGAGAAAAAAGCAGACTTGCTCTGGTTATTTCTGGGAATGAAAAGAAGAGCGACAAGGCTCAGAGTGCCTGGAGGAAGGTGGACTGAAGGAACACACTAGCTAGATCCATTATGAAGCAAAGTACAAAGACTAAAAAGTATATAACTGGGAAGAATAAGAGGAGAGAGAGGGCCCAGAAAGAGCTGACAGTGATTAAGCATCAATGGGACACGGAGACCCTAAAAACAGACAAGGACAAAGGAATATATTGGAATATAGCTGAATGTAGGCTGAAGTAGGTGCAGTCCCTAAAAATGTCCCTATAACTGGGTTACTGTGAGTCGGATGTCATATCTGGGGATTTAACAGATGGCAAACCTGCGCCACACCGCTGCCTCCTCTGACTCACTGTTCCTGAACACAGCTGCCTCCTCTGACTCACTGTGCCTGAACACAGCTGCCTCCTCTGACTCACTGTGCCTGAACACAGCTGCCTCCTCTGACTCACTGTGCCTGAACACAGCTGCCTCCTCTGACTCACTGTGCCTGAACACAGCTGCCTCCTCTGACTCACTGTGCCTGAACACAGCTGCCTCCTCTGACTCACTGTTCCTGAACACAGCTGCCTCCTCTGACTCACTGTGCCTGAACACAGCTGCCTCCTCTGACTCACTGTGACTGAACACAGCTGCCTCCTCTGACTCACTGTTCCTGAACACAGCTGCCTCCTCTGACTCACTGTGACTGAACACAGCTGCCTCCTCTGACTCACTGTTCCTGAACACAGCTGCCTCCTCTGACTCACTGTTCCTGAACACAGCTGCCTCCTCTGACTCACTGTGACTGACCACAGCTGCCTCCTCTGACTCACTGTGACTGAACACAGCTGCCTCCTCTGACTCACTGTTCCTGAACACAGCTGCCTCCTCTGACTCACTGTTCCTGAACACAGCTGCCTCCTCTGACTCACTGTTCCTGAACACAGCTGCCTCCTCTGACTCACTGTGCCTGAACACAGCTGCAACTGAACTTTACGAGGTGAGGTATCATCAAATCTATTAATCTTAGATGAGATGCAAACTATCTGCTTTTACAAAGACAACTTTGTAAATATTTAAATGCTCCTGTTAAAGACTGGAATACACCCATTATGTGTTTTCCAGGTCCTAATGTTTAATTTGCATCTTTACTCTTGTACTGTTCAATTAGAAAACCTTTAAAACATGACAGAAACGTGTCAAACTAGTCTTTAGAAAACATCCACCCTCTCACCTCAATGAACAGCATTGAATCGTTTAATAATGAATGAGGAATGAGGAAGCCTTGGTGTGTGGCAAGTTACTCACACATCCTCCATCTCCAGGTCGTCCTCCTCCTCAGCAGACAGCAGCAGGTAGGGGTTATAAGAGGCTGGGCGGAACTGGTGACCCGTCAGGAAGAAAAACACCAGAGTAGCCAGCTCGTCCAATAGCTGCACAGGAGAGGGGGTTGTAGGAAGAGGGGGGAGATGAAAAGGTGTGAGGGGCATGATAAGGAAATGAGACAGACTTATAGTCAAGACAAATTGCAATTAGTGTTACAAATATGAGGTGAGCAAACTACACTGTAATCGTTGGGATAACGAGGTCCACTGCAGGCTGCTGTTATTCAGTTCTGCAGAATAGTATGTGTGTCCAGACAAACAAACTGGGTCTATGAACATGGAGAAATGAAGGCATAAAAATACACTCACCTGATAAAGCCATTTCCACTGAAAAGGCATGATGAATTTGATGAGAATAGCTATTATACGAGTGAAGTATATATAGCATACAATCTAGAGGGAAGAGAAAAATAACAGATAATCATTTAAATGATAGTATAATCACACACTAACAAGTCATCGACCGATATTTGGACGATGCAAATTTACACTGATTTAATTCCCACACATGTAATAAACTTAGACATCAATTTTCTCAGGCGTTTCCATTTAGAAATGGAAGGATGATATAATGGTGGGTGAATGTACACTGTGTGTCTGTGTATATATACTGAGGAAAATAGGCTTCTCACCATCACATAGTAGTGCCTGAAAAGCTTCAACTGGGCAAGATTGATGGCAGCTTCAAAGACCAAAAAAGCATATTAGTCACCAAGCAAGGCCAAAATCCCATGACAGCAATCCTAATAATAATACTGCGTGTGTGATTTTGTCATTTGTCAACTTCATCCCACAAATAAACAGCTGTGATGATCTGTTAGATCTGTAACAGTAGGAAAAGAAGTTTGTGATCCTGAGGGAAAAGGTTTACTAGCAAGGTTTGAATCCATACCAGGCATGATTCTGTGAAGTATTTTTTGTTTTCTTTTTCAGTGATAAATGTATTCCACTGTTTTTTCCTAAATGTACTCCACTGTGCAAAGCAATAACAGAAGAAACACAATTTTTCAACCACTTGTAACTTGTACCGGTAAATGGAAAGATTTGTAAATGTACATATCCTTTCTCCAAACCAAACTGATGGCTTAGCATCTGATGGACTAACTTTAAGAGTCTTTGCAGCATGTGCACAGTCATTCGAAACAAAACTGACATTTGGCTTGTGAACTTGGGCAGAAGATGAATGAATAACATGTGAAATGTAAAGTGGGATATTACCTTTTCCATCTGTGGAGGAGGCTTCTTGTAGATGTCTTATTGACCTGTTAGGAGGGGTAAGGAATATTATTTATAAAGTTGTCATAATGTAATTCATCTTACATTTGATAGGTGTAGATTTCCTTTACTCATATATATTAACAAACAATATTGACTTGTTTACTACACAACAGCGTCAATATTAAAATATTGTTACTAATATATTTCTTTTGAGGTTGCGTATGGGCTTTTGGCAAACCACTAACAAATATAAGCTTACCAGACCACAGGGAATAGAATGGCCCCACAGCAAAGCAAGTCAACCAGAAACAGAATCTCCTTCCACAAGCCATATTCTGTAGTGCCCTCCTCCGTAGACTCAATGATAATGTAAGCTACGTTAGCAAGCACCTAGAATGCAATGGAATCACTTCAGCTCACTTAATTCCAAACTTAAATAGGTTTAACTTGGTTTATAATGTGAAATAACAATGCACACTACAAATCTAGACTTACACTAGACAATTGATGTGTGTTCAGTTAATGGCTTTGACATTTGGGGAATTCATCCATTAAGGCTGTGTTACCTGTAGTGGAATGACTATCATAAAGATCTTCTTGTCCTTATCTGAGAGGATGTGCTTAACAAAAGCCCAGCCAGTCCCTATCAGAGCAATGGTGATGAAAAGTAGCGCCCCCTTCAGTCTAACAACAGAAATCAGATATTAGTTACACAAAGTCTTTGTTCTAAGTATTCATGAAGAGACAGTAGAATTGTATTACTGAATAGTAACTTTGTGTACCATTATGAAGCACTAAATCCATTTATGGGACAAATGAGAGAAAACTAACTTCTGGGTTGGACAAATGTAGTGCTGCAGGACTTACAGATGAGTAATGTAATACACAACAGCCCAGCCTTCAATTGGGAACCCTTGGTTTGAGATGTAGTGGTAGTCAATCTGAAAGAAAAAAAACAATATGCAACGTCTCCACTCAAAGTTGATAAAGGGTAATAGAGGGAAATCATATGATAAGTCTGGCATGCCCAATTCAGTTGTAAATATTACAGGTATGTATTTTGTGTAGTGAAAATGTATGGAAAAAGCTGATAGTAAAGTTGCTTGATAGATAAAAGATAAAAAACTGTAGAAACTCTGAACTGTGACTCACAGCGTGGAAGATGAGTGACAGACACTTAGTGAAGGGAAGAGCTGCCATCAGCCAGTGGATCTTGTACACATCCGTCCTGAGGAAAAAAGGACAAAAGCATTTGGTGGAAAGTTTTTGAATCCAGAACATGTTTGACTACATAGTTTCTTCCATTTTTTCTTCCTAGTGAGTTTTTCTGGGAGTTTTTCCTTGTCTTCCTTGAGGGTTTAGGTTGGTTGAGGGGCAGTTCTAGGGGCATATGTGAAGCCCTCTGTGACATTGCTTGTAAAAAGGGCTATACAAATAAATGTTGATTTGATTTGATACTGCCCTCTGCTGGTTGTTGTTGAATACATCAGGAAAAGGGGAAATTAACATCCTATTGTCAGATTAACACTGACGTGAAGCCTTATGAACATCCCCCGCTTCTGATCAGTGGTTGTAGCAGTCCTGCAGTGTTTACCTGCGTGTTCGGAGGATGTGTAACCAGAGGGTCCCGATGACAAAGAAGAACACTGACATGATGATGTAGAGTTTAGGCAGGGGCATCTCACCAGCAGACAGGTAACTGTCAGGGTTCTTCTCCACAATACTAATCTGGAAACAGCACACAAGTATGTACATTCATCAAGGGATTATTTTTTTAATTTACTACTTTTTTTATTTGTGACATAAACATTAGGTTGTGTCCAACATCAATATCTTTTTTTAATTGAATTGTGTCAGGTAGTAGGATGCAGAGCAATGTCTACAGTAGTTTTGATTATCTATCATATAACAGTGAAATGAAAGTGTGTGTGTGTGTGTGTGTGTGAGTGTGTGTGTGTTGGAGGGGTATATTCCAGAATGCAGACTAAACACTAAAATGTCATCAAGTTAGTAGATTTGACTGTCAAATATTATTACTTATTACAAGTTATGACATCTCACCTCCATGCTGAAGCGTAAAGGGTTCTGGGTTTCTACTAAAGTATCTTTACAGTTGTGGAAATAAAAGTTGTAAAGTCCTTGCTGTTCATCCGTGCTGATATTAAAGTGAAACTGCAAAGAGAAAAAACAAACAGTATGACCCATCTGTGATTAATAGCACTAATAGTGCCATAGCACAGTGCAAGTTTTCGTTTATCCTGTTCCAAAACAATTTTACTAGCAATATCCTCAATAGAATTATCAGATCAATATTTTAAATTAGTATATACTGCTGACTTTTCACATAATGATTTTTAAAGCAGAAACACTGTACCTGGAACGAGTATGAAAGCACCTCTGTATTTTTCTGCAGAAGTGAAAAGTGGAATGAGTCACTCCAGACATGAGAAGACAATCATTGTTATTATTAGTAATTTCTGGAAAATAATCAGGCAGCATGATGTTAATGCATGGACTGAGTCTCTTACCTCAGAAACATCTCTACTGGTTCTACTCCCACCTAACATCGGGAACAAAACAACACATTAATATCTTACAACAACAGATAAACATCAAACTAAAAGCCTTCTATTATCTGGATCTTAACATCTCTCATTGATAAAAAGAGAGCACAGCTATATTCTGGCATGTTCATGTCATTTAAATACATTATCAAAAAGGAAAAGAATGGTAAGACGGTATTAACATCCAATTAGCTACTATTTTGTATTTTCACTTGAGGTAAGAGAGGAGGGGAAAAAACCTACCAGAGTCCTTCCCATTATCTGGGTCTATCTGGGAGAGGGCAGCTGCTTTCCCTTGTGCAGTTTTCTCTTGGTCTCCTCCAGCTGAGGGCTTCTTAACTACAAGGAAACCGCTAACGACACTGGGGAACTGGTTCTCATCCACGGACATCTTCATCTTCACTCTGAAAACATCATCAATCATCATCATCATCATCATCAATCATGTTTGTCAGAAATAACAGCTGAGGTCCAGAGTTCTGCAGTTCAGTAGAAATACTGTGAGATGCTAGTGATTAACTGAAAATAATTACCAGGTTTGCCAGTCTATGAACAGGAAGATGCTTAAAAATGCTAACTAATACCCAATGCCAGTATATCATGTATTCTGGTTCAACAAGTGTGCAGAAGATCCCAATGATAACTGAGTCAGATTTAATGTATTGGGTGTTGAACTCACTCCTCCTTTTGAAAGTCAAATAACATCATGGCCACAGGAACATCACTACTGGGATTCTTCTTCAGTACACAATAGTCCAGGTCTTCATCCTGTACGATACACAACACACACAGAGACACACACAGAGACACACACAGAGACACACACAGAGACACACACAGAGACACACACAGACACACACAGAGACACACAGAGACACACACAGAGACACACACAGAGACACACACAGAGACACACACAGACACACACAGAGACACACACAGAGACACACACAGAGACACACACAGAGACACACACAGAGACACACACAGAGACACACACAGAGACACACACAGACACACACACAGAGACACACACAGAGACACACACAGACACACACAGAGACACACACAGGCACACACACAGAGACACACACAGACACACACACAGAGACACACACAGAGACACACACAGAGACACACACAGAGACACACACAGACACACAAAGACACACACAGAGACACACACAGAGACACACACAGAGACACACACAGAGACACACAGACACACACTGTTAGGTGCTCCAAGAGTTAGCTTACTGTGTGTATTTGTTTCTATAAAGGACTGAAGTTTGAACTCATTTAATCACTTTAGTGATCGGAGTTAAGTAAGTGTTTGCATGGAAATTCTGACCAAAAGCCTCCTAAATACTGCCCCATCCATAAGGTGTAAAGACAATATGGCAACACAGATTCAAGTGACTTAAAGAAGGAAAACTTACCAAGTAGGTAGAGAATCCATTACTGCTTGTTCTATCCAGGCTAAATCCAACCTGAGGAAAAAAACAAATTCCATACTGAAAAGTATTTCAAATGAATGACTAAAGTTGACACTGAGACACACGTGATGACGTTCAACTTATCACTCCCTCAGGAACCGCTCACTGACACATTAAAGACGTGCGTCAGATGGCTCAACGGTTAAGGTGTTGGCCTCATGATCGAAAGGTTGTGAGATTTTATCCCCGCTCTTGTAAGTCGCTTTGGATAAAAGCGTCTGCTAAATGAATAAATGTAAATGTATATGACGTTGTGTCCTTGGGCAAGGCACTTCACCCTACTTGCCTGAGGGAGAATGTCCCTGTACTTGCTGTAAGTCGCTTTGGATAAAAGCGTCTGCTGAATGAATACATGTAAATGTAAAATGGAAAGCCTCCTTACCGTGGAGCTGTCTATCTGATCCGAGTTCTCTCCTGAGAGGGTTAGGCTCGACATGTTCACAATCATATAACCGTGCTTGTAGAAGCCAAAGGTATTCAAGTGGACTTTCTGCCTGATGTCATCCTGAGAAAAATCATAAAAATCAAGGGATGCATATTCTTTATTGAATTTGTGGATTGACAATGTATTTATGGTAGAAAGCAAATGTACACACTCTATGGAAATCTCTGATATTTACAGAGGGCATTATAGTTTACATATACTTGATTGAGTTGAAGTAAAATCATGATATATTTATTTTGCTGATGATGGCATTTGGGAGGAGAAGTAGCATTGTCCTCGTACAGTCAGAGGGACACTGAAATCATACTGTGATGTATAGAAAGGGAACTGACAAGTAATTCCTGTATGATTAAGGAAGTCAAGTGGCTGAGCGGTTAGGGGATCGGGCTGGTAATCAGAATGTTAGCGGTTCGACTCTCAACCATGCAAAATGAGGTGGTGTCCTTGGTCAAGGCACTTCACCCTACTTGCCTCAGGGGGGAATGTCCCTGTACTTACCGAGTCACTCTGGATAAGAGCGTCTGATATACGACTACATGTAAATGTAAATGATGGGGCCATGTTATGATGGGGCCATGTAAATGATGGGGCCATGTGCGACCTTTAGATCGGAACACGGACAGATGATCTGTACTCTACCACATTATCAATCACGGATCTTCACCCACCCTAATGTGTCCTTAGGCAGCAGCATCAACAAACCAGGTTAACCAGATAGATAGTATAGGCAAGGTGTTACAGAACATCTCCTGGTATTTATCTAACTCTAGTTAGGTCGAGGGCCAGACAAGTCTCTGACATATTAAGAAGCATGTCAATGTTAAATTAGGTGACTGTATCAATAGTTAAATCATGGTATCCCGTCTTAAACCTCCACCTTTATCTGGCTATGCTGCATGTATGGATGCTGCTCCATGATCCCCCCCCAGGATCCCCCCCATGGTCCCCCCAGCCTGGAACTGACTGCTGGAGGCTCCAATGAGGTACCAGCCTGGTTCTGTGAAACAGCGAACACACATCCCGCATTAACACCTACCTTGAGCACTAGGTGATGAAGCCTACAGTGACTTTGGCTGAGATGTAACAAAACTAACATAAACACTCCCGTCCACATTCTTTTGTCAGTCGCCATTTTTCTGTGAAAGGGTCTTTGGATTCACTTCCGGTACGGTACGCGTACGTAGTGACGTAAACACATGACGTTTAAAGGTGAAGTTGAGAAGTGACGTCATGGGGTACCTTGATGACAAGAGGGGGAACTTGGAAATAATACGTTTTCGCAATAATTCATTAGTTGCATTATTTGTTTTTCCTTTCATCAGGGTGGTCAAAGCCAGGCCCAGGTTGGTGCTTGAAGGCCAGTGGCATGTTTGGTTTGGAGATTTGTGACTTTTAACTACTCGATTCAATGTATGAATTTCAGCATTGGGGAACAGTGGATGTGGCCTGCAAGCATATCGAGTCAAGGAATTACCAAGTTTTCTGAGCGTGTTTTAGGAAATTAAAGAAATACTGCATCGAACTGCGCGAACCAATTTTGTTTTATTTTCATCATCTGTGCACTTGCTGCATTTGTGTTCAGCCGCTGTGTTACATATGAAGTAAAAAAAAGATGCTTAACAAGTGTTTGCACATCAGATGCCCTCAGGGTCTGGATACTATGGCCAAAAGGATTGGTAGTTAATACATTTTGCGTTTTGGAAGGTTTGCTGGTTCAGTAATTGAGCATCTACTGGCTACAACACATGGAGCATCAATCAATGCTCTTAAAATCAAATCAGAATTATAGTGATTTTGCCTGACTAGACCTGGGAACTCTTTCCCATGTGCTGATAAGATTAGTGAAATGATGTTTGCAGTCATTTGGCCAAGGCCCCGTAAAAGACTGAAAATAGTTACGTGTGATATATTAAAATGTAAATCACTGCCAATGCTTTTAGCCATAACTACAGTCAATATAAAAACAAATATCCCCCCACACGCAAACCTGAAATGAATGTGGTACATCAAGCTTATTATGGTATAAATATATACCTGCTTCCATCAAACTTTTTTATAATTACCTGTCTGTACATTCTTTACATGTCATGTCATATTTGACACTACAAAAAGCCTTCACTGGCTCTATGTTCTGAATCAAGCAGCATGGCACAGTGGCTGGCAATCAGTCAGTCACATTGTACAAAAACACAATACACACATATCCTTTAATGTTTCCCAACCTAGCCATGCGTTAGCCACACCTGTTTCAGCTCAAGTTTCACACTGAATCTTCCAGTGGAGTTCAGCCTCTTTTCACAGCTTGGCCTTAGGTGTCTGCTCCAGTAAGGTTCGCATATCCAATAAAGCATCTTCCAGGGCCTTGGCCATGCGTGCTGCGTTCGTTTCAGTGCAGCTGTTGAAGGCAGATACGGCGAAGTTGATGTGATTGGCCATGGGATTGTAGCACACTCCGTAGCCATCAGGCACCACCGGACCAAAGCACATGACACAGTCTGTCTTGGCTGGCACCTGGTAGAGGTTGTGGAGGTAGAGAAGACAAAGTACATAAATAAATATTCATTTAGCGCAGGCTTGTATCCAAAGTGACTTACAGTAAATACAGGGACATTCCCCCTGTGGCAAGTAGGCTGAAGTGTCTTGCCAAAGGACACAACATCACATAGCTACAGCTGGAAAACAAACTCACAACCTTCTGATCACAAGGCCAACGCTTTAACTGCTGAGCCTTCTATATGATTATAGAATCCTAAGACGTTGCAGGTCTACAAGAGCAGCAGGTTGTCCTGTTGGCCCAGAAGCCTGACCATAGACCACTAAGGATTCTCTGAGGTTTTAGTTAAGGTCGGTGGTCCAATATGAAGAGGTTGTTCTGAGAGGCAGCCTGGCATCGATGGAGGGAGGTGGTTTGTGGGCTCCATGAGCTATGAACTCACTGAATCACTCCAAACTAGTAAGGTACAACAATAACCCCATGATCATTTTGTGTAAAGGCAGAAGTACTGTGATTCTAAGGCCAAACTTCACCTGGCTAGTGGAGAGGTTGTAGTGCAAGGCCACAGCGTAGGATGTGTCCATGTAGATCTCGGGTAGGGAGACCAGATCCTCTATCGCCTGCAGTTTCAGGCCAAGGAGATGTCTGTCAATGGCCTGGCCTTGGATGGCCTAGGGACAGAGTCCAAAATAAACATATAAAAGAGCAAGATAACTGGTTAGTCTTCTCATATATCTCATTCACACAATAAATACACTAAAATAGAATAGGAAATATTGCTTTAAAAAAACATTTTGTATTGATTGTAAACTGTAGTGTAACTTCACAGTACACCTGTAGTGTAACTGTAGTGTAAATATTCTCACCATGTTAGTGTAAGCCCTGTGTGCTCGCACAGCTTTCTCCATTAAAGACACCTTTTCTGTGTTCTGTCCAAGGATGAGATCAATTGAGATTAAGATATTACTCAAAACATTTTAACAATTGTAGATTCATATAAAGCTCTCAAGTCAGCATTACATAGCACTTCCATCCGAGCATTACAAAAGCACACACATCCAAGTATCAGAACCCAAAATTTAATTCGTTTTTTTTATGAATAACTATAATCTTTTTTTTTTTTTTTTTTTACATCTGTTTTGAACTGGGTTGTCTCACTTGTATCGCTGGTTCATCGAAGGCCTTCACAAAGTTGGCAGAGTCAATGGAAGCAGAGCGGATGGTGTCTGTACGGCCCAGCTTGAACATACGCAGCGAGGCACTCTCATATGTGGCACAGCATCGCTGGTACAACCTGAGAGGGGGGGGGCGCAGCAGAAATACAGAGAGGAGAGGAGGGGGAGGGAGGGAGACAACAGTAATGTAAGACAGAGAGGGGAAGTGGTGAGGAGAAAGATGGGGACAGGAAGAATATATTGTAAATGTTTTCATAAGCAGATGCTTAATAGAACAAATTGAAGCATATCTTTCCAGGGGCTTACCTATAGTAAGCTAGCTGTAAGGCCATCTGAATGAAGGCATCTGGACTCATACTGTGAGCTTTAGGGACGTTTTTACCAAAGTGGGAGAAGACGATCACTTTAACATCCAGGTCATGCACCATTCTGTGGGGTAGAGAGTCAAACAAGAACTGTCACTGGTTATAGAAGAGGGCTTAGAACACTAAAGTAAAAAAAGATCAGCTTTTAGCAAATGGTATGTGGTATGTGAAATGCTTCATGGACTTTAGTTGTAGCTCACATGTTCATGTTCTGCTTGGCCTTTTCGATGTCCTTCTTGACTTCAGGTGTGATGTTAAAGCGTAGCTTCTTGGGCATGGGCAGAGGCACCATGGGGGAACGGACCATCTCAAATGTCTTCCTGTTTGTGCACAACAAATAGAAAACAATTCTCAAATGATTTACTGTATATCTGAAATTGAGTCAGATACCTGTCCGGTGCATCAGAATGAAAAATGTATTTCTATTAAGTAAGTGCAAGTAGTATCTCTATACTAGACATTCAGTTGAATATAGAGTTCATACAAAACATGACTATTATTAGATTATTATAGTCTTGGAAATTAAACAACAGTATCCAAAGAAACAATAACATCAATTCAGGTTATCAGATTCAAACTAATAGACAGTAGGTGTTCACTTACGTGTACTCAACCACATGGTCAATCAAGGAAACAATTGGAGGGCCTTCTGCAGGGGCGTGTTCATAGATCAGACCACATGACCCATCTTCACCAATGACAAACTAGAAAGAGTGGAATGGTTCAACTCTAGGGCGTGTACAAATACAAATCTAGCAAATAAATCTGTGTGGAGAATGTTATAAAAGTAGCAATTATTAGTTATAATGCTTTGTGTTTGCAAGTGTGTACGTTTGACCTTAAAATGGCCACTGGGCTCACCTGCAGGGTCTTGTCGAACCAGCGGTTTCCGCTATTCCAGCGACTTCCTCCTCCGTGGATCATCTGGACGGCCGCACGGCTGCGGTACATCTCGTCTGAGACGCGAGGCATGGGAGCGTCCAGACACACAGTGAAGATGCTCTTCTGGATGGCACGCACAGACTCCTTATTGGTCTTGTCTGGAGGGGAACAGTAAAGAGGGAACGATCATTGAAAGGTGGCATGCAGTGCAGCCTCTACATCACAGGTGTCAAACTCGTGCAGGATTTCGTGTCAACTAAGCCACTACACCAGCTGATTTCACTAACGAGTTTGATTCTACTTGGTGGAGAAACTCGTTAGTGAAATCAGCTTAAGTGGCTTCGTTAACACGAAAACCTGCACCCTCTTGGCCCGCGATGGCAGGTGTCTGACACTCTACTGCTCTACATTGAGATTTCACTGAACTGGTTTGCTCAAGGAAAAGGCACTTGCAGACTTGAGATGAAGACGATTTAAGATGACAATACATTCTTCCTCATGAAGTCTGCAAGACCTAAAAAAGAAATCCAAGCAATGAAACGGCTTGCGTCTTGTGCTAACCCTTGATGAGGTTGTTGTAGGCCTTCCCCCAAGTGTTGCGATGCTGGGAAGTCAGAATCCCAATAGGCTCCTTGTTAGTCTGCAGGGAGGAGTTCCATATCTTCTCCAGCTGCACGTACAGCTGGTCCACTGTCAGTGGGGTTCCATCACTGTTATACACGTCCAACACAAAGAACTGGAACATGTGCAAAAATAGAGTTATACTGATGTCTATGGCACTTTTTCATGATTTGGTCCATTAGTGCAAATCTACAGCTGTGCATGTGTGCCAGACTTCTTTACACACACACGCACACGCACACACACACACACACACACACACACACACAGACACAGACACACAGACACCTCCCTTGAGATGTGTCCTGTACCTGGAAGTTGTGCACCACAGTGATGTGTGTGGGGGGGTGGGCGCTCTGGGCATGGTTGACCACCGTGTCTCTCTTCAGGCCTGGGATGCGGCAGGATGCCAGGATCTGGTAGTACTGATGCATACACAGGGGCTTCCCTCCCAGGTACTCCACTGGGATGGTCTCACTGACAACACAGTACAAACATATATGACTGGTTGTGTCTTCATACTTGCATTACTGCAAATTAGAATATAATCTTGTTGTATTGATGACAATTGATTAAAAGTTAAATTAAATCAAATAAATACTTAATTTTGTGGGGACATTGTTATAGTAAAGTAGTAACTAACATGTAGAGGGCTACTACAGTATGTTGCTCCTAAATAGAGCATGATTGGTCCACTGTGACCATGATGGGTGGTGCCAAGTGTGGACATGTGTTGTCATTGGTTTGATTCGCTGTTTATCAAGACCCATGACAACTGCACTTACAACCAAGTCTGAAAAACAATCATTTGAGCCTGTTTAGAAACAGTGGAAATCCCTTTAAATCTGATTAATTCATTTCGCATGGCTTTTTAATGGGTAGCTTTGTGTTCGGCCTGGCTGAAGTTCACCTAGGATAATTAAGTGATACTCACTTGTCAATCATTGCCTTAAAGTCCAGAACTCCGGCAATCAGTTTGGCAGCAAATCTGTTTAGAGGGTGTGAGATTGTTGTAGGTTTTCATATAATCAATCATAATCAATCACAAACATTTAAGATATTGATCTTGCATCTGTGCCTTATTTTCTTTCATTATGGACAGCTGATTTCACTGATTTCATCTATCCAAGTCAGTGTTTCTCAATTCTGGTCCTCAGGGCCCACTGTCCTGCATGTTTTAGATGTTTCCCCCTTCAAACACAACCGATTCAAATACATTGTCATTATCAGGCTTCTGCTGAGCTTCATGAGGACCCATTAATCTGAATCAGGTTTGCTGGAGCAGGGAAACATTTAAAACATGCAGGACAGTGGGCCCTGAGGACCAGAATTGAAAACCACTGATCTAAGTAAATGTGATGAGTCAGCTAGCATACTCCTAATGTCACAGTGCAGGCAGTGGGTTAGTGTGTGCAAAGGTCATGGTCTAGTCTGGTAAGGTGTAAAGCACACTGTGGCTACCTTATGGTTTGCCATCCAGTTGCCAATGGTGTACATGGGTCAAGAAAAGACAGTCAACCTGTGCTTATTTGGGGCAGTCCGGCTTCATTTAAAGCAAGATGGTAATGAAGATGTCATTATTGTCTTTTTACATAACCTGCTAGTTTTCAGACATTAGTTCATTGCATAACCCTAACTGTTTATTAATAATGAATGTCCACAAGACTGCTGCTGGATATTTCTTGTTACACCATTTTTGTGTTAAACCCCAGATATTATAGTGGGTGAAAAGCAGATGATGTGTGTGTGTGTGTGTGTGTGTGTGTGTGTGTGTGTGTGTGTGTGTGTGTGTGTGTGTGTGTGTGTGTGTGTGTGTGTGTGTGAGGGTCTCACCTCATCTGTCCCTGCCTGTCACTGAACTCCATGCGTGGCAGGACCACTCCTGGGCTTGAGTGGACCACCACAGGCATCCTGTAGTCTAGATAGGCTGTTTGCAACCACCAGTCTGAGAGCTGGTGTGTATGTGTACGTTTAGATGACATAGAAAGTGAGACAGACAAAAGAAGACTTAAGTAACAGTTAAAACCTTATTGATAATATGATTGATGATATTTTTTTGAATCTCAGCAGCCACCTCAGACTCCAGACCTCAACATAAAAAATATGTTGAGGTCTAAATATATACTGTCTGTAACCTCATCACTTTACGTTGCTTTGAATGAGGCTACCTGTTAGACAAAAAGGCCTGAGTGTAACAACATGTGGTCCAGCTCCCTCACCCAGTTCTCAGTCTTTCTGGCCCTTCTCTCCAGGCTCTTCTGTAATCTCTCCCCCACCCCCCCTGGCTTCTGGAACTCAGCTATCAGCTCCTTGGTGTGACTGAGCTCTTCCTTGTCCACGATTGGCTCCAAGGCCGTGATGTAGCGTTGGCACGTCTGCTGCAGCGGCGGTACAGGGAGGTGGGGGAGTCCTTCCTGGTGAGCCAGGTAGCGACCTGTGATCCGCGTCACAGACACTGGCTTAACTAAGCAACTGGATTTCACCATACCTGTCTTTGCCTATAGAGAAGATACAACAAAAATTATATATTGTCTGGTTTATACGTAATACTTTGTACGTTTATTCTTACAAACGTATGTACTGTAGGGATGGCATAAATTGAGAAATTGTAGAGGCACAACAAGGCAAGCATTCGACTGACACTAAACAAACGATGGTTCAACCTCAGTTTAGGCAAGAGATAGAAGTCTGTAGACAAAATTACTTATGATTTATTATTGAGCTTTACAAAGTATGTTAACATTTCTAATAATGTGGACCTGGTTCAAAACTACTTATTATTTTACATACAATCTTCAACTTCCAGTTTACACTTGCCATGGACCTGCTGTAAAGACACCATAAAGAAACTGGGGAAGATAGAAAGAAAATCTATGAAGAAACCAGGTGATACCATATAACTGGTTGACTGTGTGGCCGCTAACCCAGGGAAGGTGAACAAAGATCCTAGAGATATTGAAAGATGGTCCACGTGTTTACCAGTTAATGTGAAAACACGTTATGCCTCATATATATCTACCGGTGTAAACAGTCAAAAGATTGCAATTTAAGATGACTTAATCATAAAGACCCTATTTTACTCACTTATGTGTTATGATTTCACGTAGATCTATAGGCCTAAATGGTGTTCTTCCATATTTAGCAAACATTTACAGACTTGATAACCTACTTCCCTATAATAAGGTGCAGGCTACATGGTCGAAATAAAAAACTACAGAAGCAGAAATGTCATGTAAATAGATCTTGATATCACCCTTGTACTTCCAAGATAGACTAAGTAACGTAGGTAGTGTGGAACTTTATCCTCAATAGTATGTTGTAGGTTACTGTACAGTACCGGTGTTGTTAAGGCTACATTCATAAAGTCATGAAGGAGCACTAAGTTACTAAGCAATGTGTTCAATTGTTCACATCGGTATTTGTTCGCACTTAGCAACAACATTTTACTGAAGATAAAAGCTGTCAGCTGCCACAGTGATAGACAGAGAGTCACGGTCACAGCAGGCTAAAACAGTGCATACTGGGCAAACCAAAGTCTAATAGTTAGATCTCTTTGACTCGCTGGATAGTTTCACCAACCTGCACCTGATGGTTAATAATAGCAGGCAAGCTGGCACTAGTGACAGTGTTATTCCGTTATACTGAAATGCTGGAATTTGGCGAAATTCTTCCACTTACCATGGTCCTGGACAAAATACTCAACATCGTGAATTCCAGAAATACGCCCCCAAAGGGCCGTGTGTTTAAGGACGGTGTGTTAAGGGCCGTGGGGGACGGAAAACACCGAGGCTAAATTATTAACTTCCAGAGAGTCTAGAAGGTTACCAAGACAGTCAACATGATCACTCTTAAAGCGAAGTCCCGCCTCTTCCTGCTGCAGCTCCTCTCTGATGGAAGCCAGATTCATATAAAAAGATAAAATATTGTTTTATATGGCTCTGATAGGAGCCAACACATATGTGTTGCCGCTACCCACTGTAGGTTTGTGTAGGTTTATCTCAGCGGTGGAGATGTTTGACTGCAGACCAAGAGGTTGCAGGCTTATCCTAAACCCAAACCCCCTAAATACAGATCCCTCAGAAGTTACAACAATGACCAAAAACGCTGTAAATCACAGACTACATCAAGTTCACCATATATATTTAAAATAGAGGCGATGTGTTTTTATGGTAGCTAAATCACGTGTATAAAAAGAGCATTTCTTGAAAATGCTGAAGTGCTTTAGTACTCCCTACCGATAGGATGAGTCTTTAATGTTCATCCAGTTTGTCTAAATGAACTAAGGCAGGTGAAAGGTCAAAGTTTATGTTGTCAAACACTTATTTCAAAACATGGCGGAGACGGGACAACAGTCAGGTAACGAAGAAACAACTTATTATAGGAGATGTGGGGACGTAGTAACCTATTTTTATTTTATTTTAGCAGGGTTAGATTTGATATGAAGGGCTGTGCTGCTATATTGAGCTTTATCTTGTGTAGCCCACATCTCTGCAGCTCTACTGACATCTGGCCATCTGCCTAAATGATGATCGTGTTTATTACAATAACTTTCATACCAACCAAGTGAAGTAGCTGCTGTTGAAGATTATCTTCAAATGAGTCAGGCTTTAATTGTAAAGTATTTATGTTTGGATTTTGAAATGCTTCACATTATAGCAGCTGCCGTAATCTAGAAGTAGCCTACCCAGCCAGCCTACTTCAAATAATTACTTGATACTATTATTATCAAGGAATAAAACTTCACTTGGCAAGTCTTTCTCTTTAGCTGATGTAAATGTGTTAGCATGGATTTCCCACAATATCCCAGTTTTTGACGTGAATTTTGGAAAAAGATCAAATTTAATAGATTTTTTATGGTGCGAGGATTTGTAATTGCTTTAGATGAGACACAATGGATTATGCATGCAAATAAAGTCTTACAGTTTACAAGATTATCGAAAACCGCAAGGAGGTGTGCAAGGCATCACCTTAAATGGACTGAAATATTAGGGAACTCTTCAGTTCTGGAGAACAGAGTGTTTAGATTTATAATCTTCTGTGATTTGTGTCTCCTGCTCCTTGAGGCTCCTCACCTGAAGATGACTCAGTCCCTGTTCTGAGCAATCTGACCTTCATGGTGCCAAAGAAAGAAATCAGTATGGTTCCTGACATGGGAAAATGGAAACGTTCACAGGTAGCTTACACTGACAGTGATTAGATCTACAATAACTTCAACCTGTTATATGAGACCAAATCATTTTAAAACACCTTATTAGGATCCACAATCCTTTCATTGAAAAAATGCAATTAATATTACCTAAACATTCAGGATATACGGAAAGTTTTCTCAGCTCTCCACACTCTGTGCATCCAAAGCATTTCAGATTTCCTACCCAAATCCTTTCCTTGCCCCATCATAATAAGGCACCATGGTTGTACAAAGTCATATTATATCCTCATTTCTTCTCCTTTTTTTTCTGAAGGCCTATGCTGACTACATGGGATTCATTTTGACGATGAATGAGGGAGTGAAGGGAAAAAAACTCACATGCGAATACAAAGTGTCTGAGGTGGGTATGAGCTGGCCTGGTCAACCTGCTGGTCTGGTCAACCTGCTGGTCTGGTCAACCTGCTGGTCTGGTCAACCTGCTGGTCTGGTCAGTCTGCTGGTCTGGTCAGTCTGCTGGCCTGGTCAGTCTGCTGGTCTGGTCAGTCTGCTGGTCTGGTCAGTCTGCTGGTCTGGTCAACCTGCTGGTCTGGTCAACCTGCTGGTCTGGTCAGTCTGCTGGTCTGGTCAGTCTGCTGGTCTGGTCAGTCTGCTGGCCTGGTCAGTCTGCTGGTCTGGTCAGTCTGCTGGTCTGGTCAGTCTGCTGGTCTGGTCAGTCTGCTGGCCTGGTCAGTCTGCTGGTCTGGTCAGTCTGCTGGTCTGGTCAGTCTGCTGGTCTGGTCAGTCTGCTGGTCTGGTCAAACACAATTAAAGTTGGAAATTTGGTGGTCAACGATCTGGGTTAAAAAACTGGCCAAACTCAGACTCTCTTGTACCCAAAGTATAACAGTTGCATTAAGTTCCTGCTGAAAATCAATGGAGTACTTGTATATCTATATGTAAGTTTTTGAAATGCAAATTAAATTATGGATTATTGTACAAAAGCAAGAAAAAGCTAATGCTTTCAGTATTCAGACCAAAACCTTTCTCATATGTTATTACATCAACTCTTAAATTGACTAAAATGTCTCTCATGAATCTACACACAGTATCCCATAATAACAAAGCAATAACATGTTTCAGAATTTGTTTAGAGAAATTTTAAGGAAAAGTTTTAATGTGTTTAATGTGTGTAATTAATATTCAGTTTTTATACTGAACTATTTTAATAGGTTGTCATTGAAAATGATAATAAATAGTTATTAAGAAACCAATGCTAATAATAATAAGGGTGAAGCATTCTTTTTCAGACAATAGAGAAGTTACTGGGTCTTTTGGACACTCTAGACCACTGGATCGATGAGACCCCTCCTGTCGACCAGCCTTCACGCTTTGGCAACAAAGCCTACAGAACCTGGTATGCCAGGCTGGACCAGGTTAGTACATACATGACACATGTAACAACACATGTAACGACACATGTAACGACACATGTAAAAACACATGTAACAACACATACACTGACACATGCACTGACACATGTAACGACACATGTAACGACACATGTAACGACACATGTAACAACACATGTAATGACACATGTGATTACACATGTAACAACACATGTAATGACACATGCACTGACACATGCACTGACATGATGTAACAACACATGTAACAACACATACACTGAAACATGCAGTGACACATGCTTCAGAGGTGAAAAGGTTCAGACTTGACATGCGTGTGCTTGTGTGTGTGTGAAGGAGGCAGAAGCACTGGTTGCAGAAGTGATCCCAGCAGACAGGAGTGCAGCAGTTCCAGAGATAGCTGTGTATCTGAAGGAGGCTGTGGGCAACTCCACTAGGATAGACTACGGGACAGGTAAGCGCACATGCAGTCCCACTCAAACCCCATTCTCATCGCCCATGCAAGAACCATTGCACCCAAATCCCCCCTTGGACCTTCTCAGTGGATGGGAGTTGTAATGCAGTAGCAGATAATTGACTGTTGTGTTTTCAGGTCATGAAGCTGCGTTTGCCAGCTTCCTTTGTTGTCTCTGCAAAATAGGAGTTCTTAGGGTAGACGACCAGTTGGCCATCATTTTTAAGGTGTTTGAGAGGTAGGCTGGGCTCTTGTTTTGATGAAATAATTGTTGGTTGTGTGAACCAACATCAAATGCTGATACTTTTCTAATGACAGCAGCTGTCATTGCTAATTCAGCAGTCTTGTATCCATGTCACCTGCTCAGGTATCTGGCAGTAATGAGAAAGCTTCAGCACACCTACAGAATGGAGCCAGCTGGGAGCCAAGGGGTTTGGGGTCTAGATGACTTCCAGTTCCTTCCCTTTATATGGGGTAGTTCCCAGTTTGTAGGTAAGAACCCAATCCTAATACCAGAGACACTTTTGTTCATTTTTGTCCTCTTCAAAACTGTTTTAAATGTATATTTTCTGAAGTTAAGTCACTGTGAGAAAATCACTGATTTCAGAACCATCCACATTGAATAGCTTCTTTTTCATCCATGCAGTCCTTTGAGATGACAGGGCTTAATGTTGACTTCTACGATATGAGCAAAATTGCCCTCTGTCCAAGTCGCATGTCTGAAACCTTCTCTATTGCAGTCATGAAGTTCTGAAAACTGAATGTGGAAAGGTCCATTAAAAATCTCTAAAAGTGATGCTTCCTAAATTAAATAGGAACGCAAACATACTTTTAGCATACTTGTAAATGGATAGGATGCCACCCAGTGGTGTAAAGAAGTAAGTACATGCCACTCTCTCCTCACTGTTTGTCTCAGATCACCCTACACTTGAACCAAGGCACTTTGTAGACGAGAAAGTGGTGAACGAGAATTACAAAGACTACATGTTTCTGGAGTGCATTAAATTCATAAATGAGGTGAGTGGGAAGATGTGTCTCACAAGGATCACACATGTTGATCAAAGGAATTAAAATCAAATGAGGATGAAGGCCAAAGTCAGGCCCAGAAGCACACAGTAAGGAAAAGGTAGTGTGTTCTGTATAACAGGACATCAGTTACCTAGCTTGGACACTTGACCAAAAAAGGAGCGGGAATTTATTATTTAAAAAAATCTAAATATAATGGCGAGGGGGGGGGGGGTGAAGTATGAAGAAGTAAAGAGGGGGAGGAGGCACCATCAATGTCACCCTCCCAAACATTTCTCCTTACCTCCTCCCCACCCACCTCCCCCACCCACCCATCTCCGTCCCAACACCAGGCTACATTAAGAGAAGATGCTCCAGCTGCTTTGAGGGGCCTCTCTCTACCTCTCTGTCTCCCTCACTCTACTTTCTCTCTGTGTTTTCTCTCTTTTTTCTTTGTTTCCTTCTACCAGGACTCATTCTGTGTTTCAGCCTCTCACAGTCTGTCTGTTGTCTCTTTCTGTCTTTCCCTCTCTCTATATGTTGTCAGACTGTCTGTTCTCCCATTCCCTCTACCCCCCACCCCCGTCCTTCCCACCCCACCCCCCATCCACCCCACCCCCCATCCATCTCACCCCACCCCCCATCCTTCCCACCCCATCCCCCGGTCCCTCCCACCCCAGCAACCCCATCCCTCCCACCCCGTCCCTCCCACCCTCACCCCCCGTCCCTCGCACCCGCTCCCCCCGTCCCTCCCACCCGCTCCCCCCGTCCCTCCCACCCGCTCCCCCGGTCCCTCCCACCCTCACCCCCCGTCCCTCCCACCCGCTCCCCCCGTCCCTCCCACCCGCTCCCCCCGTCCCTCCCACCCCCGCTCCCCTCTCTCTGGCTCAGTTTCCTGTAGCAGAGGAAGGAAAGAAGGGGTGGAGAAAGGAAAGAAGGGGAAATAGAGGAAACTGCATCAAATGAGAGAAGTGGTTCAGGGCCCCTGACTCAACCCAATATCATTTCTCCTCAATCTTAATATCACTCTTTCCTCTTCTCTACTCTTGTTGTATGCTTTTGCGTGAAAATAGCAAATACCATAGTTGTTGCTTTGTGTGTGTGCGTGTGTGTGTGTATGTTTGTGTCTTTTGACCTTGCTTGCTCCTTGATGTGTATGCCATCAGCACATTCCATTCCTTTTCCATGCTCTCCCGTTGCACACATAGACACTCCAATGGATACTTGTTCTGTTTTACACTCATGCTCACACATTGTGTATGTGTGCGTGTGTGTGCGCGTGTGTGTGTGTAGTCCTAAGCTCACATGAGTCACTTCCTTCCCCACATACTGTTGTGAATCACTCCTTCCCCAAGGGACCCTCCGTCAACCCCACCCCCATCCCTCTCTCCCTCTCTGCCTCTCATCTCTCTTTTCTCCCCTCCCCCCTTCCTTCCTCACATGAGGCCATAGCAAATGGTGTAGTCTAAGAGGGGGCTTGGTGGATGGAGGCCTGAGGGAAGCCAGGGACTAAGTTAGGGTTCCTGCCCCGGTCAAAAGATGCCCTCTGGGTAAGGAGGTGCTGGGAAAAGAAGGGGGGTTATGGGAAGAGGGTTCAGTCCCTACAGATCCAGGGTATTCATTAGTTGAAATGTTTTTTTCATTCTTAAAATATATTTAGATACGCACAGCATAATGTAAGGTCCTAAATAATGAAGAAAGGTTTGAATGTTGACTGAAAGGTCACATGTCAATGTGTTGCTCCTCCCAGTTTTGTCTCTACTTCATTATTTTAATTAATTCAAAAGTCTGATGTGTGCTGAATTTAACAGATTTTTTATTTTAACGCTTTATATCTAATATATTTCCCATTCCCCTCTCCTATTTTAACCCTGCCTTCCCCACCCCCATCACTGTCCTGCCTCTCTTTCTTACTGTGTCTCTCTGTCTCTGGGAGTCATGTGGTTGAGCAGTGAGGGTGTCGGGTTAGTAATCACAAGGTCTCTGGTTCGAACCCCGGCTGTGGCTACATGACGTTGTGTCCTTGGGCAAGGCACTTCACCCTACTTGCCTCAGGGGGGAATGTCCCTGTACTTGCTTTAAGTCACTCTGGATAAGAGCGTCTGTTAAATGACTAATATATGTATTTTTCACCCTCTTTCTGTAGATGAAGACGGGTCCATTTGCTGAACACTCTAACCAGTTGTGGAACATCAGTGCCGTTCCCACCTGGTCCAAAGTCAACCAGGGTTTGATCCGAATGTACAAAGCAGAGGTGGGATACACTTACACCTTTAGGCATATTCAGCACATTAATGTCAATTAAAAATAATTATTATTTCTTTTTTTTTCAACCAGAAATGTAGTTTCCTTCTTATTCCTCTCCAACATACTCTTAAAATATATTCACAAATGTTCTCAAATGCTTCGCAAATACTCCCAAAGGCAGATTTATTGTCCAGAAAATCAGGTTTTGACTTGGTTCTATTGTACCACAGTGACACCTGTGCTAAAAATTGAGGAACACATTCAAAGGGAACCTACATGTCAATCATTACTTTTGTTCATTGTTCAGATCTGTTAGTAGTGGAAGCATCTGGGTTCTGTAGTTTTAAGGTTTATAATGTCATATTTTAGTCACAGCTTGCTTTGCACTGTAAACTTTTAAAGGAGCGATTTTATCGTACCTTTCTGTTTCAGAGGGAGTGTGATAATAAAGGGTTAACTTGAGAGGAAAGGAGTTAGCAGAACTGTGTGTGTGTGTGTGTGTGTGCCCCACCCCCTTCTCCTGCCTAGGAGCCCACATCCTGTGTTTTCGAGTGCAGCCTGTGACTCTTCCCAGAGCTGAGGGGCCAAACTGTCTGCCTTCACCCCCCCTCCCCCCTCCACACCCCTCCCCCACACACCCTCCGCCCATACACTCTCACCCCCACCCCTCCCCCCTCTCCTTCCAAGCCTGGAGCAGCCATCAGCAGGCTCGCATTCCACTCTCCCTCCCCCGGCCCCACACACACACACAGGGAACAGGCTCCCCTCTCTTCTCAGCCTCTTTCCCTCTACTTCTGTGGCTTTCGATCTATATTTTGCTTTCACTGTAGGTCTATTCTCTTTTTCTACAGCTCTACGTTTTCCTCATTATGCTTCTCTTACCCGTAGTTCCTTTTTTTATACTCTCTTTGTGTTTCCATCTTTTTTCCTCATCTCTGTTTCTTTTCCAACCTCAGCTAGTCTCTCTTTACCTTTTTGTTGGCACTCAAAAACCAAACATGCAGCTCAGAACAGTTAGATAACGCCACGTTACTTTCTCAGATCTATATTATTTATGAGCCATTTATGAAACAGATGAGTGATTAAGACAAACGCTTTGTCTGTATGAGGTGTTCAAGTTAATACAGTAGGGTTTGTTAGCCTCTCTGCTCCTGAACTTCATACATGTACTGTAGTTTCATGCTATATTTTAGTGTGTAGGCATCAAAACCATCAACTTATGATTTTAAACTATCAACAATACACTTTATAAATGGTTCTTTAATCAATTAATCTGTATATCCAGGCGTATATACTGGTTTTGTTGCCTATAATTGAATTTCAATGTTTCCTCATGATGCTTTGGTAGTTTTAAGTGTATAAAGCAGAGTAAATTGATTTTAAAGACTTTCTGCCATGTATAAGTCTTAAGCATGTTCTTGTCAAGACTAGTATTTAATCCGGTTTCAGTTCGGTTAAGAAGTTTGAGGTCATATCTACTCAAGTTAGTAACCCTTTCTTTGCCTTCCTCATCCTGTCTAGTGTTTGGAGAAGTTTCCGGTCATTCAGCACTTCAAGTTTGGAAGCCTTCTCTCCATTCAACCTGCCAAACCATAACCATGTCATGGAGAGATCTCATGTAGGATGGAAAGACCAAACACCCAATCCACCACCCAACCAACAGTAGCATCCAATGACCCCTTATTAGGTGTCTCTTTACCCAACAAATGTTCCACATCATTGTAATTAATGCCACCATCATTTATAGTGGGGCTTCTAGATCATAAATGTCCCACTGAATGTTGCAACTGCTGGAAATGGTTTGTTTTGTTGTGTGTTCATATTGTCCAAAAAGTTGTCATTTACTAAACATTGCAATAATGAGCATCAATCACAACAAGTCTGTTATTTATTTGAAAACACAGTTACATTGGATGGTTCTTGGTACATGGCACACAGCTTGAAGCAAAGTGCTTGTGCTTAGTGTTAGTAGAAAGATACATTGAACTCTTAGTTATTAAGAGATTCAGAATTTGAATTCTCATATTTGTAGCTGTGTGATTTTGTTTGAACAATCTCGATCCCCCCCCCCCATCTTATTTAGACCAGTTGTATGTGCAGTTTTTTCACAAATGTGTCACTGTCAGTGTTGCCTTTCCACAGAATATAAGTCATAGTACCCATTTTTTTATTTTGACTGTTAAAATGTTTCACAGAAACGGCTTTGATTTTTAGCGTATGTTCCAATTTTCCTCAATGTCTTTATTTAAAGGGATGAAAACAAAAATAGTCTAATGGATTCTTCTTTATTAGATTGTTATGTAAGTACCACAAAATGGGTAATAAGTGTGATTCATAAATGGACCGATTGAATAAGCTAAAAACATTCAGTCTTCCCCTCCTTTAAACACTATTGATGATCGGTTCCTCTGCTCCTCTTGACTACATGGGTCTCTCAAGTGAACTTGAAAAGATCTCCACTCCAAATACTTCCCCTTTCTTAAGTAGTTCTTCCTTCCCAGTAATGCCTGTGTCATCAACAATGTGTGTTTGCCAATACAAAAGATTAAATACCTAATCTTTCATATTTTTTGAACTTGCAAAATATGTCTTAAGTACCATGATTGGATTACAGTTACAAATCATCAGATGTTTTCAAATCATTCAGGTACCTAGAGTATGCCAATGTACACTGACTACACTGCATGTTTTATGAGGTGAATTAAGTTTGGTTGAAACCTGCAAAAATCTAGTTGACCATTACAACCCTTGTCAACTTCACAGATGAACTATCAAGATGATCTCAGTACAGTTTTCTTAGCTGCTACAGGACTAGAGGTTTACTGTACCTCTCTTCACCACTGGTTAGGGTACTTAAGTGTCAAACTTCTTCAACAGCATGTCATAAAGTGCTTTAAAAGGAAAACATGGGACCTCATAATTCCTGTTAACCTGATAATGGTCACTTATTTATATCATTGAGGTTATTCTTACATTGTGCTCTTTCTATCCATATTCCAGCTGCTGTTGTGTTGGATAACTGCATGTAGTATCCTAACCTAAACTTGGCTTTAACTTTGTAGGCAGTTGAAGCAATGGCAATTTTATTGCCAAGTAGCATTATTTATAAACTGATCGATTTAGATGCAGTCGTTCCTGTTACACTTTCATCAGATAGCTAAAAAATTACTTTAGAGACATCTTGTAAAAATGTCCTAAGTACATTTGACCAAACAGCAATTTAGTACTTAAGTATGAGCTCAATATCTAGATGATTTTTAAACCATCGACTCTAGCAGTTGTCAGTTTCCTATTAGTAATCATCTCATACTAGTATGGTAAACTAATTACTTAGTCAGGACACTCTTTACATTGAGTCATTTATCAGACGCTCTTATCCAGAGCGACTTACAGCAAGTACAAGGACATTCCCCCCTGAGGCAAGTAGGGTGAAGCTCCTTGCCCAAGGTCACAACATCAGGTAGCCACAGCCGGGAATCGAACTCGCAACCTTCCGATCATGAGCCCAACGCCTTAACCCCTGAGCCACCTGACTCCCACTCTCTTTAGTGAAGGGTGACTTGAAAATGTTATTCATATAAAGTTAAACATAAAAGAACATAATTAGTATAATGTGTGTATACAAGTATTATTTGTTATTGCTCTTAATGTTATTTATTTGCGACATTGTTTTGTGTTGGATGCATGCATCTGAAAACCTTTGGGGCCCAGTAGTTAATGGTTTGCTGAGTAATGCTAAAGGAGATTGTGGTGTGTTTGGTCTGCACCACCTCATGAAGCCGCCCGCTGTTCCCTTCCACACCACGTGGAGGAGCTCGCTCTACACTACGAAACGAACCGAATCCGCTGTGGGAGAGCAATCCTGCAAGTTTATTTAGGCAAAAATTGTTTCCCAAAAATATTTTTCGCGGAAATTGTATGGCACGATTGTTCGCCCATAATCTACATTTAACATACATAACAAAAAGGAACGCATTTCAGGCTGTATTGTAGCCTTTAAGGTTGAGAAAATTCACATTAATCCTTAGTAGTGTCGCCTAGCCTAGATGTTATGAATTTTCCAGTTAGGATAACGTTAACTGCCTCAGCCTGTGGGATAAAGACTACAGTTTAAATAATCCGACACACATTTTGGTATTGTCCTAAAGGCTGCGTTATTGTGATGTCGTCAAATATGGAGGAACGATGAAAATAGTCACGAGAACTGAAGATACTAACGCAGCAGTATGATGTTCGACCTACTGCGGAATCTCATTGAAAGGAGGCGAAAGGTCTCTGGTTGGAATAAAAACGAATGAGACAGAAGAGGAGGGGTGGGAAACGGGGTGGATGAGAGCGAGGGAGGGGGGTGGGGTGAGGGGGAGGGGGGGTGGAGATGGGATGGCGGGGGTGGGGGGGATGAGGGCAGCAGAGCCGAGGTCAGCTCGAGGTGCCGCTATACAGCCTCTCTAAAGCCTTCATTCATTGATTTTGAAGAACACCACCAAGTGGCATGTAGCAGAGATAACACGACTGCAAGTTTTGGGGTAAAAAAAATATCTGGAAAAAAGGCGGGATATGCTTCTGCAACGCTCACAGCACACTCACAACCCTGTGAGAGAATGGGATTAAGACCAATCAAAGGGTTTTTAAGCGTTTTGAAAGCTTTCTGTGATCATTAAAGATTCATAAGTCCTGATATCCTGATAATAAACGTGGGTTTCATTGGTACTTACCATAACTATAAACAGTTTTGACCTAGGCTTATAACTCAAGTGTAGGCCTACTACTATCGTGTTGGCCAGTCCAACAGTAGATTTTGTTCCATCAATCTCCCAATTAAGAGCCTTATTCTCACGTGTTTGTCACATTATGAGGCCAAGGCCAAGATCTCCAGTGAGTGGGGACACAAGAAACAAGACAGAATCATTTTCATTTTTTATTAAGATTATAAATTTTTAACAAATATGTTCTAAAACAGTTTTACCCGGTGATATACAATTTAATATGCACAAAAATACAAGAATACCAACAAAATATGGAGAGAACGCCTGAAAACGTCATTTCAGTACACATAGTGCTTATATAATGTGTGGATGTATGGCTAAATTATGATTTTGCCTTTTTAAAACAAAAGGTCTAAGATTTTAGAAAATTAAACAAAACTCACAAAACCAAGTAATGTTGGCATCATGAATTACTGTAAAGGCTCGGTCAAACTTTGTGAAAGATTAAGGGGGAGGGGGGGGGGGGGTTATGCTCAACAGACCAAAACTGTCCAAAAATACCTGGATTGATTGGATTCCTTGTGCATTCTGGGAGATGGAGTATTTCATGGTTCCAATTCTGGCTTGATAGAAGTTGGGGCCAATTGAGATGGCTGATGTTCCCATCTCTCATGAGCGCTAAGATTCATATTTAGGTATGAACATTGATTGCTCTTAACTTTGACAATGTGATCAAAACATACCATAGGTCCTGCTTGTAAAAGCTTTTACTCAATGTTCATCCAAAGAGACACAAGATAGGATATGTAGGCTAATAGCCTATGTAATAAAGCCAAACCTTACATACATGTGCTTTGTTGTTTACAGAACACTATTTAGCTAAGCCATCGTAATGGACACATTTTTCTTGACTGAGGAGGGCAAAAGCATGATATTGGATCTTCGTTGTATAGTATGTCCAAAGTATTGTGTTTATACTTTTTAAATGAGAGCAATTCTTAAACATAATATGTAAAAGAGACATTCAACCACTTCAAATGTTTGAAACAACAGCTAGCAGTAGTATGCGTTGGGTTTAAGGCAACGAAATGTACTTCGTTTAGATAAAATTCACAATGTGTATGTCGACATTTTCGGTTTAAAAGGAAAGCCTGCACATCACATGTGGGTAGCCTGACAACCTTTCTCTCTCCCTCCCCATTAAAAAAAAACAACAAAACCCAACAAATAAAAACTGTTCAATGTTTAAATAGCAAGGTTTTTTGTAAAAAATAAAGTCGATTTTGATTTAGACTTTGTACAATTATCATAAAGTGTTTGATTCTAGCTTACCATGGAGTCAAAAAGCTACTATAGCTCTAGTCCATGCCCCGAGGCTCGCCAGGGCTTGTTTGCTACAGAAGTGTCCGTGTAAGGCTTGTTCAAAGTCCGCCTGCCTGCTCACCAGCCCTGAAAACCCCGAGCCGAAGATCGAGATCAGATTGGAAATGTTCGAGGGGTCCAAGTGTTCCGAATTTGCATATGAACAGTCCTCGAATTTGGCTCTTTTACATGGTGTAAAATCCGGAATCTCCTCGATATCTGAGAGATAATAACCAAAGTCAACCTTGCGTTTCTTTGATGGGGTCTGTGCGCCCTGGCAGCACTGTTGGAGGGAGGCGCAGCAGTCCTGGTGCAGGTACCCATTCTCTACCGTGGTCACTACGTGTGTGTCCAGATCCAGCACTGTGGTTTTGTTGCAGTGCATGTTGTTCACTGGAGAAAAGTCACAGTTCGACACAGGGAAAGCCTCGGCACAGCAGCTTCGGTAGAAGGAAGGCTCTGTTTCCTTGCAGACCTCCTCGCTTTGGAGTGAGAGACTGTGCGCCGCTGACTGCGCCGCTCCTAGGTGGCACACAGTCGGCAGCGCGCCGCACAGACTAGCCGGTTCTGCCGCTCCGCCGTTGCCGCAGCAGTCCCCGCTCTGCTCCTCGCAGTCTTCGGGCAGGTCGAGTGGGTTTAACTCCTGGATCTCGTTGCAGACGGTCATCACCTCCTCGTACTGTTGCATTCTGTAGATCTCCGCGTACTTTTCGTTCATGTAGACCTGCCGTGCGTTCCTTAACACGTAAGAGACCAGGAGGTTTTTGTGCAGCTTGATTCCTCCTCTTTGCGTCCTGGAGTTGTGGATTTTTCGTAAAGAAATCGAAATTAGGCTCTGTGCATCCACTGCACACTCCATAGTGTTGATCATTGTAATTATTTAGTCGTTTCCCCCTCCTCTCCAGTGAAGAAAACCGACTTTATCTCAGTGGAAGTCACGATATTTCGTTCGGGGGCGAAGGCTTAAGTCAGTTCTGTGGAGAAACATTGAACACGCTGTCCGCTACACTCTCTGTGCGAGCAAGCAATCATTTGCTAGGAGCGCTTAGCCAGAGTAGATATATTTCGAGAGTGAGTCTGCCCACCTCTACTTCAGCCAATGAGCGCGCTGCTTTGCTGTTGATTGACATGCAAAGTCCGCCTTCAGGTGTCGTTCAGAGCCAATCAGAGTAAGGCGGCTGTTCTGTGCCATTCAAATTCCAAATGGACTTTCTCAATCTGGAATGAGATGCACTAAACAGTGACAGGTCAAACTGAGGTCTGTATATGTAAAACTTATAAACTTAAATCAGACTAATGCTTTGTATAAAAAAAACTCGAATCTATTATAACATTGTTAAATAATTACGTCATTAATCAAATATATCTGTGTTTATATGTTCAGGATCTGTAGTATGCAGTATACTGCTCACAATTTGTGGTCAACATTAAGCAAATGACTAGTCTGCCAGATAGATCTTTAAAGGGATCTGAGATGTTTATGGAGTTTCTTTTGTTCAGTTGAGCATATACAATATCAACTATAAGAGGATATAAAGCATAATAATATCATATTGTTATTTCAAGAACTGTTAAAACATTTGGAGCCCTTCATTTTTGGGGGCAGGATCAATACATTAAGGTAACATAATCTACTTCAAGTCAATATACATCAGCCATTTAGATAAACATGACCAATGACAAAACAAGCTGTGAAAACATTGTTATTTTTATATAAAAGGAATCCCAGCTTTAATTGAATGAGTCAATGTTTTTATACATAACCATGTGTTTTTAAAACTCATATGTCACTATTATTGCCACCCCTTGAAAATCCAATGAATATAATATAATTGATGTATTTTCCAAGCAGCATTTAACTTTTCTTTAAATCTTTATCAACTCTTAAATCAGCAACCGTGACATACTATTTGTCTGAGGGAATAAATATGAATTTTCCCATTTGTCCTCAGTCAACACGGTAAAGAAAAATGCAACCTGGAAATAACGAGACAAAAGGTTGTTTACCTTCACAAATTAGTCTGTTCAAATTTACAAATTAGTCTGTTCAAATATAATTACTTGCTGGAAATCTACCTTATTTGGTAAAAATGAATACATGTAAAATAGCTGAGGTGTGATGAGCCTGCCTGTTATAAGAAACATTCACGTTAATTCGATTGTTGCCGACTTCCATGCATGGTGATGAGGTTTGTGGCAAAAGAAATGTTGACGAGTTGGATCAGAGTTGGATCATTGATCCAAAGAAGAGAGCCAAAGTACCTGGAGTTTCATCAATCTTATTAGAACCTCGATTGGGAACTAATCGAGTCTGATTAAACTAAAATGACAGTTTTTGACAACAAAGGCAGATGTTGCAGCCCTATTCAATCTCCAAAAGCATACGTAACCTTGTTAGACTACATAGCAACAAAGTCCATCAAGCACCAGAAGACATTAAGTCAAAACCTGTTTCCCTTAACGGGCACCAAGAGGTCATTAGATCTTCAGAAAGCAAAGCGATTCAAAACATATTTACAAATCCATAACATTTGTATTTGCCATCATAGTCCCCTGATCTGAATCTTATTTAAAACCTCAGGGGTTAGTCAAAGAGGCCTCATGTAAGCACCCAATGATGCCTTGGTGAGAGATTTGCTCAGTGAAGGAATGGTTCTCCTTAGATCCTTGATTGGTCCTTCCTTAGATCCTGTGTGGTAATTTGAATGCCTTGACATTGTAAATGCTTAATTTTCTAAATCCTAATGAATTAACAGTATGTACAGATTTCTGGTAATTGTAATAGGGTCTTCAAACTTTTTGTGTAGTCGCAAACAATCTTTTTAGAAACTTTATGAATTTGGGGTACATACACACAAATAGACCAATTTCCATACAGCCACATTCATAGCATAGCACATTAGTTACTACTTGCATCCCTCTCTCCCCCTTTACCCCCTCCCCTACACTTCAGCTTGAAAATCCTTGAAGGGAAATGATGGGGGAATCATGCAGATACAGCACATCTAACGCAGCACAGCTATTCCAGTGCTGTCTCAGATCTGCTCCTCTCTACCCCTCTCTGGTTCTCTCCTTCCACACACACACTCATGCACCTTTCCAACACCCCCACCCCCCCATCCCCCCACCCCTCCCACCACCCCACCACCATCAGCCCTCTGTCTCTCTCTCAAACATACCACACTTCCACTCTCCCTTAGATAGAGAACTGCTGCTGCATCTTAACAATACATGGGAACGGAGGGCCCTTCTCTTAGCTATGCATTGAGAGGGAAAAAATCAATAACCGCATGTGTAACTAAGGCAGACTACCAAACTGGAATAGTGATAAGCCTCTCTTTTTCTTTACACACAGATGGATATTGTGTATTGTGTGAGTGTCTGTCTCTCTGTGTGTGAGAGTTATATCTGTAAATGAATATGTGGACCTTGTGGATATGTCTGCCATTTGTGTATTTTTAGAAAGCATGCGTTTTCAGGTGTGTGCGTGTTTGTTTCAGATACATTTATTCTACTCATCATGAAACATTCTGTGGTATATTTGAGATACAGCCTTCTCTGTGGAGCCCTTAGTGTACACAGTGTAGCTGTATGTTGTACATACTTCTGTTTGAATCAGGGCTCAGCTATAAAGAGTATAAAAAGCCATCGTCACTTACCAGTTACACCTGAGCTCTCCATGTGATTACAGCACAGTGGGGAGAAAAAAACACATTGCTAAGATTAGAAACCAGAAAAATGTCTTATGAGACACACTATGTCCTGGGCTTTCAAGAGCTATATATTGTATGTCTAATGATCTCAGTTATCTGTTATATTACATTTAGGTTTACTAAACAAATACACTTTGATACTGTGAAAAACAGACACCCAACAGATTGATGGAAAGTCCCATGAAACATTACTTTACTCAAGACTACTTCGTACACTTTCTAATTTTATTGTACTATGTTTTGGTACTGATAAGCGTACATGCCTAATTACTAAATTATATCTCTCACATAAAATGTTTTTAAGCATTTATATACCGTACTCTTTTCTCCAACAAACCTATAGTTCCAGAACATCTCTTAAGGGCACATTACACAGCTGATTATGCTATCCAGTTAATGCAACCATCATGCAACATTATCCACTTCAGGTAGGACTGGATTATGATGGTAGATGTCAGATCCACTACATGCAACCCAGCATCATAAAGCATAGTCTACATTAAAACTATGATGTGGCTGATGTAAAAAAAATCGATTCAAATGTTATCTATCTACATAGCTGTAGTTCTATTGCCCTATCCTTACTTTTAAATCGTGTGTTTGTTTGGGTATTTTCATTATTTTTTATTATGAACTTCCGGCTAATTATATCCTATGCGTTTTTCAGCATCTGAACGTTGTTCAGTTATTCTTACAGTTTTGATAAAACTGTAAACGAGACTACATGTTGCATCCCATAATCATATAGGCAAATTTGTTACCCTGGCTATAAATTCTACATCTTAAAATGTGTTGTGGAGCGCAGCATAAACAGGATTTCTGACTGTCAGTGTCATACAAACCCAAATTAGAGTTTAAAAACTACAGTTTCCGCCTTTTGATTGAACGACAATTTTGGGAAACCTATCATGAAAGCATTGTGGGATTTGAAGTTGAGACCTGCACACAGGACACTTGCAAGCACTGGTTTACAGCAGGACTGTAGGTAAAATATCAAGGCGGAGCGTTCAGAGCCAGACAGGCAGATGCTTTCTGAACTTAAAGGCAAAGTAATCAGACTAAAACGTAAATCGCCCGTTGCCAGTTCAGAGGAGCCATTTGCCTCCATCATTCCTGGACACTTTGAACCGAAAACAATCCGCAGGGCGCAAAGCTAAAGCAAAGAAGAAGCACGTTTGTATTCGTGTAGCACGTCTGAGAAGCCTATTTGATTATATCTGGATGATGAAAGAACACTTAACCTACTTTATTTACCCGAATAACATGATTTCTTTCCTGTTTTGATGGGGTGTGTCGCAGTCTATTGATGAGTCCTAGACTCACTGTGTGACCATATGTGGACGGTAAGGTTCGTGTTCTCTTTATCGATCAATTCATCTTCTTTTGCAAGAGCCCAAAATAATAATACATGCAACAAAATTTTGCGACAATGTGTCACACCTAATATTTTATTGGTTTGTACCTTATTTGTATTTATAGGCCAAGTTAAAGCCAAGAAAAACCATATGCCATTTAGGACCCCAAATGCTATGCTAAAAAACGTTACTAGTGTTTTTTTGTGTGTCTTTTATCTATTTTGAATTGGATAGTTGCCTGGATGGTCTGACAAGTATTATGATGTTCCGTTAAAAATAAACCTATACAAAGGACCATTCATTTATTGGTCTGGGACCACAATTGGTAATCCTGTGTACCGACTTTTATGTTCGTGTGTGACGCACTATCCTATAGCCTGGATTTAATGAATGGGTTAAAAAAAGAAGAGTTCCTCTCCCCTTTAAGAGTGCGACCCTGTCACGGAGGAGGCGTTAAGCCTAGAGGCAGAATCTCAGCCAATTAAAAAACTCTGACCCCCCCTTCAGAGCGCGTGTCAAAGGAAGGGCGGGCTCAAGGCTTGAGCAATGTGTGCAGTTTCCAAGGAAACGGGATGTCTTGACCTCTCCATATCCCTCCACCCTCCCTAGGCAAAATTATCAGTTTCCATGGAGATGACAGTTCCTGCAAGCATGCTGTTATTCCCGTAAAGTGTGCCGATGAAACGGTCGGAAAGAAGGCTCAATAGCTGTGTAAAAACGTGGTAACAGAAAACGCCCATTTTTGGGGGTGTGGGCCAGGGCAGGGTCCGTTTTTTGGCACATGCACACAACCTATACTGTGTGTGTATGTATATGTAATCTCTCTCTCTCTCTCTCTCTCTCTCTCTCTCTCTCTCTCTCTCTCTCTCTCTCTCTCTCTCTCTCTCTCTCTCTCTCACTCTTGCTGCATATTTATATTTAACCAGTTCTGAACCTTATACTTCAGCTCAGAATCTTATAAACAACATCTTAAAAACACGTCTTAAACTGAACAGATTCTCAAATGGAACCCTAATGTACTACTAAAAATACTTTTTTTTATCAACACCATTGTTATTTGTATGTAGGGTATGACAATGTTTTTTTTTTGTATTACGTTTTTTAATTTTTACTTTCCATACACACCTGTGTTTTTTGTGTGTTCTGACCCACTAAATCAGTGGTCCCCAACCCTGGTCCTCTGGGCTGGGGACCACTGCCCTACATATCTCCAACCCTCGGTATGTTAGAGCCTGTGTTCTTGAAGGAGATCAGAGTATTGTGTGCTGTACAGGTCTGTGTTTGCTGCTCCTGCCTCCCTGCATCTCCACAGGAATGTGACTAGTCTGCAACCTGTTCAGACTCATATGCATGCCTGCCTCTTTGGCTGTCTCTGCCAAGGAGCCACCCCCACAGCTGCAAGCAAGCAAGGGCTAAGGCAGGAGGGAGGCTGTAGGAATGGAACCGGCCCATTCCACTGCTGTAATGATGTCTTGTTAGGGTTGACAGTCTAGGATGTTGTTCACTATGACATTGTAATATCAGGTTGAATGAAGTGAAACAAGTGAAAATTGTGATGAGTTGGGTTGGTGTCCCGTTGTGTTGTGTGCAGACCATCCAAATGTTGTCTTTCATAATGAACACACACAAATTTACACAGGATAGCAAAGAATTGTAAAGCCCAAACACAGCTTTTGAATATAATCCCTAAACAATGGTAAATTTGTATTGAATCATGAACCGCTTCCTGTCACACAAAGCAGTTGTTAACATGTTTACAGAGTAGTTAACGGGTTATTTACTATGGCTTTGGAGCCTCTTTTACACTGTTTTGTCTCGTTTGAAGAGCTAAGATCCATTTCTAACTTGGTAACCATGTAGATTGCTGCGCCATGTGAGTCTTACACAGAATGGCAATAGTGAGGGTGAGGAGAAGCGTGGTGTGCTATGCTGAGATGAATAGTATACAGATTGTATAAATGGGTGGACAGAGTAACCAGGACATGCACATTTTATGTTGCTTCATCTTTACAACCAAATGTGGCAGAAGCTGCACGTAACCTCTGCTCTAGTCTCTACTGGATCAACAGAATATCTAAATTTAGTGACCAGGGATTAGTGAAAGATTAGTAGAATATGGAAGTGGAGCAATAGGACGTATGGAGCAGACCATAATCTCAGGTTAGACAGTACAGCTGGGTCACATTCTCTTCCTTGTTGGTTCTTTCTAGGCGTTGCATCATAGAGAACAATCATTCTGATTTGGTTCAACCCATTTTCACCATTCTGGTTGGTTTAATATACTTTCAAGGTACCTTATAGATGACAAAATGAAATTAATAATTCGTAATTAATTATAGCTCAAATATTTTTGTGCAGATATTGTATTTGTAAAACCAGGTCAAAATCATGCTTTAGCACAGTTGAAGATGTTAACTTTGAGAATATGCTCTACAATCATTGAGCATCCAAGACATTTCAAGTCTGTCCAAATAATCAGTGACCAGAAATATTTGCACATGAACATGTGCACATGAATTCGCCATCTTTGCCACAGTGCTGTGGCTAATGTGATAATGTACAGTGTTTATGACAGACCCTAGTCATTGTAACTGAGGTGAATAAACATTTCTCAAGCACAGACTCCTTCTGTCTGACATATTCCACATATTGGCTCAAACTTGCTGAAATGTTTTTTATGAAAAACAAAAGTGAAACTGACAAGGTTGTAACATTCCCTTAACAAAATCTGCAGGATTTTTTTTTAATCCAATAATCTTACTACAGAAAAGCTGCTTCCACAATATCGTAAAGAGGAACATTATAAACGTTGAAAAAAGTTATTGAGACATTTCTATTCATTGTTGTATGACTTTTAGCTTTTTAGTCAGTAGTGAATAGTCTAACACAGTAGTTTTGCCTAACACAAATTAGTCTCATGAGACCAGTATCTGTGACCTGAAATAATTAGGAAATAGGTTCAGTCCTAAAAACTGGGCTTGTTTTTGGCAACATGTTTCACAGGGTGATAAATATTATTATCATTGATGTGGTACAAAGTTTTAAATATTAAACAAACATAAATCTGTGTATTTACCTTTGTGAATGTGCTAACTCAGCAGACAGGTTTCAGTCAGCCAGGACAGTGTCTTGAGTTGCTCTTCCTGTTAAGAGGAGAATCCTACTCAGTGGATGTTTCCTATCATAAGTCTGAAGCCAGCGGCTGGCAACCCATTAGTAGACGTTTAATCATCTAAAGGAAATCACTTTGTCTAATTAAGACATCTCCAGTGCCACTTGCTGGTCTGGGAATTATGGCACTCAGACATAATAAATTCTGCCTTTGTCTGAAAAGAAGAAATTGTAATCTGGACATTGGGTGGACAATAATTGTGGGAACTGTGTCTTCAATGTTCTTGTTTGGTAGATCAGTGATTGAGTTTTTTTTCCTATCTCCTTAGTGATGTGGACTCATGCCATCTACCTAAAAATCTTCAGACAGATTTTAATGTGACCAATGGAAAGTACATTTTGCTGTCAGGTGGCTGAGTGGTTAAGGCATTGGACTTCTGATCAGAAGGTCATCAGTTCAATTCCTGCTGAAGGCAACATGATGTTGTGTCCTTGGGCAAGGCACCTAACCCTACTTGCTTCAGGGGTAATGTCCCTGTACTTGCTGTAAATTGCTCTGGATAAGAGTGTTTGCTAAATGTAATGTCGGCCACATTGTCAGCGCCAAACTTGTTTAATGGTCATTTTCTGAATGGCATTTTGTTGTATTAAATAATTGTTTACTAAGTTAGTATTCTGAGTTACTCAGATAACATTGATGTGAGCCAGGAAGGAGTTTTATATGACTCAATGTTACATTTATAATGAACTTGAAATCCTGTCATTAACTCTGAATCCACTCATTATGTGTCCTAGAGTGCAATGAGCCTCCTGCATATGTGCAACACAGTGTAGTCACTCTTGAACAAGTCACCAAAGTGACATCATTCCTCAAATATTGCTTTAAAAGGTGGAAAAAGGTTGAAAAGTAAATTATTTAATCTAAACAAAAAGTTGACCATGTCTATAAACAGTTATTATAAACAGTTAGGGGTAGTTCACCAAAAAATACAGCGCGCAATAGATGATCCGGAAATCACAAAAATATGTATTAATACCTAACAACATTTAAATTGTATTGGGATCACTGAGGTTAAAACCACAGCAGAGTAGGGGCTTAATGTGTAATAACTACATCCAAATCAGAATGTTTAGGTCAGTAATACAGCAGTGGCGTAAATGTTCAAAACTGGGTTTTTAAGCTTCAGTCCAACACAGGGTTAACAAAGCAGAAACCAGACTGGCTGCATTCAGGAACTTACCAACCAAGATGATGTCATGTTTCCTGCTCATTGTGAAACTGCTTGTTTCATACCAGGAACACTTAGTCTTGTAGCCGAGAGAAGTTGAAACATGTCCGTCTAAACACTGCACCAAAATGGCACCTGGAAATCAGCCTACATGACTTAAACAGAAATGGGAACAGAAGCACCATTTAACATGGTTTAAAAAGACAGTATTAATGAAATGTTAGTAGTGTTCGAAGTTTCTGTGAAGTCGATAGTGAATGTTGGGGATGTGGAAGGAAAGCTGTAATATAGTGTGAGTATGACTCCAGTCATGTGGGGTGACTCCCCTCTGCCTCACTTCACTTCTCCCATTTCTCAAAGTCACACACGTACGCATGCATGCACGCACACACACACGCACACACGCACACACACACACACACACTCTGACTCTCTGTAACATTAGACCTTGGTTATGGACAGAATATACAAATACACTCACACAGAGATACACATAAACTCATGAACACACACACAGATTTGGAGACTTATGTCTGACTCTAAATGAACCAGAAGCAGACAGAAAGGGACTTGAGTCTTGTGACCAAGGACTTGAGACTTGACTTGTATTGTAATTCAACGAATGAATTGACACAAGCACACATCCTCACATGCTCAAACTAATCCATGTAAACATACTCACCAACATAGTTGTAGTACTGCAGTATCTTTTGCACTGTTATACAAACCAGTGATACCCCCTCAACCATATCCCTGTTTCATCTGCTATGCATGGTCATGTTTGAATACTCTAAAGGCCCCCCTCTCCCCCCCCTTTTTTTTAACTTTCTTTCCCCTCCCTCCCTCCCTCCCTCCCTCCCTCCCTCCCTCCCTCCCTCCCTCCCTCCCTCCCTCCCTCCCTCCCTCCCTCCCTCCCTCCCTCCCTCCCTCCCTCCCTCCCTTTCCTTCATTCTATCCTACTCTCCTCAGGAAATTCTCAGTTAAGTTAAGTCCGTCCTTTGTTGTAGGTAGGATTCATGGTTATAGGATTCAGACATGGTATACATGTGATCTGAGAGAGAGGAGACCTGGTGGACCCACTCCCAGGAAGCACATCTCCTCGCCCCTCTTTTGGGAAATCACCTTCTCAGTGCTTCACAGTCTCAAATACCATTGGTGCTCTGCATCACTTCTCAATGCCTCTCCTCTTCTTATTCACATTAGACACAAACGATAAGGGTCTGGCTAGGAGCCAAAGTCTCGAAAAGGTAAATTATGATAGAGTAGAACAACAAGCCCTTAATGTTAATTTTTTTCCAGCAAACAATTTGCATATCAATGCAGTTTATCCCTATGGAGAGACACTTACATCAGGTTAGATGATAAGAAGGATGTATATGTCTGTGTGTTTATTTAAGTGTGCTTGAGACATAAGAAGTAAGGACACATGCCTTCACTGTGAAATGAGGAAAATCATCACTTGTGTCTCTGATGACAAAAAGAGGGTTAATTGTGTGAGTGTGTGTTTGCACTGCATAATAAAATAAGGGATAGAGGGAAAACGTGTGTGGGCACAAGCGTGTGTGTACCTCAATCTGGTGGAAACCAGACAACGCACGTGTTTGTGACTCATACCATTGGAGTGAAGAAGCAGGAAGGAGAGCTACAGAAACACACAGGGGTCCATTCTACCCTGAGAGGCCTCCCTGCACTATGAAGGAGATATTTAACTGTACTGACAACTTGATGAACAACCGGAACTCTTGACCTTGAGGTAATTTTTAGTCACCTGAAGATTTGATTCCCCCCCCCACACACACACACACACTCTCCGTCTCACTGTTACATGCTAATTTGCACATTGGGTGTGTACACACTACAGTCTTTTGGGTTCATATCTACCAAATAATGCTATGATTGCAACATGTGATGTCTGAAACACCACAAATTCCTGAGCGCTCCACAAACAAACACTTAGTAGTAGTTTGGGATGATTCTAAACACATGGCGGCCCTTGCAATCCTTGCCCCCCCACCCTCCATAGAAATACACAGAAAAATGTACTTGTTCCTGAAGCAAAGGTCAAAGGCTGAGCAGTGGACACACTCTGTGTTCATGTCGTTTTTGAAAACTTGCCCCATAATTATGGCCGCTGAGGTGGGATTTATCAGGGACGCATTCGTGTGTTTGAACATGGGTGAGATTAAACCACTGTCATCGAGTCGTTTAATGAATGAAGGAGTTTCCCATATTCCACAATCACCTAATGATGAATATCTGTATTACACTTCTGGTGTGAAGCAGCAGCCATGTGGGTACTGACAGCTCTGGTGTAAAGAGGGATTCCCACACGTTTAACAAGTCTCTTAACAAATGAGACCTTGTCCAGCCAACTCATCGCTCAGGATCGTTCTACACGTGTCTATCGATCCTGCGGTCCGTTTAATCTCCACAGACACAACACGGCAACACTCATCCGTCTAAACAACACATTTATCAACAACTCCTCAGGAGTGATTGGGGAGAGGAAGTAAAGGGGGAGGAGTAGAAGAGAGCACAGGGAGATTAGTTTAATGTGCTGGGCTGCAGGTTGATGTGTAGGTGAACTTTCATGTTCTTTTATTATTTGCCCTTGATATGTAAAACCCATGCAGACCAACTAAAAAAACTATATGCTGAATGAATGTGGTCTCTATATATTTTAATATTTGGTCAAATGTCATAATCCTGTATTTTATGTGTGTGTTTGTCATTGTGAATCTGAATAGCGTATTTTGTGTCGATAGTGTAAACACGTGTCTATGTATCTGCTTTTGTGTGTGTGTGCGTGTGTGTGTTCGCTCTGGAACTGTGTTGCTGGTGCTAGGCGTGGGTGCGCTTGTTTGAACTCTGCAGTTAAGCTGTTAGTCTGAGATGAATGCAAGGGGGGGTTAGAGGAGGAGAAGGAGGGGCTTCTATGAGCCTTCTTTGAAGTCTGACACAGGGGGGTTTACCCCCTCCCACCAGGGGGGACAGTGGCAGAAGAAAATGCCCCAGAAAAAAGGAGGGAGCGAAAACAACTTTAAACTGCTTTGTCTCAACAAAAATGACAAGTTCCTGTCCTTCAGTCTCCCCCTCCAACTATGACCTTGGGTCAGTGTAAAAGATGAGGTTGTACAGAAATATTGAAACAGCGTAGAATGTTTTGTATTAGCAGTGTTTTTCAGCTATATTTCAAAATGTCTGCTTTTACACACAAAATAATATTTAGTTGGTTAACTGTCTTGTTTTTTTGTAGGAATATTATAGTGAAACTCTGTATTCACATGTACTTAACATAGTTAACATAACCAGACTGCTTTTCCATTTACCCTGCTAGAACAGCTCAAAACAGCTTAATGCTCACTTCTTTCCACAGAGAAGCAGCTAACCAACCCAGTGAAACAGTCTTTCATTATAGACAGCAATATTAAAAGACACACTTTTCTTCAAAAAGCCTTTGAGATGCCAGTAAAGAAGGAGAAAGGAAGACCAGAAAGAGTGAGAGAGACTAGAGCAGGAAAACAAAGAGAGAGAGAGAGAGAGAGAGAGAGAGAGAGAGAAATACCTGAGAAGAATTTCAGTGGAGATAAGCAAGTGGGCGGGGCTGCTGGGATGTGTACAAACAGGCCCTCAGATGAATCAGCTCCGGGTGTTTTTGCCTCTTCCAGAACAAACTGCTTCGTTCTACAGTGCTTGTATGATTTATAAAAAAATTAATCATCACTTTTCACTTAATTACATTTCCTCTTATATGGAAAAGTGTCTACTGTTAGTCTGATGTAATACTATTTTTTACTTTCCCCCCCTCTGGTGTGAATGCATCATTGTGGCTCTTAAACCACTATAAACCTGAGTAAGGATCAATACTTAAATGTATGTTCTGAATGTCGGGTATTGTGGGCGAGAGCAGACGAGGGAAAAGAACGGTTGAAGCTGTGTCAGTCAGTGTAAAACACTAAGACACCCATCTCCTCTGGATAAGGGTGTTAGCACACACCCCTCACCAGGAAATACACTTTAACCTCAGAGAGGATACTGCTCTCCTTGTCACACAAGTACCCAACACCACCAACCTGGTGGCTCATTGACAGCCTCTCCTTGTAATACAACTGGGGAAGGTGGAAGGAGGGAGATATATACTGCAGATAGGGAGGAAACGTTTAAGAGAGCCTAATGTTAACCCTGATATATGTGTTGATTGTGAAAGGGGACCCTACAGGTGACTGGTCAGTTGTCCAGGGGTCTTATCCACACTATCATTTGACATGACCTTTCTGGACCCCAGTTCACTTCTGTGGTCTGCTTTTAAATGTTGAGATGATATTAGTGTTTGTTGTCAACCTGAATGATAATTGGTTTGTTTCATTGTCATATCAAATAAAATTCTAAATATTGAGGCATGAAAGACACCCACATTGTCCAGTGAAAAGCAAAAATCTTCCACTGCCTGGCTCCCCAATGGTGGAATCAACTCCCCACCTCCATCAGAAGCACAGACTGCCTCCTCATCTTCAAGAGAAGGCTTAAAACTCACCTATTTAAAGAATTTAATGGCACTTAGGAATAGTATGGCACTTCGCATAATCTAATGTGCTTTAGAACAATATGTTGGTCCCCATATGGTGACTTGCCAGTGTTGTTTGTTGTATCTCTTGCTTTATGTTCACAATCGTTGTGTTATGCATTTATAGTTCTTCCCTTGGCACTTATTGGTTCTCATGATGTATGATTCACGATCTAAAAAACCCACTGTGTTCGGGGTCTATCACGTTGCTATGCTCAATGACTGATGCTCTTTGTAAAAGCTCTCTCTTGTAAGTCGCTTTGGATGAAAGCGTCTGCTAAATGAATACATGTAAATGTAAATGTAAAATGCAAGAGCTGTGGCTATGGCTAGCACTAACATACTGTCATACATGGTTTTGTGTCTTGCTATGTAACACATAGACCTTCACTGCTCACATAACTCCTTCTCATATTACTTTACACTATACTACTTTAAGCAATATTATTATTTACACAATAGACATAAAAAAGTTGAAGAAAACTAAGTGTAGTTTACCTAGACTGCATAATGTTCCTGGTACTTACAAAATGACTTGGCTGAAGTAGATGCTGTGGAAATATTTATTATTTCCCCTCTAGGGTTTTAATAGTATTGTCCTCTGTAACAAATAAACCTAACGTCTTAAAGAAGTATTAGGTAAGTCCACCATTGTTAGAGGTGTGTTATGTGTCCCAGTCCTTTTTGGATTTTGTATTGATACCTATTGTGATCACTTCTTTCTGGGAGGAACTCACAGCTAAACTAGATGTTTTCCCCTAAATGCTAGGATAGCATGCAAGGATCTTCTCATGAAGACCCAGCATACACAATAGTGATAACTGAATAATCTCATGAACTCACATACAAATAGCACAGAAATTTAGCATAGCTTTAAAAGTATTTAGACTGTATTATTGATTGAAAAGTGAAATCTTGCATGAACAAAGTGCCCACTGTTGTCATTTTGTTATCATTACAGTTAGCATGAAGTTACATGAATGTTTTTCACCCAGTGTCTGGTGCTGTGAAGACTGTTCATACTTCATGTCTGCAGAGGCGAGGGATGAAGGATTTTTCAAACACAACGCAAAGTTTAACACAACTCTTTAAGAAAATCTAAAAAGAAAATCAGAAAAAAGTCAGTCAGTCAAAATGTAAACAGTTGGTCACAACTTATACAAATGACCTCCACAAATGGAGCCACTTCTACATGTGTGCAGAATGTCTTCGCACTGTCGTTCAAATCAACAACCAGTGCTGCTTCACTGATGAAACAGGGCCACCTCTGGGTTGGTGTTTACAAAGATGGGCCATAAAAGAGAGACGTTTCATAGAGGAAGAAGGCTTCAGATGGGAATCGACATGGTCAAATAGAGTGAGTGTGTACTGTGCTTTGTACCGTTTTTTGGGGGGGTAAAATATTAAATAAAGCTTTTGATTCTTGAGATTTATGTTAATCCATTTATACATGACTTGTTGTAATGTGTCTACTTGCTTCTTTTTAAGTGGTTTCCACTAGCTAACTACATTTATTCATTTAGCAGATGCTTTTATCCAAAGCTACTTACAGTAAGTACAGGGACATTCTCCCTGAGGCAAGTAGGGTGAAGTGCCTTGCCCAAGGACACAAAGTCACATAGCCACAGCTGGGGCTTGAACGCCTTAACCATTGAGCCATCTGACCCCCCAACTGACACCCCCCCTAACTACTAGCCAATAACCAGATATTCTAATCAGGTGGGCCAGATTAGACCTCCAGGATGGAAGTTCAGCAGGACCAGGGCAGCCCTGCACTATAGAGGCTTGTGTGACCATGTGACCAGGGGTCAGACGGACAGCAGGGCATCAACAGAGCGCCTGGCAGTGCTGCTGCTGGGTGAGAGACCAACAGGACTGTGTGAGGTGCTAAGTGCTTTCCTATGTTCTGTTCTGTCTGAGAAGAAGATGGCTGATTCTCCTTTTTCAGTGTGTGTTCCTCTGTCAGTCCCTTCATTCCACTACTCTTTCACTTCTTCATCCCTTTTCTTCATCGTATAGGGAGTGAGGTGGCTGAGCGGTTAGGGAATCGGGCTAGTAGTGAGAACGTTACCGGTTTGATTCCCGGCCGTGCCAAATTAAGTTGTGTCCTTGGTCAAGCAGCTTCACCCTACTTGCCTCAGGGGGGAATGTCCCTGTACTTGCGGTAAAACGCTCTAGATAAGAGCATCTGCTGAATGACTACATGTAAATGTAATGTAGCTGACCAGACACTACTTGCTCCATCTTTCTCATATTTGCTTCTTCATACTTTCTCTTTGTTTCACTTGATCTCCCTCCCTGTCATACAATGTCTCTCTCCCTCCTACTTGTATTAGTCTGATTCCCTACACTTGGTACAATTACTACAGTAATACTACAACTTTGCAACTACTACGCATCTATACATTTTCACTTTGTCATTTATATTGACAAATATGCTGTGTATTTTAAATGTTTTGGTCACATTGTGTGGATGGTAATACATGGGATACTGCTGGGTTTCTGGAAAAAGGTTCCTGTCTTGTCACAGAAAAACTGCACTAGGTCACTATTTACTTTTACCTCATTTCAATACTATCAACTAAAATAATGAATCAAATAACCAGCGTGCTCCTGTTCATTGTAAAAAGGAAAGCACAAACCATGTTATTTCAGGTTAATATATTTCTACACCAATTTCCATTCACATTGTAATTATTAGCAACAGAATTCACTTAAGGCCCTGTGTCACCAGTGCACAATTATAGTACTTTCTTATGTCTAAAGACAATTTTTAAGATAACATTTGCAGGATAGATAATAAATGTGCACCTGCTTACATTTTAAAGATCTGTTGGATCTGAGAGACATTCTAAGAGGGACTATTTCAAACAGGGCCCTGGTGTGTGTGTGTGTGTGTATGTGTATGTGTAGGAGTCCCCTGGGTAAGGTGGAGCGAAAGGGTGTGGGTGTGTGTTTGTGGATGTGTGTGTGTGTGTTTGTCAGGTATTTTCCACTCAGCTGCAGCTGTAGTGCCTCCAGTGGCTGATTTATGACTCTTGTTTAACCGTCCATTAAACTCCCAGTCACAGAGAGAAGAGCCCCCGTATACTAACACACCCTGGATCTCCTGCCATGCCTGCAGCCCAAACCACTGTCACAGTCCTCACATGCACACCTGCACACACGCACACACACAAGCATGCAGGCACATACACGATCATCCTTCATGTCCAAAAGGTTCACGTGCACACACATACACAAACATTCACGTGCACACACATACACAGACATTCACGTGCACACACATACACAGACATTCACGTGCACACACATACACAGACATTGCCTGAATGATCATTATTTCATTTCACCATCTCTTCTTGTGTGGTGTCTGGGCAAACCCTGTGGCATTCACTGTCTGTGATGGTATGAAGGGAGATACCAAGTTGGCCTATAGAGTCAGTGAGCCCAAGTTAGGAGGCAGAGGCAGGCATGACGTTAGGAGGCAGAGGAAGGCATGACGTTAGGAGGCAGAGGAAGACATGACTTTAGGAGGCAGAGGAAGGCATGACGTTAGGAGGCAGAGGAAGACATGACTTTAGGAGGCAGAGGAAGACATGACGTTAGGAGGCAGAGGCAGACATGACTTTAGGAGGCAGAGGAAGACATGACGTTAGGAGGCAGAGGAAGGCATGACTTTAGGAGGCAGAGGAAGACATGACGTTAGGAGGCAGAGGAAGGCATGACGTTAGGAGGCAGAGGCAGGCATGACGTTAGGAGGCAGAGGAAGGCATGACGTTAGGAGGCAGAGACAGGCATGACGTTAGGAGGCAGAGGCAGGCATGACGTTAGGAGGCAGAGGCAGGCATGACGTTAGGAGGCAGAGGAAGGCATGACGTTAGGAGGCAGAGACAGGCATGACGTTAGGAGGCAGAGGCAGGCATGACGTTAGGAGGCAGAGGAAGGCATGACGTTAGGAGGCAGAGGCAGGCATGACGTTAGGAGGCAGAGGAAGGCATGACGTTAGGAGGCAGAGGAAGACATGACGTTAGGAGGCAGAGGCAGGCATGACGTTAGGAGGCAGAGGAAGACATGACTTTAGGAGGCAGAGGAAGACATGACGTTAGGAGGCAGAGGAAGGCATGACGTTAGGAGGCAGAGGAAGGCATGACGTTAGGAGGCAGAGGAAGGCATGACGTTAGGAGGCAGAGGAAGACATGACGTTAGGAGGCAGAGGAAGACATGACGTTAGGAGGCAGAGGCAGGCATGACGTTAGGAGGCAGAGGAAGGCATGACGTTAGGAGGCAGAGGAAGGCATGACGTTAGGAGGCAGAGGAAGGCATGACGTTAGGAGGCAGAGGAAGACATGACGTTAGGAGGCAGAGGCAGGCATGACGTTAGGAGGCAGAGGAAGACATGACTTTAGGAGGCAGAGGAAGGCATGACGTTAGGAGGCAGAGGAAGACATGACTTTAGGAGGCAGAGGAAGGCATGACGTTAGGAGGCAGAGGAAGGCATGACGTTAGGAGGCAGAGGAAGACATGACGTTAGGAGGCAGAGGCAGGCATGACGTTAGGAGGCAGAGGAAGACATGACTTTAGGAGGCAGAGGAAGGCATGACGTTAGGAGGCAGAGGAAGACATGACTTTAGGAGGCAGAGGAAGGCATGACGTTAGGAGGCAGAGGAAGACATGAATTTAGGAGGCAGAGGAAGGCATGACGGGGCCTCAGTCTCCCAGACTACAGGGAAGAAGGAAGGAAGATGGTGTGAGATTCAGAGCAAATACATGATGAGGTGCTCTCATAAAATTACATTACATTTTCTCAATGGTTCAGGCACATTTATCCAGACAGACAACATTTGTCCTATGTTAGATCAGCTTGAGTGAGTGTCAGCTAATCATTTACTATGAACAGAGGTGAAGATGGTAACATGCTGTTGTAATAACTGTTTTGCACTTCTGGTTGGATGCTAACTGTATTTCGTTACCCTGTACTTTTACCTGTGTAATAACATTAAAGTTTAATCTAATCTAATCTAATGCTTCAAAACTACACTGCATGTATTAAATGACAAAGTATTAAAGTGTCTTTGAAACAACCTTTGAACATTTCACATGCGTTTCCTGAAAATGCATGTTTATTAGCAGGATATCATCAGGATAAATGTGGTATATTACTGCATTTCACAGTTTTATAGTATTTTATTACAGGTCAGGAATAATTACCGGTAATGCAAAAATTATTTATTCTAGATTGAATGACATTTGCTAAAGTGACTCAACATGAATACAGATCAAATGTTTTTTCCTAAGAGATTTATGATTAGGCTGACATTTACCCAGGATGTTACACTGACAGAGGTTAAGACCAAAATCTCACTGGGAAATCATGTGAATTTGTGTGTTTTTGGATCAGTTGTGTTGTTGAGGAAGGACCTGATTTAAGAATGACTTGGCATCTTCGGCTGAGTCTCATTCCAAAACAACATCCCCACTTCATTGCCCTCTTTTGCCCAGCTTTAACTATTCATCAGCTCTCAGACACAACTTTGGCTATTTATGTCAGCTTATAATGATTTCATTTGAACCCATTAATTCGATAAACAAAAATAAGTAGTAGATAGATACCTAGCTAATATTGGTGCTACACCTAATATATTAAAGTTGAGAGCAAAACGCTAAGCATTTTCTTCCAACAGTCTAGCGCACACAACTGTATTTTGTCAACAGAAGGTTCTGTATAATGATAGTTGTGCCCACTGTGTGTGAAAGTGTCCATCACTGTACATGTGTGTGTGTCCATCACTGTACATGTGTGTGTGTGTCCATCACTGTACATGTGTGTGTGTCCATCACTGTACATGTGTGTGTGTGTCCATCAATGTACATGTGTGTGTGTCCATCACTGTACTTGTGTGTGTGTCCATCACTGTACATGTGTGTGTGTGTCCATCACTGTACATGTGTGTGTGTCCTTCACTGTACATGTGTGTGTGTCCATCACTGTACGTGTGTGTGTGTCCATCACTGTACATGTGTGTGTGTCCATCACTGTACTTGTGTGTGTGTCCATCACTGTACATGTGTGTGTGTCCATCACTGTACATGTGTGTGTGTCCTTCACTGTACATGTGTGTGTGTCCATCACTGTACATGTGTGTGTGTCCATCACTGTACATGTGTGTGTGTGTCCATCACTGTACATGTGTGTGTGTGTCCATCACTGTACATGTGTGTGTGTCCATCACTGTACATGTGTGTGTGTCCATCACTGTACATGTGTGTGTGTCCATCACTGTACATGTGAGTGTTCTAGAAGTTGGTTAAAGTGGAACAAGGATAAGAAGAACTTCATATATCAACCATATTTAAATCTACTTCCCAATTCAATGTATGCTAATATTAAATGTGGAAACAGAGAGGGTAAATATGGACCAAGCTGCTAGTTAGTATCATTACAAAAGTATGTGTGCTCAGGTCACACACCAAACCTCTTCATTTGCTTCACTCAATCCGACCAATGCATTTCTGTTTATTCATTTCTGATTACTAAGTACACGCCTTCACACAGTATTTCTCATTAATTGTACAATATTTAACTGTTTTCTCTACCAAAAATAAAAGCAGGATAAGGACATAAACTGAAAGAAAGAGAGAAGAAAATAGGACAAGTTCAGCTAAACTGCTAAGACTGCTGTTTATGAGCTAGGTTATTCTGTGTACTGCTTTATTTTCTTCTCTCTCCACCCCCTCATTTTCTCTCTCACTCTCTCTCACTCTCTCTCTCTTTATTTCTCTCTGCCCAGCCCCCCCTTCTCTCGCCCTCTCATTCTCACTATGAGTAGCAATGGCCTGTTACGTAAGACTGTGGCATGCTGGATATTTCAAGTTCTCTAAACCATCCGCAACATAAATGCCATTGAAAAGAGACGTTATTGTCTAAAATACATTTTTCATTACAGATTTTTTTTTTTTTTTAAGTAATCGTGACTGCAAACTTTGTCTTTAAACATAGTCAAAGTTTCTGTGCCTTGATCGAAACGATGTCAAGTTTAGCCTTAGATCAGTTACAGTAAAATTGACCCAAATAATTTCACCTGTTGGCGATGTTAAGGTCTTCTTTTGTGTTCAGTGCACCATGATTTCCCCACTGCGGGACAAATAAAGGATTATCTTTATTTTATCTGTTGGACCTGTGAGGAGAGCTGTGTGCTCCAAGCAGTGACAGAGATGTAAGGCATCATCTCAAATGCTGAAAACACCAGAAAGCCTTGTGTCTGTTCGCTGGATATTCAAATGTCAGACTGGTCTACAACATTCTAGAACAGTGGCTAGTTTAGAGATCCACATTAACACGACCTGTTAAGGACACCGATGTCAGCAGGTCATCTGTAACACACACACTGTTTGTCAATATAGGATTATGTAAACAATGCGAAAGCGAGGCAAAGTTTAGAGTGCTGCAGCAGTCAGAAGAGAGAGGTCTCAAAGCCTTTATATTACTGGGCTTGAGTCTGGGCTCTGCTGAGCTGCAGTGATGGAGGGTGTGTGGTGGGTTCTGTAGAGGGTGTGTGTGTTTATGTGTGATTGTGATCCACTAAGTAGACGAAATGACTCTTCTGACACCGCTAACAAACAGGAGGAAAAATATTTCCAGTAGAGACTCTGAAGGACATTCCTGACTCCATAAAGCCATCTTGAATCAATGTTGTGACTGTCTAACATGTATGCAGCTTTCCTGACAGGGGACAGATGCTCTGTCCACGTGGGTTTGATCCTCGCAGCCCTCCATACCACTGGCTTCATTGGGGATTCACTCCAGCAACGTCATCGGCTAAATATTTGACCTTATTTTTGGTCTCACGAATGATGTCAGCATGTACCATGTCCATTAACTTCCAGCTACAATAGGAATATGTTCAAGAATGAAAATCACTGATTTCATTTACTTGGTCTAAATGTTTTTCTATTTTTTTTCGTGAATAATCTACTTGGAACATTGCATCATGCACAGAGGAGCTCTTGTATCCTTGTTTTTCTTTATTCATACTATGGGAAATCAAAAACACATGTATTCTATGCATTATTTTATCATTTTAGACATAATTATCTTGGTATTCACAAGAGAGCTACATGTGCTCTTGAAATATTGTGAAAATAAGGGGTGTGGTCATGGATATTCTATTTGTTTCACTTCAATTATTTCCTTATTGCAGTTCCAATAATGTTTTCACATTATGTGTACTTTGCTGGTAAACTCTGTGAAGGGTAATGAACTGTGACGACTGTGAGGTTATGTCCATTACGATCAACGAAATGTAGCTTTGGCAGTGATGCCTTATGATTTCTCTGAGATCTGAAGCGTGTGAAAGTGTGTCTGTGATAGCAACCTAAAACAAGCTACTGAAACAATGGGAGTGTTTACTGAAGCCTGTTGGGTGACTTCAGTGACGTGAATCCAGCCAGGCCAGTTCCTCCGGTTCTCTGGCAGATGCTCTGTGCATTAAAGAGATGCAGTTCACACAGTGGACCTTTTTAATGAGGTCACACTCTCCTCGCTGTCCTGGTTTCTGTCTCTCTTTTATCTGTTACTCCCTCCTTCACCCTCCATAGTATTCGATCTGTTAGCCATAAAGATACAGAAAGAGAAGAAAGCAGTAAGCAGAAAAAAATCTGTCTTGGTGAGACTGCTGAGAGGGAGGATATGTGGTAAAGGCTTGGTAGCTTGAAATAGTCATCTCTATATTTGGTTCGACAGCAAAACTCCCAGGGAAGAAAAATTGCATTTCTGTTTACAAGCCATGGAGGGATATATTGTAAGGTCCAGGAGGCCCTGGAACTTGGAAGCCCCTTCAGTGACCGTCTCTCTCTCTCTCTCTCTCTCTCTCTCTCTCTCTCTCTCTCTCTCACCCTCTCTCTCTCACCCTCTCTCTCTCTCTCTCTCTCTCTCTCTCTCTCTCTCTCTCTCACACACACCCTCTCTCCCTCCCTCCCTCTCTCTCTCTCACCCCCCCTCTCTCTCTCCGTCCCTCTCTCTCTCTCACCCCCCCTCTCCCTCCCTCTCTCTCTCTCTCTCTCTCTCCCCCCCCCCCTCTCTGTCTTTCTCTGTCTCTTTCACTTTCTTTCATTTCTCTCCTCCCCTCTCTCTCCTGACAGACAGCAGACTGCCCCCTGGCTGGCAGACTACCTCTAAACACTGCCTGAAACAATAGAGACAGAACAACACAACAAAAAAGAACACACAATTACAGGGGCGATGGTCTTCAAAACCCAGATTTGAACATACTTGCCTGGAGCATATTCCAGCAATGGACAACAATACAATGATGTAAAGCCTACTTATTCCAGAATTCTGACTAAACATATAAATATTTATTCAAGTGTGGTGTCAACTGTGTGACTGGAGATGTTCCAGTCAATTATATCCTTGTTTTCTGGTTCTCAGATTCAAACTGTGTCTCAGACAACCTGAAGGAGTTTTTGTTGGAGACAGACAGATGGAGGAAGATGCCCAAATGTTTTATTGTTTTATTGAGGCAGTCTGTCTCCATCTTTCAGCTTGTCTAAATCTCAACCTAAGAGCCTAAGACAGCTTATACATGAATCACTTGAGCACTAGACCACCAAGATGCCCTGTATAAACGCTGCATTTTAAACGCGTCTACTTAATCGACACCTTATAAACCAAATTAATGACATTAAAATATATAATATTATGAAATACTATGTCATACTAGGACATTCTTTATATTTTTGTCATCATGCGTTACAGGACTTTTATTCTGAAATCTATTTTTTTTCAGATCCTCCTTCAGTAATGAAAATATTACTTAACGTTTTGCTTTTCTTCAGAGCTTTTCACATAGTTTAACTTAATATATGACATTGACAAAGGATTAACACATCCATCACAAAGCTTAAGAAATATAGGCCTTCTTCTTACAGGATACACACCTTTATATCGCCTCATGACCAATAGGAAAAACCTGCTAAGATGAACGTTTAGTTAACATATTGTTTAGTAAATCCATAATAAAAACTCTTTGATACTTTATTGCATAAAGAAAGTTTCCCTGTGTTATTGTGCATGTGCGTCTCTGTGTTAGAAGGGTTTGTCAAAGGAATATGAGAAGAGGATCAGTGTTGAATACGTGACCATTCTGTAATGTTGCACTCCTCTCATGTTTATTAGGTTTTTATCTTAACTGCATGAAGTTTAAGGAAAAAGGTCAACACTTATTTAGTTGTCTGGAGGTTCTGCAACGCCCAGACTGACCTGGCTTCAGTCTACAGTCAGTGTGGAATCTGCACAGTGTGTGGATGTGTTTGTTTGTGTCTGTGTGCTGGTATGAAACAGACCTGCAGGCTGCGTTTTTAAGAGTGCTTCAAGTGTCAATCTAGCTTTGTGTGTGTGTGTGTGTGTGTGTGTGTGTGTGTGTGTGTGCCTGTGCGTGAGAGTGAGGATGCTGCAGATCGACATGCGTGTGATTATCCCATCTTTCATCTTACACTGCGTGTGTGTGTGTGTGAGAGAGAGCGAGAGAGAGAGAGGGAGAGCAAATGAGTGAGGGAGAGCGTTAGGTCTCCGCCCCATCTGTGTGCTCCCTGTGCTGATTGGCTGGCGTTTCCATGGCGACCACCGCTCTGGAGAAAGGCGGGGTGTGTGTGTGTGTGTGTATTTGTATGTGTGTGCGTGTGTGAGAGGATGGGGAGGGTGTATGTGGGTATTTGTGTGTGTGCGTGCAAGGATGGGGAGGGTGTGTGTGTGTGTGAGGATGGAGAGGGGGGGGGTGTGTGTGCGTGTGTGCGAAGATGAGGAGGGGGGCGCGGTGGAGGGAGGGAGGGAGGGAGGGAGGGAGGGAGCAGCTGTGTGGCAGTGCTGGCTGGGGCTGCAGCTCTGTCTCACGTCCCCTCCTGAGCAGTGTGAAAGCCGGGCTGACGAGCTCTGCCGGGCAGACGGGGCTGGGGAAGAGAGAAAGAGATCGCAAAAGAGGGAGGGAGCAAGAGGAAGAGAGAGGAGGGCAGAGAAAAATGGCCCACAGCAAAACGTCCAGCCCAGAGACAGCTCCCTCCACCGGGGGAGCAGGGAAAAGAAGAGGGTACAGACAGTGTGGAGAGCTGAGGACACAAAGTCACTGGTAGAAACAGACACATACAAATGTATGGAGATGCATAATAATGTATGAATTCTTTTATTGTTTTGATTATGTGCTTTTTCTATGGTCCCATAACTGATTTCAGCAACTAATTTGTACACACACAAGCGCTGTAACTGTGAAAACTGTGCCATATGAATTGTACCGAAAGAAGATAAGGCACAATGGTAAACGTAGAAAGAAAGTGTCAAATCTTAGACAGGTTTGCACAGGTGGGCCTCTTCCCATTCCTCAAGCTCTCGAACATGCACACACACACACACACACACAGTAAACCTTCAGCTCGTTCCTGTCGAGACACGCTCACTGAGGATCCTGCAGTCTTTAGCCCTGTGTTGATGGTTCCTGAGAGAGATGAGCAGACACAGCTCAGGAGAACTGCTGGAACAAACCAGCAACCAGTGGGGAAGGATGCTCAGGTTTGTGACACAGACCACAGGCCAAGTGGGCAAGTTAAACCACCAGTCAGGTTCATCTCACAATCCCTGTGACTGAATGACTTTGATGTTTCAAGTACTTTGATTGTTTCAGCAAAATGATTGGGACTCAGTGTGTGTCTGGACGATTCCTGACATGTCTCCATCCACAACTTCCACAACTGACTTCTGCCAGCTTTTCCTCCAGTTGAACACAAACATGGGAACCTCGTCAGAATCTTTGTTTTGGTGATTCCTGTTTTGCAACTGAAGAACAAGCCACTGGATTCTTCTCAGATTCTCTTACTAGACATCAAGTTGCTTCCAAATATCACAAAGGGGAACCTCATGTTTAAAAACAAAAAAAAATCAGATCAAGAGGAATGTGATCACTTTTAAATTGTATATTCAAATATAATTTCATGAAAGAATATTCAGGATTTTGTTTAGCCTGAATTCAGATGTGAGGACAAAATATTAATAGATTATGTTTGTGAAGCTAAACTTTTATATATATATATATCTGCATTTTATTGAAGAAATCTGTCCAAGTCTAATAAAATACACCCCTTCTCAAAAAATAATCGGAAAATATGTTTTTTTTCTCCACATTTCACATTTTCTCCTACCCTGAAACATAAATGTGAGCTGATATTGAGTTTAAGTATATTAATAATAATCTGCTATACAAACAGTAGATGCACAAATCTTGTCCCCTTTTGTGTTAGTAATCATCTCCTGTTTTCTCTCCTCTTTCTTTCCTTTAGTTTGACCACTGCAACCCACTTTCTGCAGACTGCTTGTCCCTCACCCCACTGGCTTACTATGGAAATACCTCAGTGAACAGTGGAATGCAACGACAACAAAGGCCTCTAAATCGCTGGAGCACTAATGCTAGCTAACACTGCAATGATAGTTTCTCAATGAATAGAGTGCTAAGACTAGATGTGGAGGTGTGTGTGTAAGTATGGGACAGAGGAGGACGGGTCTCTGCTAATGTCTCAGCCCGGCAAAAAAAGAATAAAAATAAAACTGTTAGTGCAGACAGGATAAGAAGTAAAATGCATTGTAAGGAGGAGGGAGGAGTGTGTGTGTTTGCGGGGTTTATGTGTGCCCTGATGGAAAAGAAGAGTGAAAAAGGGAGGGCCTTAACGGACGATAAACAAATCTTGACATGTTCCCCCATGCTCATTTGCATAAAGGCCCCTGGGGCATCTGACGGGAGGCACTGCAGACGATGCTGGCACTCCTCTCTGTTCCTTCTGCTTTAAGAGGGCTGGAGAGATAGAGGGAGTTCATGGGGGGGGGAGGGGGCGGTGAGATGAGGAGGGGAGGAAGGGATGGGGAGGGGGTGTGCCGTAGTTGCAGAAGAAGAAGAAGGGAGAGGAGAAGGGTTGGCCGGTGCATTGCGCTCCCCTGTGTTCTAATTGAGATATATCCTCCAAACTGCAGCCTCTATGAGGCAATGGAGCGCACACAGAGAGAGAGGGAGAGAGATGGAGAGGGAGGGAGAGAGAGAGAGGGAGAGAGAGAGAGGGAGAGAGAGGAGAGAGAGAGGGAGAGAGAGATATAGATAGATAGATAGATATATAGATAGAGGGAGGGAGGGAGAGAGAGAGGGAGAGAGAGGAGAGAGAGAGAGGGAGAGAGAGATATAGATAGATAGATATATAGATAGAGGGAGGGAGGGAGATGGAGAGAGGAGAAAAGGGGGAGAGAGGGAGGAGAGAGGGAGAGAGATATAGATAGATAGAGGGGGAAGGGAGGGAGGGAGAGAGAGAGTGAAAGAAAGAGAGCGAAGGAGAGAGGGAAAGAGGGAGGGAGTGAGGGAGGGATAGCGAGAGAAAGAGGGAGGGAGGGAGGGAGATGTAGGGAGAGAGGAAGGGAGAGAGAGGGAGGAAGGGAGCGAGAGAGGGGGATAGAGAGTGAGAGATAGATAGAGAGAGAGAGAGAGAGAGAGAGAGAGAGAGAGAGAGCGAGAGCAATTGAGCGAGCGAGAGAGAGAGAGACACACACACAAATGGGAGAGAGGCAGAGGAGGGGAGGAGAGGGAAAGGGGAGGGGGAGCTGGAGATGCACAGGGAAGTGATTTGTAGTTGTGATGACACCTTGTGTGTCAAAAGTGCCTGTACATTAAAGTGAAGCTGGTAAACTCACTATTCAGTGTCTGCATCAGTGTAAAGCTGGCTCTGCAGAACAGGGGAACAGCTACTAACTGTGTTTCATTTATGTGTTTCACCATAACATGCTATTTGTACAATAACATCATATTTTCCCAATATGTTGAAACCATTCAAAAAACCTATTTGAACGAGTGTAACTTGAACAATTGTTAAAAACAAATATAGTTTCATAAATGTGGATGTTCTGGGATTTTTCTCCTTTTGTATATGAGAGCTAGACATCAGCCAATGCTTTCCTGGGACAGTATGGTGTACTTTGTTAGGATCTTTCAGAAGAGCTAGTGAGCTAGTGTGCTGCAGTTGAATTCAGAAATACACAAAGGGGAGGATTATGTATTGTACTACACTTGTATATCTGTCTTCCAAATTAAATCTTTACGTATGATAATATACAGTAAGCAAGTGTTTTTCCAAAAATTTATTTAATTTATCTAAGGGGATTCCAGTTCAATATATTTGAACTATTCAAAGTGGACTTGCAGTTTCTCAGTTCAAGAGTTATCAGAATATATCTAGTATATATCTACTGTAGTATTTCATTATAGTACTGGAACTTTCATCCCCAGATTATTCCATTGGTTTCTTGTGAACTAGGATTCACCCCACCAGTTCAAATGACCTTCAGCTAAGGTTCACTCGAGATGAACTGAGGTTTTTATGAATGAGCTCCCAATATTCAAAGCAGTCCTGTATATATTACATAATGACATGTATTCTAGTGTTGGTGTGTGTATGTATATCCGATAGTCATGAATATGCACACACCAGTAATGAGTCCCTGTCTTAGACTTGCTAGCACATCTGGGAACAGATGTTTCTGGCATCTGCGTCGCGCCAAGATAACATATTAGCACACAAAACAACTGCAGATTACATTGTGTCTCTTGTTTGATTTACCCAGGCACCCCCAGTGTCTGCGCTGAGGGTCACTGGGGCGGTTCAGGTAGAGGGCAGCGAGCTAGCGGCTGTCTCCTGCTAGACTCAACCCCCCCCCCACCCCCCCACCACCCCCCCACCGAGTCACACGAAGTGCCAAAGCGAGTCAACAGCACTCACAGCTTCCTCCTGCCATGCCCTGTTCAGTGTCAGGGACGAGGGATTATCTAACACTGTCCTCAGATCACCCCCCCTCCCTCTCCTCATGGCTGGCTGACAGGGCGTAGTGTTACAGTCAACAAAAAAGAAGTGACTAGCTGATTCATTTGACTGTCTGTTGTTTGGGTCAGTGGGGACCCCCAAAACAGAAGTACTTTGTCTTTCTTCACCTGAGCAAAAGTTTGTATTTTGCAATAGCATATTTTTGTCTTACATATGTGTCACATGACCCTTGTTGTGCGACCTGAGGTGTGATGTGTAAATAATTTAACTTGACAGACTGAAAAAACGAAAAAATTGTCTTTTAGCAGACACTACATGCCACTACATGATTTACATTCAGTCATTTAGCAGCCACTCTTATCCAGAGCAGCTTACAGTAAGTACAGGGACATTCTCCCTGAGGCAAGTAGGGTGAAGTGCTTTGCCCAAGGACGCAACATCATGTTGGCACGGCCAGGGTTCGAACGAGGTACCTTCTGATGACTTTTTATTCTGATTACCTTCGGATTATTTACATAGTAACATGATCCCTTGAGTTAACTACACACTTGCCAGGGTTTCTGACTTGACACTGGGAACAGGAAGACACACAGCTCTTGTCTTCTCTTCTTTGACTTGGTATGCCAAAGCATGTCTGTCACATGGGGACAGTGTTCTTTCGGAATGTGAACATCACATTTTGGAATGTAAACATGACATCACACATTCCACTAGACAACACATTCAGTAGTGCAACAAATACAGCAGCACTGTAAGGCTGAATAATGATGTTAGCCGTGGCTGCCGTTGTATATTCACTTCAGGTCAAAGAGAAAAAAAAGGGAGAGAGGGAGGAAGAGGAGAGGGAGAAAGTGAGAAAGTACGAGAGATAGTGTAACTTGTTGCAAATTACAAATTCAGTTTTAAAGTTGGTTTACCTCCTCCTCCTCTGTATTGAAGTCTGCAGCTGTTCCGTCTGCCCAAACCTGCTACATATCAGCCTATAATGTCTATCAGTCAGCATAACTAGATGGCGCATGAAGTACACCCAGTAATCATCTATTCTGTATATGAATGCTTGGAAAATGGTCTCATAAACAGTACTGTGTCAACAATTTGTCTGGTGATACACCTTTTAGGGCATTTAAAGTAATAACATGTACAATACCTACTGAATGCATGGTGAAGGCATAACACATGCTGGAACACAGTTATCCTGCAATGGCAAAATAGCTATAATCTTGCATCTGCACAATGCCGCACATTCAGTTCAATTGATTTGTATAAAGTGATAGATATTGTATGAATATGTGGGATGTATTTCATGTTCACAGTATGTGTGGGAAGATAAGCATTAACAATCCTTAAAGTACAGTCATCTTTTGTAATGAGTACTATAAAACAAACCACTGT